>JANJGN010000016.1:92462321-93010624 GCA_026770705.1 Isurus oxyrinchus
TGGTGACAGAAGCTCTGTTCAAGCGGGTATTGACTTTCCTTCATTACTGTATGGACGAGGCCAGCCAGGCTGAGTGAGCCAGAGGTTTTACAGCGATTGCTGGGTTCCCCCGTGTCCAGGGTGCCATCGACTGCACACATGTGGCCATCAAGGCACCAGCGGGTCAGCCGGGTGCCTTTGTCAACAGGAAGGGCTTCCACTCCATGAACGTGCAGATAGTGTGTGACCACAGGATGCTGTAAGTCTATGCAAGGTACCCAGGCAGCTCCCATGACACTTACATCTTGAGACAACCCCAGGTGCTGAGGCTCTTCAGTGCTCCAGCCTGACTGGACGGATGGCTGCTGGGTGACAAGGGCTATCCCCTCAGAGGTGGCTCATGATGCCTCTCCGTCACTCATGAATAAAGGCCAAGCAGCAGTATAACAGGAGCCATACCCCCACAAGGGCGGTGATAGAGAGAACCATAGGTCTTCTCAAGATGTGTTTCCAATGCCTGGAGCGTTCAGGGGCAGCACTACAATACTCCCCGGAGTGGGTGTCACTGATAGTGGTTGTACGCTGCACTCTCCACAATCTGGCACTGGCAAGGGGGGCATCCACTGGAGGAGGAGGATCTTGAAGCAGCTGTGCAGGCCACAGATGTTGAATCCAGTAGTAATTCAGAAGAGGGGCACGGCGAGGAGAACGCAGAGGGTGTGGAGCCAGACCTCAGTAACCTCCAGGGAGGCAGGGACACCTGGGACACCTTGAACCAACGCTCCTTCAGCTAGGCTGCTAAATAAGAACGATCACCTCATGCCAGGATCCATCCCAGATGTTTGACAGTATATATGATGTAAATTGTCACACCAGTAAACACATAAACAGAACATGGCAGAACAGAAGATCACCGTGACCTGTCCCTCTTGTGCTCATGGTGCCTTTAACTTACGTTTGCGAGAGCTACGTCTTGTTACCCACCCCACCCCCCACCCCCCTCACTGGCACCGCCACTGGAGGCAGCTGCTGACTCTGCTGTCTTGTTGGGCTTGACGCCCTTGGCAGTCGTCCTCTGGCCAGTGGAGCCTGTGCTGCCCCTGCCTGGGAGGGAGTGTCCAGTCCCACGGCTGGCACCTCCCCAGTCACTGCAGCCTCATCAGATACTACAGTCACTGGCAGAGGGGCAGAGGAGCTGCTGCCATCATCCCGAGTGCCCTGAGAGGAGCCCGCGGAGATGCCACCGTGAGGTTGCTCTGGGCCTCCTTGCTCACCATTGATGGACGGGCACCTATCTGGGTTACTGGGTGCCTCATCCATCTCCCACACTGACACTGACCACCTGAGGTCAGAGCCTGTGTGAGGGCTTGCAGGTCCGAGCACAACCCCAGGAGCCCCTGGAGCTGCCCCTCCATGAGAGTTGCCACTGTCTCAATGAAGGAGGCAGTGCACTTGGTATGAGGGTTAATGCAGTACTCATGCTCTGCATGGACCCCTCCACAACAGAGAGACCATGACACGCAGACCCCCATGGATCTCCGTCAGATCCTCCCGCACATCTCACTGGACATCCAGCACCTGCTGCCTAATGGGAGCCTCCAGAGGCTCATCATCAGCCTTTGACTGAGCATTATCCTGGTCCCCAGCATCCTCCAACTGCCCTGCCCACTCTCTGCCTCGACCTGCTCCTCAAGCAAGTGTGAAGTGTTATCACCATTTTGCACTGACATTCTAGCTGAAGGTCTAATGCCCACCAAGGTGCTGGCACCTGTGCTGATGCCTAGTTCAGAGAGGGGATGTGACGCAGGTGCATCTAAAGCCCCGTGGTCCTTTGGCATCAAGGGTAGCTTTTTGGGGTCATGCGATTGAGCGCCTGCTGGTGAATCTAAGGAAGAACAAATACATGTCATTAGGTAAAGTCTTCACACTGTCAGTGTGTATGCCAGGCACCCTGGTGAGACAATGGAGATCTGCATCATGGTGCCCACATCTTCCAATGATCAAAGGGGTCTCCATGTTCGAGGCTCACATCAATGAAGGGGCTGCACTAGAATGGTTGCACAAGGTGAAACTCTCAACTCAGTGTACTGCACTCTTACCTTTGTCAGAGGCCCCTGCCTCCCCATGACTGGCTGGCTGAGGTGGGTGGCGGCTCTCCAGCTCCAAAGCGTCCATTTTGTACCTCGTCAAGATTAGGAGGCTTGGGGAGCCTCCGCCTGTCTGTGACCTCTCAATGCGATTATGGCTTCTCTCCTCCTGAAAGGACAGAGGAGCATGGATTAGTCCACTCTCTAACTGTAGTGCCCTTGCAGCCTGACCAACCCCAGCTGAGGAACACACCTCGCAGGGCAAATCCGAGTCGTGGCCCTCAAGCCAAACACTCAGTCCAAGCAGCCGGGGCTCAGCCCCTGCGCCTGCTCCGGCATCACTGACAGCTGGCCCTCAGACTCACAGCTCCACGGGGTGGAACAGCCAGCCCTTAAACACTTCTCCGCACTGATCCATGCCAACACAGTACTCACCCTTGCCGAGCACGTTGTTGAACCTTTTGTGGCACTGCACCCATGTGCGTCTCACAGTGTCGTGGCCGCTGACCTCGGCTGCCACCTCCCCCCAGGCTTTTTTGGTCAGGTGTGGTGGCCTCCTCCTGCCAGCCCTGGGTACGAGACTGTTCCGCCTGACACCCACCTCCTCCACAAGGACTGTGAGGCCCTTATCCGAGTGGCTGAGCGCCCACCCGACTTTCCCTCCCGCCTGGCATCTCCTGTCGCTGGCGAGGCCATTGTTCCAGTTTCCAGGCCGACTCTGAAGACTCTCCCTTGGCAGCCTTCAGGGAGCTGCCTCTGCCGGTTTTAAAGTACCCGCCAGGTCGCCATTGGACCCAGTGCCCGACAAGGGCCCCACCCCCAACCCCACCCGACCCTTCCCGACCATTGGGAAGAAGTGTTTGATGCTGGGTGAACCGTAACGGGCCTGTCAGGGTGAAATCACGTTTACAACATGATCGCAGCCAGGAGCGGATTCAACATCCGCTTCCACTCCTGTCGACTTGGCATGTATGCGTACAAAGACCTGGAATTAAGGACGTGCAGATATATTTTACGAATAATGCTCTGAGTTTAAAGTCGCTCAGGAGACCTGCATTGTTACCTTGAGCTGACTAACCACATGAGGGCACTGTTGATGTTAACCAGTGAAACAGTCTGCAGAGTTTGATCTTAGTTCTAAAGATCAGGTTCTAACCTCCATGGAGAGTGTCAGTGAAGGTAGTGCCAGGGTGGGTCTCCGGAGGTCCCCTCTGATCTGTGCATGATTCTGTAATCGTGGGTTCATCTCGGGGTTCATTAACCCTAACTCCAGAAGAGATCTTCCTGGAGACATCATTGACATAAAGACATTGTGAATCCTTGACCATCTCAGTTTCGTCCCCCCAAGCGTTTTCGGGAAGAAAATGCAAAAGAAACTGCTAACAATGATGCCACCATAGCTAAACATTAAGTAATTCATTTAACTACTCTCCTCTCTAAGTCAGTGGTTCAAAAACACGTATATACATTTATCTTTGACTCTTCATTTCCCCCCCCTCCCCCTGTCGAGTTTTACCCCCATCCTACTATTTACACATTCCCCTGCTCCTTCCCCCCCGGAGTCTCTTCTCTTCCGAGAAAGAGCAAATGAAGTTCTAGAATATTCTCTTGCGGGTGGTCACCATCATTTTCGGTGCATCCTGTTCCCACTTCTTCTAGCCTGGCCCCAAGGAGAAGGGAAAGATCTGCAATATCCTCCTGTGGTCCTTCGAGTTGAATAGAGGATGGTTGGAATGCCAGATATTTGGCCATGAGGCTCTGCCTGTTAACACTGAGAAACCAGCTCCTGTTAACACTGAGAAACCAGCTCCTGTTAACACAGAGACACCAGCTCCAGTTAACACTGAGAAACCAGCTCCTGTTAACACAGAGACACCAGCTCCAGTTAACACTGAGACACCAGCTCCTGTTAACACTGAGACACCAGCTCCTGTTAACACTGAGACACCAGCTCCAATTAACACTGAGACACCAGCACCAGTTAACACTGTGACACCAGCTCCTGTTAACACTGAGACACCAGCTCCTGTTAACACTGAGACACCAGCTCCTGTTAACACTGAGACACAAGTTCCTGTTAACACTGAGACACCAGCTCCTGTTAACACTGAGACACCAGCTCCTGTTAACACTGAGACACCAGCTCCTGTTAACACTGAGATACTAGCTTCTGTTAACACTGAGACACCAGCTCCTGTTAACACTGAGACACCAGCTCCAGTTAACACTGAGACACCAGCTCCTGTTAACACTGAGACACCAGCTTCTGTTAACACTGAGACATCAGCTCCTGTTAATACTGAGACACCAGCTCCAGTTAACACTGAGACACCAGCACCAGTTAACACTGAGACACCAGCTCCAGTTAACACTGAGACACCAGCACCAGTTAACACTGAGACACCAGCTCCAGTTAACACTGAGACACCAGCTCCAGTTAACACTGAGAAACCAGCTCCAGTTAACACTGAGACACCAGCTCCTGTTAACACTGAGACACCAGCTCCTGTTAACACTGAGACACCAGCTTCTGTTAACACTGAGACACCAGCTCCTGTTAACACTGAGACACCAGCTCCTGTTAACACAGAGATACTAGCTTCAGTTAACACTGAGACACCAGCTCCTGTTAACACTGAGACACCAGCACCAGTTAACACTGAGACACCAGCTCCAGTTAACACTGAGACACCAGCACCAGTTAACACTGAGACACCAGCTCCAGTTAACACTGAGACACCAACTTCAGTTAACACTGAGAAACCAGCTCCTGTTAACACTGAGACACCAGCTCCAGTTAACACTGAGACACCAGCTCCTGTTAACACTGAGACACCAGCTCCTGTTAACACTGAGACACCAGCTCCTGTTAACACTGAGAAACCAGCTCCTGTTAACACTGAGAAACCAGCTCCTGTTAAAACTGAGACACCAGCTTCTGTTAACACTGAGACACCAGCTCCTGTTAACACTGAGAAACCAGCTCCTGTTAACACTGAGACACCAGCTTCTGTTAACACTGAGACACCAGCTCCTGTTAACACTGAGAAACCAGCTCCTGTTCATACTGAGACACCAGCTCTAGTTAACACTGAGACACCAGCTCCTGTTAACATTGAGACACCAGCTCCTGTTAACACTGAGAAACCAGCTCCTGTTAACACTGAGAAACCAGCTCCTGTTAAAACTGAGACACCAGCTTCTGTTAACACTGAGACACCAGCTCCTGTTAACACTGAGAAACCAGCTCCTGTTAACACTGAGACACCAGCTTCTGTTAACACTGAGACACCAGCTCCTGTTAACACTGAGAAACCAGCTCCTGTTAACACTGAGACACCAGCTTCTGTTGACACTGAGACACCAGCTCCTGTTAACACTGAGACACCAGCTCCTGTTAACACTGAGAAACCAGCTCCTGTTAACACAGAGACACCAGCTTCTGTTAACACTGAGACACCAGCTCCTGTTAACACTGAGACACCAGCTCCAGTTAACACTGAGACACCAGCTCCTGTTAACACTGAGACACCAGCTTCTGTTCATACTGAGACACCAGCTCCAGTTAACACTGAGACAGCAGCTCCTGTTAACACTGAGACACCAGCTCCTGTTAACACTGAGACACCAGCTCCAGTTAACACTGAGACACCAGCACCAGTTAACACTGAGACACCAGCTCCTGTTAACACTGAGACACCAGCTCCTGTTAACACTGAGACACCAGCTCCTGTTAACACTGAGACACCAGCTCCTGTTAACACTGAGATACTAGCTTCTGTTAACACTGAGACACCAGCTCCTGGTTCATACTGAGACACCAGCTCCAGTTAACACTGAGACACCAGCTCCTGTTAACACTGAGACACCAGCTCCTGTTAACACTGAGACACCAGCTCCTGTTAGCACTGAGACACCAGCTCCTGTTAACACTGAGACACCAGCTCCTGTTAACACTGAGATACTAGCTTCTGTTAACACTGAGACACCAGCTCCTGTTAACACTGAGACACCAGCTCCAGTTAACACTGAGACACCAGCACCAGTTAACACTGAGACACCAGCTCCAGTTAACACTGAGACACCAGCTCCAGTTAACACTGAGATACCAGCTCCAGTTAACACTGAGACACCAGCTCATGTTAACACTGAGACACCAGCTCCTGTTAACACTGAGAAACCAGCTCCAGTTAACACTGAGGCACCAGATCCTGTTAACACTGAGACACCAGCTCCAGTTAACACTGAGACACCAGCTCCTGTTAACACTGAGACACCAGCTCCTGTTAACACTGAGATACTAGCTTCTGTTAACACTGAGACACCAGCTCCTGTTCATACTGAGACACCAGCTCCAGTTAACACTGAGACACCAGCTCCTGTTAACACTGAGACACCAGCTCCTGTTAACACTGAGACACCAGCTCCTGTTAGCACTGAGACACCAGCTCCTGTTAACACTGAGACACCAGCTCCTGTTAACACTGAGATACTAGCTTCTGTTAACACTGAGACACCAGCTCCTGTTAACACTGAGACACCAGCTCCAGTTAACACTGAGACACCAGCACCAGTTAACACTGAGACACCAGCGCCAGTTAACACTGAGACACCAGCTCCTGTTAACACTGAGACACCAGCTCCTGTTAACACTGAGACACCAGCTCCAGTTAACACTGAGGCACCAGCTCCTGTTAACACTGAGACACCAGCTCCAGTTAACACTGAGACACCAGCTCCTGTTAACACTGAGACACCAGCTCCTGTTAACACTGAGACACCAGCTCCTGTTAACACTGAGACACCAGCTCCTGTTAACACTGAGACACCAGCTCCTGTTAACACTGAGACACCAGCTCCTGTTAACACTGAGACACCAGCTCCTGTTAATACTGAGACACCAGCTCCTGTTAACACTGAGACACCAGCTCCAGTTAACACTGAGACACCAGCTCCTGTTAACACTGAGATACTAACTTCTGTTAACACTGAGACACCAGATCCTGTTAACGCTGAGACACCAGCTCCTGTTAACACTGAGACACCAGCACCAGTTAACACTGAGACACCAGCTCCAGTTAACACTGTGACACCAGCTGCAGTTAAAACTGAGACACCAGCTCCTGTTAACACTGAGACACCAGCTTCTGTTAACATTGAGACACCAGCTCCTGTTAACACTGAGAAACCAGCTCCTGTTAACACTGAGAAACCAGCTCCTGTTAACACTGAGACACCAGCTTCTGTTAACACTGAGACACCAGCCCCTGTTAACACTGAGAATCCAGCTCCTGTTAACACTGAGACACCAGCTTCTGTTAACACTGAGACACCAGCTCCTGTTAACACTGAGAAACCAGCTCCTGTTAACACTGAGACACCAGCTTCTGTTGACACTGAGACACCAGCTCCTGTTAACACTGAGACACCAGCTCCAGTTAACACTGAGACACCAGCTCCTGTTAACACTGAGACACCAGCTCCTGTTAACACTGAGAAACCAGCTCCAGTTAACACTGAGGCACCAGATCCTGTTAACACTGAGACACCAGCTCCAGTTAACACTGAGACACCAGCTCCTGTTAACACTGAGACACCAGCTCCTGTTAACACTGAGACACCAGCTCCTGTTAACACTGAGACACCAGCTCCAGTTAACACTGAGGCACCAGCTCCTGTTAACACTGAGACACCAGCTCCAGTTAACACTGAGACACCAGCTCCTGTTAACACTGAGACACCAGCTCCTGTTAACACTGAGACACCAGCTCCTGTTAACACTGAGACACCAGCTCCTGTTAACACTGAGACACCAGCTCCTGTTAACACTGAGACACCAGCTCCTGTTAACACTGAGACACCAGCTCCTGTTAATACTGAGACACCAGCTCCTGTTAACACTGAGACACCAGCTCCAGTTAACACTGAGACACCAGCTCCTGTTAACACTGAGATACTAACTTCTGTTAACACTGAGACACCAGCTCCTGTTAACACTGAGACACCAGCTCCTGTTAACACTGAGACACCAGCACCAGTTAACACTGAGACACCAGCTCCAGTTAACACTGTGACACGAGCTGCAGTTAACACTGAGGCACCAGCTCCTGTTAACACTGAGACACCAGCTCCTGTTAACACTGAGACACCAGCTCCTGTTAACACTGAGACACCAGCTCCTGTTAACACTGAGACACCAGCTCCTGTTAATACTGAGACACCAGCTCCTATTAACACTGAGACACCAGCTCCAGTTAACACTGAGACACCAGCTCCTGTTAACACTGAGATACTAACTTCTGTTAACACTGAGACACCAGCTCCTGTTAACACTGAGACACCAGCTCCTGTTAACACTGAGACACCAGCACCAGTTAACACTGAGACACCAGCTCCAGTTAACACTGTGACACCAGCTGCAGTTAACACTGAGAAACCAGCTCCTGTTAACACTGAGACACCAGCTTCTGTTAACATTGAGACACCAGCTCCTGTTAACACTGAGAAACCAGCTCCTGTTAACACTGAGAAAACAGCTCCTGTTAACACTGAGACACCAGCTTCTGTTAACACTGAGACACGAGCTCCTGTTAACACTGAGAAACCAGCTCCTGTTAACACTGAGACAACAGCTACTGTTAACACTGAGACACCAGCTCCTGTTAACACTGAGAAACCAGGTCCTGTTAACACTGAGACACCAGCTTCTGTTGACACTGAGACACCAGCTCCTGTTAACACTGAGACACCAGCTCCAGTTAACACTGAGATACTAGCTTCTGTTAACACTGAGACACCAGCTCCTGTTCATACTGAGACACCAGCTCCTGTTAACACTGAGACACCAGCTCCTGTTAGCACTGAGACACCAGCTCCTGTTAACACTGAGACACCAGCTCCTGTTAACACTGAGATACTAGCTTCTGTTAACACTGAGACACCAGCTCCTGTTAACACTGAGACACCAGCTCCAGTTAACACTGAGACACCAGCACCAGTTAACACTGAGACACCAGCGCCAGTTAACACTGAGACACAAGCTCCTGTTAACACTGAGACACCAGCTCCTGTTAACACTGAGACACCAGCTCCAGTTAACACTGAGGCACCAGCTCCTGTTAACACTGAGACACCAGCTCCAGTTAACACTGAGACACCAGCTCCTGTTAACACTGAGACACCAGCTCCTGTTAACACTGAGACACCAGCTCCTGTTAACACTGAGACACCAGCTCCTGTTAACACTGAGACACCAGCTCCTGTTAACACTGAGACACCAGCTCCTGTTAACACTGAGACACCAGCTCCTGTTAATACTGAGACACCAGCTCCTGTTAACACTGAGACACCAGCTCCAGTTAACACTGAGACACCAGCTCCTGTTAACACTGAGATACTAACTTCTGTTAACACTGAGACACCAGCTCCTGTTAACACTGAGACACCAGCTCCTGTTAACACTGAGACACCAGCACCAGTTAACACTGAGACACCAGCTCCAGTTAACACTGTGACACCAGCTGCAGTTAACACTGAGGCACCAGCTCCTGTTAACACTGAGACACCAGCTCCTGTTAACACTGAGACACCAGCTCCTGTAAACACTGAGACACCAGCTCCTGTTAACACTGAGACACCAGCTCCTGTTAATACTGAGACACCAGCTCCTATTAACACTGAGACACCAGCTCCAGTTAACACTGAGACACCAGCTCCTGTTAACACTGAGATACTAACTTCTGTTAACACTGAGACACCAGCTCCTGTTAACACTGAGACACCAGCTCCTGTTAACACTGAGACACCAGCACCAGTTAACACTGAGACACCTGCTCCAGTTAACACTGTGACACCAGCTGCAGTTAACACTGAGACACCAGCTCCTGTTAACACTGAGACACCAGCTTCTGTTAACATTGAGACACCAGCTCCTGTTAACACTGAGAAACCAGCTCCTGTTAACACTGAGAAAACAGCTCCTGTTAACACTGAGACACCAGCTTCTGTTAACACTGAGACACGAGCTCCTGTTAACACTGAGAAACCAGCTCCTGTTAACACTGAGACAACAGCTTCTGTTAACACTGAGACACCAGCTCCTGTTAACACTGAGAAACCAGGTCCTGTTAACACTGAGACACCAGCTTCTGTTGACACTGAGACACCAGCTCCTGTTAACACTGAGACACCAGCTCCAGTTAACACTGAGACACCAGCTCCTGTTAACACTGAGACACCAGCTCCTGTTAACACTGAGAAACCAGCTCCAGTTAACACTGAGGCACCAGATCCTGTTAACACTGAGACACCAGCTCCAGTTAACACTGAGACACCAGCTCCTGTTAACACTGAGACACCAGCTCCTGTTAACACTGAGATACTAGCTTCTGTTAACACTGAGACACCAGCTCCTGTTCATACTGAGACACCAGCTCCTGTTAACACTGAGACACCAGCTCCTGTTAGCACTGAGACACCAGCTCCTGTTAACACTGAGACACCAGTTCCTGTTAACACTGAGATACTTGCTTCTGTTAACACTGAGACACCAGCTCCTGTTAACACTGAGACACCAGCTCCAGTTAACACTGAGACACCAGCACCAGTTAACACTGAGACACCAGCGCCAGTTAACACTGAGACACAAGCTCCTGTTAACACTGAGACACCAGCTCCTGTTAACACTGAGACACCAGCTCCAGTTAACACTGAGGCACCAGCTCCTGTTAACACTGAGACACCAGCTCCAGTTAACACTGAGACACCAGCTCCTGTTAACACTGAGACACCAGCTCCTGTTAACACTGAGACACCAGCTCCTGTTAACACTGAGACACCAGCTCCTGTTAACACTGAGACACCAGCTCTTGTTAACACTGAGACACCAGCTCCTGTTAACACTGAGACACCAGCTCCTGTTAATACTGAGACACCAGCTCCTGTTAACACTGAGACACCAGCTCCAGTTAACACTGAGACACCAGCTCCTGTTAACACTGAGATACTAACTTCTGTTAACACTGAGACACCAGCTCCTGTTAACACTGAGACACCAGCTCCTGTTAACAATGAGACACCAGCACCAGTTAACACTGAGACACCAGCTCCAGTTAACACTGTGACACCAGCTGCAGTTAACACTGAGGCACCAGCTCCAGTTAACACTGAGACACCAGCTCCTGTTAACACTGAGACACCAGCTCCTGTTAACACTGAGACACCAGCTCCTGTTAACACTGAGACACCAGCTCCTGTTAATACTGAGACACCAGCTCCTGTTAACACTGAGACACCAGCTCCAGTTAACACTGAGACACCAGCTCCTGTTAACACTGAGATACTAACTTCTGTTAACACTGAGACACCAGCTCCTGTTAACACTGAGACACCAGCTCCTGTTAACACTGAGACACCAGCACCAGTTAACACTGAGACACCAGCTCCAGTTAACACTGTGACACCAGCTGCAGTTAACACTGAGACACCAGCTCCTGTTAACACTGAGACACCAGCTTCTGTTAACATTGAGACACCAGCTCCTGTTAACACTGAGAAACCAGCTCCTGTTAACACTGAGAAAACAGCTCCTGTTAACACTGAGACACCAGCTTCTGTTAACACTGAGACACGAGCTCCTGTTAACACTGAGAAACCAGCTCCTGTTAACACTGAGACAACAGCTTCTGTTAACACTGAGACACCAGCTCCTGTTAACACTGAGAAACCAGGTCCTGTTAACACTGAGACACCAGCTTCTGTTGACACTGAGACACCAGCTCCTGTTAACACTGAGACACCAGCTCCAGTTAACACTGAGACACCAGCTCCTGTTAACACTGAGACACCAGCTCCTGTTAACACTGAGAAACCAGCTCCAGTTAACACTGAGGCACCAGATCCTGTTAACACTGAGACACCAGCTCCAGTTAACACTGAGACACCAGCTCCTGTTAACACTGAGACACCAGCTCCTGTTAACACTGAGATACTAGCTTCTGTTAACACTGAGACACCAGCTCCTGTTCATACTGAGACACCAGCTCCAGTTAACACTGAGACACCAGCTCCTGTTAACACAGAGACACCAGCTCCTGTTAACACTGAGACACCAGCTCCTGTTAGCACTGAGACACCAGCTCCTGTTAACACTGAGACACCAGCTCCTGTTAACACTGAGATACTAGCTTCTGTTAACACTGAGACACCAGCTCCTGTTAACACTGAGACACCAGCTCCAGTTAACACTGAGACACCAGCACCAGTTAACACTGAGACACCAGCGCCAGTTAACACTGAGACACCAGCTCCTGTTAACACTGAGACACCAGCTCCTGTTAACACTGAGACACCAGCTCCAGTTAACACTGAGGCACCAGCTCCTGTTAAAACTGAGACACCAGCTCCAGTTAACACTGAGACAACAGCTCCTGTTAACACTGAGACACCAGCTCCTGTTAACACTGAGACACCAGCTCCTGTTAACACTGAGACACCAGCTCCTGTTAATACTGAGACACCAGCTCCTGTTAACACTGAGACACCAGCTCCAGTTAACACTGAGACACCAGCTCCTGTTAACACTGAGATACTAACTTCTGTTAACACTGAGACACCAGCTCCTGTTAACACTGAGACACCAGCTCCTGTTAACACTGAGACACCAGCACCAGTTAACACTGAGACACCAGCTCCAGTTAACACTGTGACACCAGCTGCAGTTAACACTGAGACACCAGCTCCTGTTAACACTGAGACACCAGCTTCTGTTGACATTGAGACACCAGCTCCTGTTAACACTGAGAAACCAGCTCCTGTTAACACTGAGAAACCAGCTCCTGTTAACACTGAGACACCAGCTTCTGTTAACACTGAGACACCAGCTCCTGTTAACACTGAGAAACCAGCTCCTGTTAACACTGAGACACCAGCTTCTGTTAACACTGAGACACCAGCTCCTGTTAACACTGAGAAACCAGCTCCTGTTAACACTGAGACACCAGCTTCTGTTGACACTGAGACACCAGCTCCTGTTAACACTGAGACACCAGCTCCTGTTAACACTGAGAAACCAGCTCCTGTTAACACAGAGACACAAGCTTCTGTTAACACTGAGACACCAGCTCCTGTTAACACTGAGACACCAGCTCCAGTTAACACTGAGACACCAGCTCCTGTTAACACTGAGACACCAGCTTCTGTTCATACTGAGACACCAGCTCCAGTTAACACTGAGACACCAGCTCCTGTTAACACTGAGACACCAGCTCCTGTTAACACTGAGACACCAGCTCCAGTTAACACTGAGACACCAGCACCAGTTAACACTGAGACACCAGCTCCTGTTAACACTGAGACACCAGCTCCTGTTAACACTGAGACACCAGCTCCTGTTAACACTGAGACACCAGCTCCTGTTAACACTGAGATACTAGGTTCTGTTAACACTGAGACACCAGCTCCTGGTTCATACTGAGACACCAGCTCCAGTTAACACTGAGACACCAGCTCCTGTTAACACTGAGACACCAGCTCCTGTTAACACTGAGACACCAGCTCCTGTTAGCACTGAGACACCAGCTCCTGTTAACACTGAGACACCAGCTCCTGTTAACACTGAGATACTAGCTTCTGTTAACACTGAGACACCAGCTCCTGTTAACACTGAGACACCAGTTCCAGTTAACACTGAGACACCAGCACCAGTTAACACTGAGAGACCAGCTCCAGTTAACACTGAGACACCAGCTCCAGTTAACACTGAGATACCAGCTCCAGTTAACACTGAGACACCAGCTCATGTTATCACTGAGACACCAGCTCCTGTTAACACTGAGAAACCAGCTCCAGTTAACACTGAGGCACCAGATCCTGTTAACACTGAGACACCAGCTCCAGTTAACACTGAGACACCAGCTCCTGTTAACACTGAGACACCAGCTCCTGTTAACACTGAGGCACCAGCTCCAGTTAACACTGAGACACCAGCTCCTGTTAACACTGAGACACCAGCTCCTGTTAACACTGAGACACCAGCTCCAGTTAACACTGAGACACCAGCTCCTGTTAACACTGAGACACCAGCTCCTGTTAACACTGAGACACCAGCTCCTGTTAACACTGAGACACCAACTCCTGTTAACACTGAGACACCAGCTCCAGTTAACACTGAGACACCAGCTCCTGTTAACACTGAGACACCAGCTCCTGTTAACACTGAGACACCAGCTCCTGTTAATACTGAGACACCAGCTCCTGTTAACACTGAGACACCAGCTCCAGTTAACACTGAGACACCAGCTCCTGTTAACACTGAGATACTAACTTCTGTTAACACTGAGACACCAGCTCCTGCTAACACTGAGACACCAGCTCCTGTTAACACTGAGACACCAGCACCAGTTAACACTGAGACAGCAGCTCCTGTTAACACTGAGACACCAGCTGCAGTTAACACTGAGACACCAGCTTCTGTTAACACTGAGACATCAGCTCCTGTTAATACTGAGACACCAGCTCCTGTTAACACTGAGACACCAGGACCAGTTAACACTGAGACACCAGCTCCAGTTAACACTGAGACACCAGCACCAGTTAACACTGAGACACCAGCTCCAGTTAACACTGAGACACCAACTCCAGTTAACACTGAGAAACCAGCTTCTGTTAACACTGAGACAACAGCTACTGTTAACACTGAGACACCAGCTCCTGTTAACACTGAGAAACCAGGTCCTGTTAACACTGAGACACCAGCTTCTGTTGACACTGAGACACCAGCTCCTGTTAACACTGAGACACCAGCTCCAGTTAACACTGAGACACCAGCTCCTGTTAACACTGAGACACCAGCTCCTGTTAACACTGAGAAACCAGCTCCAGTTAACACTGAGGCACCAGATCCTGTTAACACTGAGACACCAGCTCCAGTTAACACTGAGACACCAGCTCCTGTTAACACTGAGACACCAGCTCCTGTTAACACTGAGATACTAGCTTCTGTTAACACTGAGACACCAGCTCCTGTTCATACTGAGACACCAGCTCCTGTTAACACTGAGACACCAGCTCCTGTTAGCACTGAGACACCAGCTCCTGTTAACACTGAGACACCAGCTCCTGTTAACACTGAGATACTAGCTTCTGTTAACACTGAGACACCAGCTCCTGTTAACACTGAGACACCAGCTCCAGTTAACACTGAGACACCAGCACCAGTTAACACTGAGACACCAGCGCCAGTTAACACTGAGACACAAGCTCCTGTTAACACTGAGACACCAGCTCCTGTTAACACTGAGACACCAGCTCCAGTTAACACTGAGGCACCAGCTCCTGTTAACACTGAGACACCAGCTCCAGTTAACACTGAGACACCAGCTCCTGTTAACACTGAGACACCAGCTCCTGTTAACACTGAGACACCAGCTCCTGTTAACACTGAGACACCAGCTCCTGTTAACACTGAGACACCAGCTCCTGTTAACACTGAGACACCAGCTCCTGTTAACACTGAGACACCAGCTCCTGTTAATACTGAGACACCAGCTCCTGTTAACACTGAGACACCAGCTCCAGTTAACACTGAGACACCAGCTCCTGTTAACACTGAGATACTAACTTCTGTTAACACTGAGACACCAGCTCCTGTTAACACTGAGACACCAGCTCCTGTTAACACTGAGACACCAGCACCAGTTAACACTGAGACACCAGCTCCAGTTAACACTGTGACACCAGCTGCAGTTAACACTGAGGCACCAGCTCCTGTTAACACTGAGACACCAGCTCCTGTTAACACTGAGACACCAGCTCCTGTAAACACTGAGACACAAGCTCCTGTTAACACTGAGACACCAGCTCCTGTTAATACTGAGACACCAGCTCCTATTAACACTGAGACACCAGCTCCAGTTAACACTGAGACACCAGCTCCTGTTAACACTGAGATACTAACTTCTGTTAACACTGAGACACCAGCTCCTGTTAACACTGAGACACCAGCTCCTGTTAACACTGAGACACCAGCACCAGTTAACACTGAGACACCAGCTCCAGTTAACACTGTGACACCAGCTGCAGTTAACACTGAGACACCAGCTCCTGTTAACACTGAGACACCAGCTTCTGTTAACATTGAGACACCAGCTCCTGTTAACACTGAGAAACCAGCTCCTGTTAACACTGAGAAAACAGCTCCTGTTAACACTGAGACACCAGCTTCTGTTAACACTGAGACACGAGCTCCTGTTAACACTGAGAAACCAGCTCCTGTTAACACTGAGACAACAGCTTCTGTTAACACTGAGACACCAGCTCCTGTTAACACTGAGAAACCAGGTCCTGTTAACACTGAGACACCAGCTTCTGTTGACACTGAGACACCAGCTCCTGTTAACACTGAGACACCAGCTCCAGTTAACACTGAGACACCAGCTCCTGTTAACACTGAGACACCAGCTCCTGTTAACACTGAGAAACCAGCTCCAGTTAACACTGAGGCACCAGATCCTGTTAACACTGAGACACCAGCTCCAGTTAACACTGAGACACCAGCTCCTGTTAACACTGAGACACCAGCTCCTGTTAACACTGAGATACTAGCTTCTGTTAACACTGAGACACCAGCTCCTGTTCATACTGAGACACCAGCTCCTGTTAACACTGAGACACCAGCTCCTGTTAGCACTGAGACACCAGCTCCTGTTAACACTGAGACACCAGCTCCTGTTAACACTGAGATACTAGCTTCTGTTAACACTGAGACACCAGCTCCTGTTAACACTGAGACACCAGCTCCAGTTAACACTGAGACACCAGCACCAGTTAACACTGAGACACCAGCGCCAGTTAACACTGAGACACAAGCTCCTGTTAACACTGAGACACCAGCTCCTGTTAACACTGAGACACCAGCTCCAGTTAACACTGAGGCACCAGCTCCTGTTAACACTGAGACACCAGCTCCAGTTAACACTGAGACACCAGCTCCTGTTAACACTGAGACACCAGCTCCTGTTAACACTGAGACACCAGCTCCTGTTAACACTGAGACACCAGCTCCTGTTAACACTGAGACACCAGCTCCTGTTAACACTGAGACACCAGCTCCTGTTAACACTGAGACACCAGCTCCTGTTAATACTGAGACACCAGCTCCTGTTAACACTGAGACACCAGCTCCAGTTAACACTGAGACACCAGCTCCTGTTAACACTGAGATACTAACTTCTGTTAACACTGAGACACCAGCTCCTGTTAACACTGAGACACCAGCTCCTGTTAACACTGAGACACCAGCACCAGTTAACACTGAGACACCAGCTCCAGTTAACACTGTGACACCAGCTGCAGTTAACACTGAGGCACCAGCTCCTGTTAACACTGAGACACCAGCTCCTGTTAACACTGAGACACCAGCTCCTGTTAACACTGAGACACCAGCTCCTGTTAACACTGAGACACCAGCTCCTGTTAATACTGAGACACCAGCTCCTGTTAACACTGAGACACCAGCTCCAGTTAACACTGAGACACCAGCTCCTGTTAACACTGAGATACTAACTTCTGTTAACACTGAGACACCAGCTCCTGTTAACACTGAGACACCAGCTCCTGTTAACACTGAGACACCAGCACCAGTTAACACTGAGACACCAGCTCCAGTTAACACTGTGACACCAGCTGCAGTTAACACTGAGACACCAGCTCCTGTTAACACTGAGACACCAGCTTCTGTTAACATTGAGACACCAGCTCCTGTTAACACTGAGAAACCAGCTCCTGTTAACACTGAGAAAACAGCTCCTGTTAACACTGAGACACCAGCTTCTGTTAACACTGAGACACGAGCTCCTGTTAACACTGAGAAACCAGCTCCTGTTAACACTGAGACAACAGCTTCTGTTAACACTGAGACACCAGCTCCTGTTAACACTGAGAAACCAGGTCCTGTTAACACTGAGACACCAGCTTCTGTTGACACTGAGTCACCAGCTCCTGTTAACACTGAGACACCAGCTCCAGTTAACACTGAGACACCAGCTCCAGTTAACACTGAGACACCAGCTCCTGTTAACACTGAGAAACCAGCTCCAGTTAACACTGAGGCACCAGATCCTGTTAACACTGAGACACCAGCTCCAGTTAACACTGAGACACCAGCTCCTGTTAACACTGAGACACCAGCTCCTGTTAACACTGAGATACTAGCTTCTGTTAACACTGAGACACCAGCTCCTGTTCATACTGAGACACCAGCTCCAGTTAACACTGAGACACCAGCTCCTGTTAACACTGAGACACCAGCTCCTGTTAACACTGAGACACCAGCTCCTGTTAGCACTGAGACACCAGCTCCTGTTAACACTGAGACACCAGCTCCTGTTAACACTGAGATACTAGCTTCTGTTAACACTGAGACACCAGCTCCTGTTAACACTGAGACACCAGCTCCAGTTAACACTGAGACACCAGCACCAGTTAACACTGAGACACCAGTGCCAGTTAACACTGAGACACCAGCTCCTGTTAACACTGAGACACCAGCTCCTGTTAACACTGAGACACCAGCTCCAGTTAACACTGAGGCACCAGCTCCTGTTAAAACTGAGACACCAGCTCCAGTTAACACTGAGACACCAGCTCCTGTTAACACTGAGACACCAGCTCCTGTTAACACTGAGACACCAGCTCCTGTTAACACTGAGACACCAGCTCCTGTTAATACTGAGACACCAGCTCCTGTTAACACTGAGACACCAGCTCCAGTTAACACTGAGACACCAGCTCCTGTTAACACTGAGATACTAACTTCTGTTAACACTGAGACACCAGCTCCTGTTAACACTGAGACACCAGCTCCTGTTAACACTGAGACACCAGCACCAGTTAACACTGAGACACCAGCTCCAGTTAACACTGTGACACCAGCTGCAGTTAACACTGAGACACCAGCTCCTGTTAACACTGAGACACCAGCTTCTGTTGACATTGAGACACCAGCTCCTGTTAACACTGAGAAACCAGCTCCTGTTAACACTGAGAAACCAGCTCCTGTTAACACTGAGACACCAGCTTCTGTTAACACTGAGACACCAGCTCCTGTTAAAACTGAGAAACCAGCTCCTGTTAACACTGAGACACCAGCTTCTGTTAACACTGAGACACCAGCTCCTGTTAACACTGAGAAACCAGCTCCTGTTAACACTGAGACACCAGCTTCTGTTGACACTGAGACACCAGCTCCTGTTAACACTGAGAGACCAGCTCCTGTTAACACTGGGAAACCAGCTCCTGTTAACACAGAGACACAAGCTTCTGTTAACACTGAGACACCAGCTCCTGTTAACACTGAGACACCAGCTCCAGTTAACACTGAGACACCAGCTCCTGTTAACACTGAGACACCAGCTTCTGTTCATACTGAGACACCAGCTCCAGTTAACACTGAGACACCAGCTCCTGTTAACACTGAGACACCAGCTCCTGTTAACACTGAGACACCAGCTCCAGTTAACACTGAGACACCAGCACCAGTTAACACTGAGACACCAGCTCCTGTTAACACTGAGACACCAGCTCCTGTTAACACTGAGACACCAGCTCCTGTTAACACTGAGACACCAGCTCCTGTTAACACTGAGATACTAGGTTCTGTTAACACTGAGACACCAGCTCCTGGTTCATACTGAGACACCAGCTCCAGTTAACACTGAGACACCAGCTCCTGTTAACACTGAGACACCAGCTCCTGTTAACACTGAGACACCAGCTCCTGTTAGCACTGAGACACCAGCTCCTGTTAACACTGAGACACCAGCTCCTGTTAACACTGAGATACTAGCTTCTGTTAACACTGAGACACCAGCTCCTGTTAACACTGAGACACCAGTTCCAGTTAACACTGAGACACCAGCACCAGTTAACACTGAGACACCAGCTCCAGTTAACACTGAGACACCAGCTCCAGTTAACACTGAGATACCAGCTCCAGTTAACACTGAGACACCAGCTCATGTTAACACTGAGTCACCAGCTCCTGTTAACACTGAGAAACCAGCTCCAGTTAACACTGAGGCACCAGATCCTGTTAACACTGAGACACCAGCTCCAGTTAACACTGAGACACCAGCTCCTGTTAACACTGAGACACCAGCTCCTGTTAACACTGAGGCACCAGCTCCAGTTAACACTGAGACACCAGCTCCTGTTAACACTGAGACACCAGCTCCTGTTAACACTGAGACACCAGCTCCAGTTAACACTGAGACACCAGCTCCTGTTAACACTGAGACACCAGCTCCTGTTAACACTGAGACACCAGCTCCTGTTAACACTGAGATACCAGCTTCTGTTAACACTGAGACACCAGCTCCTGTTAACACTGAGACACCAGCTCCTGTTAACACTGAGACACCAGCTCCTGTTAACACTGAGACACCAGCTCCTGTTAATACTGAGACACCAGCTCCTGTTAACACTGAGACACCAGCTCCAGTTAACACTGAGACACCAGCTCCTGTTAACACTGAGATACTAACTTCTGTTAACACTGAGACACCAGCTCCTGCTAACACTGAGACACCAGCTCCTGTTAACACTGAGACACCAGCACCAGTTAACACTGAGACAGCAGCTCCTGTTAACACTGAGACACCAGCTGCAGTTAACACTGAGACACCAGCTTCTGTTAACACTGAGACATCAGCTCCTGTTAATACTGAGACACCAGCTCCTGTTAACACTGAGACACCAGGACCAGTTAACACTGAGACACCAGCTCCAGTTAACACTGAGACACCAGCACCAGTTAACACTGAGACACCAGCTCCAGTTAACACTGAGACACCAACTCCAGTTAACACTGAGAAACCAGCTTTTGTTAACACTGAGACACCAGCTCCTGTTAACACTGAGACACCAGCACCTGTTAACACTGAGACACCAGCTCCTGTTAACACTGAGACACCAGCTCCTGTTAACACTGAGACACCAGCTCCTGTTAACACTGAGACACCAGCTCCTGTTAACACTGAGACACCAGCTCCAGTAAACACTGAGACACCAGCTCCTGTTAACACTGAGACACCAGCTCCAGTTAACACTGAGACACCAGCTCCTGTTAACACTGAGACACCAGCTCCTGTTAACACTGAGATACTAGCTTCTGTTAACACTGAGACACCAGCTCCTGTTCATACTGAGACACCAGCTCCAGTTAACACTGAGAAACCAGCTCCTGTTAACACTGAGACAACAGCTCCTGTTAACACTGAGACACCAGATCCTGTTAGCACTGAGACACCAGCTCCTGTTAACACTGAGACACCAGCTCCTGTTAACACTGATATACTAGCTTCTGTTAACACTGAGACACCAGCTCCTGTTAACACTGAGACACCAGCTCCAGTTAACACTGAGACACCAGCACCAGTTAACACTGAGACACCAGCTCCAGTTAACACTGAGACACCAGCTCCAGTTAACACTGAGATACCAGCTCCAATTAACACTGAGACACCAGCTCATGTTAACACTGAGACACCAGCTCCTGTTAACACTGAGACACCAGCTCCAGTTAACACTGAGGCACCAGCTCCTGTTAACACTGAGACACCAGATCCAGTTAACACTGAGACACCAGCTCGTGTTAACACTGAGACACCAGCTCCTGTTAACACTGAGACACCAGCTCCTGTTAACACTGAGACACCTGATCCTGTTAACACTGAGACACCAGCTCCTGTTAACACTGAGACACCAGCTCCTGTTAACACTGAGATACCAGCTTCTGTTAACACTGAGACACCAGCTCCTGTTAACACTGAGACACCAGCTCCTGTTAACACTGAGACACCAGCTCCTGTTAATACTGAGACACCAGCTCCTGTTAACAGTGAGACACCAGCTCCTGTTAACACTGAGATACTAACTTCTGTTAACACTGAGACACCAGCTCCTGTTAACACTGAGACACCAGCTCCTGTTAACACTGAGACACCAGCACCAGTTAACACTGGGACACCAGCTCCAGTTAACACTGAGACTCCAGCTGCAGTTAACACTGAGACACCAGCTCCTGTTAACACTGAGACACCAGCTTCTGTTAACATTGAGACACCAGCTCCTGTTAACACTGAGAAACCAGCTCCTGTTAACACTGAGAAACCAGCTCCTGTTAACACTGAGACACCAGCTTCTGTTAACACTGAGACACCAGCTCCTGTTAACACTGAGAAACCAGCTCCTGTTAACACTGAGACACCAGCTTCTGTTAACACTGAGACACCAGCTCCTGTTAACACTGAGAAACCAGCTCCTGTTAACACTGAGACACCAGCTTCTGTTAACACTGAGACACCAGCTCCTGTTAACACTGAGACACCAGCTCCTGTTAACACTGAGAAACCAGCTCCTGTTAACACAGAGACACCAGCTTCTGTTAACACTGAGACACCAGCTCCTGTTAACACTGAGACACCAGCTCCAGTTAACACTGAGACACCAGCACCAGTTAACACTGAGACACCAGCTCCTGTTAACACTGAGACACCAGCTCCTGTTAACACTGAGACACCAGCTCCTGTTAACACTGAGACACCAGCTCCTGTTAATACTGAGATACTAGCTTCTGTTAACACTGAGACACCAGCTCCTGGTTCATACTGAGACACCAGCTCCAGTTAACACTGAGACACCAGCTCCTGTTAACACTGAGACACCAGCTCCTGTTAACACTGAGACACCAGCTCCTGTTAGCACTGAGACACCAGCTCCTGTTAACACTGAGACACCAGCTCCTGTTAACACTGAGATACTAGCTTCTGTTAACACTGAGACACCAGCTCCTGTTAACACTGAGACACCAGTTCCAGTTCACACTGAGACACCAGCACCAGTTAACACTGAGACACCAGCTCCAGTTAACACTGAGACACCAGCTCCAGTTAACACTGAGATACCAGCTCCAGTTAACACTGAGACACCAGCTCATGTTAACACTGAGACACCAGCTCCTGTTAACACTGAGAAACCAGCTCCAGTTAACACTGAGGCACCAGATCCTGTTAACACTGAGACACCAGCTCCAGTTAACACTGAGACACCAGCTCCTGTTAACACTGAGACACCAGCTCCTGTTAACACTGAGGCACCAGCTCCAGTTAACACTGAGACACCAGCTCCTGTTAACACTGAGACACCAGCTCCTGTTAACACTGAGACACCAGCTCCAGTTAACACTGAGACACCAGCTCCTGTTAACACTGAGACACCAGCTCCTGTTAACACTGAGACACCAGCTCCTGTTAACACTGAGATACCAGCTTCTGTTAACACTGAGACACCAGCTCCTGTTAACACTGAGACACCAGCTCCTGTTAACACTGAGACACCAGCTCCTGTTAACACTGAGACACCAGCTCCTGTTAATACTGAGACACCAGCTCCTGTTAACACTGAGACACCAGCTCCAGTTAACACTGAGACACCAGCTCCTGTTAACACTGAGATACTAACTTCTGTTAACACTGAGACACCAGCTCCTGCTAACACTGAGACACCAGCTCCTGTTAACACTGAGACACCAGCACCAGTTAACACTGAGACAGCAGCTCCTGTTAACACTGAGACACCAGCTGCAGTTAACACTGAGACACCAGCTTCTGTTAACACTGAGACATCAGCTCCTGTTAATACTGAGACACCAGCTCCTGTTAACACTGAGACACCAGGACCAGTTAACACTGAGACACCAGCTCCAGTTAACACTGAGACACCAGCACCAGTTAACACTGAGACACCAGCTCCAGTTAACACTGAGACACCAACTCCAGTTAACACTGAGAAACCAGCTTCTGTTAACACTGAGACACCAGCTCCTGTTAACACTGAGACACCAGCACATGTTAACACTGAGACACCAGCTCCTGTTAACACTGAGACACCAGCTCCTGTTAACACTGAGACACCAGCTCCTGTTAACACTGAGACACCAGCTCCTGTTAACACTGAGACACCAGCTCCAGTAAACACTGAGACACCAGCTCCTGTTAACACTGAGACACCAGCTCCAGTTAACACTGAGACACCAGCTCCTGTTAACACTGAGACACCAGCTCCTGTTAACACTGAGATACTAGCTTCTTGTTAACACTGAGACACCAGCTCCTGTTCATACTGAGACACCAGCTCCAGTTAACACTGAGAAACCAGCTCCTGTTAACACTGAGACAACAGCTCCTGTTAACACTGAGACACCAGATCCTGTTAGCACTGAGACACCAGCTCCTGTTAACACTGAGACACCAGCTCCTGTTAACACTGATATACTAGCTTCTGTTAACACTGAGACACCAGCTCCTGTTAACACTGAGACACCAGCTCCAGTTAACACTGAGACACCAGCACCAGTTAACACTGAGACACCAGCTCCAGTTAACACTGAGACACCAGCTCCAGTTAACACTGAGATACCAGCTCCAATTAACACTGAGACACCAGCTCATGTTAACACTGAGACACCAGCTCCTGTTAACACTGAGACACCAGCTCCAGTTAACACTGAGGCACCAGCTCCTGTTAACACTGAGACACCAGCTCCAGTTAACACTGAGACACCAGCTCGTGTTAACACTGAGACACCAGCTCCTGTTAACACTGAGACACCAGCTCCTGTTAACACTGAGACACCTGATCCTGTTAACACTGAGACACCAGCTCCTGTTAACACTGAGACACCAGCTCCTGTTAACACTGAGATACCAGCTTCTGTTAACACTGAGACACCAGCTCCTGTTAACACTGAGACACCAGCTCCTGTTAACACTGAGACACCAGCTCCTGTTAATACTGAGACACCAGCTCCTGTTAACAGTGAGACACCAGCTCTTGTTAACACAGAGACACCAGCTTCCGTTAACACTGAGACACCAGCTCCTGTTAACACTGAGACACCAGCTCCAGTTAACACTGAGACACCAGCTCCTGTTAACACTGAGACACCAGCTCCTGTTAACACTGAGAAACCAGCTCCAGTTAACACTGAGGCACCAGATCCTGTTAACACTGAGACACCAGCTCCAGTTAACACTGAGACACCAGCTCCTGTTAACACTGAGACACCAGCTCCTGTTAACACTGAGATACTAGCTTCTGTTAACACTGAGACACCAGCTCCTGTTCATACTGAGACACCAGCTCCAGTTAACACTGAGACACCAGCTCCTGTTAACACTGAGACACCAGCTCCTGTTAACACTGAGACACCAGCTCCTGTTAGCACTGAGACACCAGCTCCTGTTAACACTGAGACACCAGCTCCTGTTAACACTGAGATACTAGCTTCTGTTAACACTGAGACACCAGCTCCTGTTAACACTGAGACACCAGCTCCAGTTAACACTGAGACACCAGCACCAGTTAACACTGAGACACCAGCGCCAGTTAACACTGAGACACCAGCTCCTGTTAACACTGAGACACCAGCTCCTGTTAACACTGAGACACCAGCTCCAGTTAACACTGAGGCACCAGCTCCTGTTAACACTGAGACACCAGCTCCAGTTAACACTGAGACACCAGCTCCTGTTAACACTGAGACACCAGCTCCTGTTAACACTGAGACACCAGCTCCTGTTAACACTGAGACACCAGCTCCTGTTAATACTGAGACACCAGCTCCTGTTAACACTGAGACACCAGCTCCAGTTAACACTGAGACACCAGCTCCTGTTAACACTGAGATACTAACTTCTGTTAACACTGAGACACCAGCTCCTGTTAACACTGAGACACCAGCTCCTGTTAACACTGAGACACCAGCACCAGTTAACACTGAGACACCAGCTCCAGTTAACACTGTGACACCAGCTGCAGTTAAATCTGAGACACCAGCTCCTGTTAACACTGAGACACCAGCTTCTGTTGACATTGAGACACCAGCTCCTGTTAACACTGAGAAACCAGCTCCTGTTAACACTGAGAAACCAGCTCCTGTTAACACTGAGACACCAGCTTCTGTTAACACTGAGACACCAGCTCCTGTTAACACTGAGAAACCAGCTCCTGTTAACACTGAGACACCAGCTTCTGTTAACACTGAGACACCAGCTCCTGTTAACACTGAGAAACCAGCTCCTGTTAACACTGAGACACCAGCTTCTGTTGACACTGAGACACCAGCTCCTGTTAACACTGAGACACCAGCTCCTGTTAACACTGAGAAACCAGCTCCTGTTAACACAGAGACACAAGCTTCTGTTAACACTGAGACACCAGCTCCTGTTAACACTGAGACACCAGCTCCAGTTAACACTGAGACACCAGCTCCTGTTAACACTGAGACACCAGCTTCTGTTCATACTGAGACACCAGCTCCAGTTAACACTGAGACACCAGCTCCTGTTAACACTGAGACACCAGCTCCTGTTAACACTGAGACACCAGCTCCAGTTAACACTGAGACACCAGCACCAGTTAACACTGAGACAACAGCTCCTGTTAACACTGAGACACCAGCTCCTGTTAACACTGAGACACCAGCTCCTGTTAACACTGAGACACCAGCTCCTGTTAACACTGAGATACTAGCTTCTGTTAACACTGAGACACCAGCTCCTGGTTCATACTGAGACACCAGCTCCAGTTAACACTGAGACACCAGCTCCTGTTAACACTGAGACACCAGCTCCTGTTAACACTGAGACACCAGCTCCTGTTAGCACTGAGACACCAGCTCCTGTTAACACTGAGACACCAGCTCCTGTTAACACTGAGATACTAGCTTATGTTAACACTGAGACACCAGCTCCTGTTAACACTGAGACACCAGTTCCAGTTAACACTGAGACACCAGCTCATGTTAACACTGAGACACCAGCTCCTGTTAACACTGAGAAACCAGCTCCAGTTAACACTGAGGCACCAGATCCTGTTAACACTGAGACACCAGCTCCAGTTAACACTGAGACACCAGCTCCTGTTAACACTGAGACACCAGCTCCTGTTAACACTGAGGCACCAGCTCCAGTTAACACTGAGACACCAGCTCCTGTTAACACTGAGACACCAGCTCCTGTTAACACTGAGACACCAGCTCCAGTTAACACTGAGACACCAGCTCCGGTTAACACTGAGACACCAGCTCCTGTTAACACTGAGACACCAGCTCCTGTTAACACTGAGATACCAGCTTCTGTTAACACTGAGACACCAGCTCCTGTTAACACTGAGACACCAGCTCCTGTTAACACTGAGACACCAGCTCCTGTTAACACTGAGATACTAGCTTCTGTTAACACTGAGACACCAGCTCCTGTTCATACTGAGACACCAGCTCCAGTTAACACTGAGACACCAGCTCCTGTTAACACTGAGACACCAGCTCCTGTTAACACTGAGACACCAGCTCCTGTTAGCACTGAGACACCAGCTCCTGTTAACACTGAGACACCAGCTCCTGTTAACACTGAGATGCTAGCTTCTGTTAACACTGAGACACCAGCTCCTGTTAACACTGAGACACCAGCTCCAGTTAACACTGAGACACCAGCACCAGTTAACACTGAGACACAAGCGCCAGTTAACACTGAGACACCAGCTCCTGTTAACACTGAGACACCAGCTCCTGTTAACACTGAGACACCAGCTCCAGTTAACACTGAGGCACCAGCTCCTGTTAACACTGAGACACCAGCTCCAGTTAACACTGAGACACCAGCTCCTGTTAACACTGAGACACCAGCTCCTGTTAACACTGAGACACCAGCTCCTGTTAACACTGAGACACCAGCTCCTGTTAACACTGAGACACCAGCTCCTGTTAACACTGAGACACCAGCTCCTGTTAACACTGAGACACCAGCTCCTGTTAATACTGAGACACCAGCTCCTGTTAACACTGAGACACCAGCTCCAGTTAACACTGAGACACCAGCTCCTGTTAACACTGAGATACTAACTTCTGTTAACACTGTGACACCAGCTCCTGTTAACACTGAGACACCAGCTCCTGTTAACACTGAGACACCAGCACCAGTTAACACTGAGACACCAGCTCCAGTTAACACTGTGACACCAGCTGCAGTTAACACTGAGACACCAGCTCCTGTTAACACTGAGACACCAGCTTCTGTTAACATTGAGACACCAGCTCCTGTTAACACTGAGAAACCAGCTCCTGTTAACACTGAGAAACCAGCTCCTGTTAACACTGAGACACCAGCTTCTGTTAACACTGAGACACCAGCTCCTGTTAACACTGAGAAACCAGCTCCTGTTAACACTGAGACACCAGCTTCTGTTAACACTGAGACACCCGCTCCTGTTAACACTGAGAAACCAGCTCCTGTTAACACTGAGACACCAGCTTCTGTTGACACTGAGACACCAGCTCCTGTTAACACTGAGACACCAGCTCCAGTTAACACTGAGACACCAGCTCCTGTTAACACTGAGACACCAGCTCCTGTTAACACTGAGAAACCAGCTCCAGTTAACACTGAGGCACCAGATCCTGTTAACACTGAGACACCAGCTCCAGTTAACACTGAGACACCAGCTCCTGTTAACACTGAGACACCAGCTCCTGTTAACACTGAGATACTAGCTTCTGTTAACACTGAGACACCAGCTCCTGTTCATACTGAGACACCAGCTCCTGTTTACACTGAGACACCAGCTCCTGTTAGCACTGAGACACCAGCTCCTGTTAACACTGAGACACCAGCTCCTGTTAACACTGAGATACTAGCTTCTGTTAACACTGAGACACCAGCTCCTGTTAACACTGAGACACCAGCTCCAGTTAACACTGAGACACCAGCACCAGTTAACACTGAGACACCAGCGCCAGTTAACACTGAGACACCAGCTCCTGTTAACACTGAGACACCAGCTCCTGTTAACACTGAGACACCAGCTCCAGTTAACACTGAGGCACCAGCTCCTGTTAACACTGAGACACCAGCTCCAGTTAACACTGAGACACCAGCTCCTGTTAACACTGAGACACCAGCTCCTGTTAACACTGAGACACCAGCTCCGTTAACACTGAGACACCAGCTCCTGTTAACACTGAGACACCAGCTCCTGTTAACACTGAGACACCAGCTCCTGTTAACACTGAGACACCAGCTCCTGTTAATACTGAGACACCAGCTCCTGTTAACACTGAGACACCAGCTCCAGTTAACACTGAGACACCAGCTCCTGTTAACACTGAGATACTAACTTCTGTTAACACTGAGACACCAGCTCCTGTTAACACTGAGACACCAGCTCCTGTTAACACTGAGACACCAGCACCAGTTAACACTGAGACACCAGCTCCAGTTAACACTGTGACACCAGCTGCAGTTAACACTGAGGCACCAGCTCCTGTTAACACTGAGACACCAGCTCCTGTTAACACTGAGACACCAGCTCCTGTTAACACTGAGACACCAGCTCCTGTTAACACTGAGAAACCAGCTCCTGTTAACACTGAGACACCAGCTTCTGTTAACACTGAGACACCAGCTCCTGTTAACACTGAGAAACCAGCTCCTGTTAACACTGAGACACCAGCTTCTGTTAACACTGAGACACCAGCTCCTGTTAACACTGAGAAACCAGCTCCTGTTAACACTGAGACACCAGCTTCTGTTGACACTGAGACACCAGCTCCTGTTAACACTGAGACACCAGCTCCAGTTAACACTGAGACACCAGCTCCTGTTAACACTGAGACACCAGCTCCTGTTAACACTGAGAAACCAGCTCCAGTTAACACTGAGGCACCAGATCCTGTTAACACTGAGACACCAGCTCCAGTTAACACTGAGACACCAGCTACTGTTAACACTGAGACACCAGCTCCTGTTAACACTGAGATACTAGCTTCTGTTAACACTGAGACACCAGCTCCTGTTCATACTGAGACACCAGCTCCTGTTAACACTGAGACACCAGCTCCTGTTAGCACTGAGACACCAGCTCCTGTTAACACTGAGACACCAGCTCCTGTTAACACTGAGATACTAGCTTCTGTTAACACTGAGACACCAGCTCCTGTTAACACTGAGACACCAGCTCCAGTTAACACTGAGACACCAGCACCAGTTAACACTGAGACACCAGCGCCAGTTAACACTGAGACACCAGCTCCTGTTAACACTGAGACACCAGCTCCTGTTAACACTGAGACACCAGCTCCAGTTAACACTGAGGCACCAGCTCCTGTTAACACTGAGACACCAGCTCCAGTTAACACTGAGACAACAGCTCCTGTTAACACTGTGACACCAGCTCCTGTTAACACTGAGACACCAGCTCCTGTTAACACTGAGACACCAGCTCCTGTTAACACTGAGACACCAGCTCCTGTTAACACTGAGACACCAGCTCCTGTTAAAACTGAGACACCAGCTCCTGTTAATACTGAGACACCAGCTCCTGTTAACACTGAGACAACCAGCTCCAGTTAACACTGAGACACCAGCTCCTGTTAACACTGAGATACTAACTTCAGTTAACACTGAGACACCAGCTCCTGTTAACACTGAGACACCAGCTCCTGTTAACACTGAGACACCAGCACCAGTTAACACTGAGACACCAGCTCCAGTTAACACTGTGACACCAGCTGCAGTTAACACTGAGGCACCAGCTCCTGTTAACACTGAGACACCAGCTCCTGTTAACACTGAGACACCAGCTCCTGTTAACACTGAGACACCAGCTCCTGTTAACACTGAGACACCAGCTCCTGTTAATACTGAGACACCAGCTCCTGTTAACACTGAGACACCAGCTCCAGTTAACACTGAGACACCAGCTCCTGTTAACACTGAGATACTAACTTCTGTTAACACTGAGACACCAGCTCCTGTTAACACTGAGACACCAGCTCCTGTTAACACTGAGACACCAGCACCAGTTAACACTGAGACACCAGCTCCAGTTAACACTGTGACACCAGCTGCAGTTAACACTGTGACACCAGCTCCTGTTAACACTGAGACACCAGCTTCTGTTAACATTGAGACACCAGCTCCTGTTAACACTGAGAAACCAGCTTCTGTTAACACTGAGAAAACAGCTCCTGTTAACACTGAGACACCAGCTTCTGTTAACACTGAGACCCAGCTCCTGTTAACACTGAGAAACCAGCTCCTGTTAACACTGAGACACCAGCTTCTGTTAACACTGAGACACCAGCTCCTGTTAACACTGAGAAACCAGCTCCTGTTAACACTGAGACACCAGCTTCTGTTGACACTGAGACACCAGCTCCTGTTAACACTGAGACACCAGCTCCAGTTAACACTGAGACACCAGCTCCTGTTAACACTGAGACACCAGCTCCTGTTAACACTGAGAAACCAGCTCCAGTTAACACTGAGGCACCAGATCCTGTTAACACTGAGACACCAGCTCCAGTTAACACTGAGACACCAGCTCCTGTTAACACTGAGACACCAGCTCCTGTTAACACTGAGATACTAGCTTCTGTTAACACTGAGACACCAGCTCCTGTTAACACTGAGACACCAGCTCCAGTTAACACTGAGACACCAGCACCAGTTAACACTGAGACACCAGCGCCAGTTAACACTGAGACACCAGCTCCTGTTAACACTGAGACACCAGCTCCTGTTAACACTGAGACACCAGCTCCAGTTAACACTGAGGCACCAGCTCCTGTTAACACTGAGACACCAGCTCCAGTTAACACTGAGACACCAGCTCCTGTTAACACTGAGACACCAGCTCCTGTTAACACTGAGACACCAGCTCCTGTTAACACTGAGACACCAGCTCCTGTTAATACTGAGACACCAGCTCCTGTTAACACTGAGACACCAGCTCCAGTTAACACTGAGACAACAGCTCCTGTTAACACTGAGATACTAACTTCTGTTAACACTGAGACACCAGCTCCTGTTAACACTGAGACACCAGCTCCTGTTAACACTGAGACACCAGCACCAGTTAACACTGAGACACCAGCTCCAGTTAACACTGTGACACCAGCTGCAGTTAACACTGAGACACCAGCTCCTGTTAACACTGAGACACCAGCTTCTGTTGACATTGAGACACCAGCTCCTGTTAACACTGAGAAACCAGCTCCTGTTAACACTGAGAAACCAGCTCCTGTTAACACTGAGACACCAGCTTCTGTTAGCACTGAGACACCAGCTCCTGTTAACACTGAGAAAGCAGCTCCTGTTAACACTGAGACACCAGCTTCTGTTAACACTGAGACACCAGCTCCTGTTAACACTGAGAAACCAGCTCCTGTTAACACTGAGACACCAGCTTCTGTTGACACTGAGACACCAGCTCCTGTTAACACTGAGACACCAGCTCCTGTTAATACTGAGAAACCAGCTCCTGTTAACACAGAGACACAAGCTTCTGTTAACACTGAGACACCAGCTCCTGTTAACACTGAGACACCAGCTCCAGTTAACACTGAGACACCAGCTCCTGTTAACACTGAGACACCAGCTTCTGTTCATACTGAGACACCAGCTCCAGTTAACACTGAGACACCAGCTCCTGTTAACACTGAGACACCAGCTCCTGTTAACACTGAGACACCAGCTCCAGTTAACACTGAGACACCAGCACCAGTTAACACTGAGACACCAGCTCCTGTTAACACTGAGACACCAGCTCCTGTTAACACTGAGACACCAGCTCCTGTTAACACTGAGACACCAGCTCCTGTTAACACTGAGATACTAGCTTCTGTTAACACTGAGACACCAGCTCCTGGTTCATACTGAGACACCAGCTCCAGTTAACACTGAGACACCAGCTCCTGTTAACACTGAGACACCAGCTCCTGTTAACACTGAGACACCAGCTCCTGTTAGCACTGAGACACCAGCTCCTGTTAACACTGAGACACCAGCTCCTGTTAACACTGAGATACTAGCTTCTGTTAACACTGAGACACCAGCTCCTGTTAACACTGAGACACCAGTTCCAGTTAACACTGAGACACCAGCACCAGTTAACACTGAGACACCAGCTCCAGTTAACACTGAGACACCAGCTCCAGTTAACACTGAGATACCAGCTCCAGTTAACACTGAGACACCAGCTCATGTTAACACTGAGACACCAGCTCCTGTTAACACTGAGAAACCAGCTCCAGTTAACACTGAGGCACCAGATCCTGTTAACACTGAGACACCAGCTCCAGTTAACACTGAGACACCAGCTCCTGTTAACACTGAGACACCAGCTCCTGTTAACACTGAGGCACCAGCTCCAGTTAACACTGAGACACCAGCTCCTGTTAACACTGAGACACCAGCTCCTGTTAACACTGAGACACCAGCTCCAGTTAACACTGAGACACCAGCTCCGGTTAACACTGAGACACCAGCTCCTGTTAACACTGAGACACCAGCTCCTGTTAACACTGAGATACCAGCTTCTGTTAACACTGAGACACCAGCTCCTGTTAACACTGAGACACCAGCTCCTGTTAACACTGAGACACCAGCTCCTGTTAACACTGAGATACCAGCTTCTGTTAACACTGAGACACCAGCTCCTGTTCATACTGAGACACCAGCTCCAGTTAACACTGAGACACCAGCTCCTGTTAACACTGAGACACCAGCTCCTGTTAACACTATGACACCAGCTCCTGTTAGCACTGAGACACCAGCTCCTGTTAACACTGAGACACCAGCTCCTGTTAACACTGAGATGCTAGCTTCTGTTAACACTGAGACACCAGCTCCTGTTAACACTGAGACACCAGCTCCAGTTAACACTGAGACACCAGCACCAGTTAACACTGAGACACCAGCGCCAGTTAACACTGAGACACCAGCTCCTGTTAACACTGAGACACCAGCTCCTGTTAACACTGAGACACCAGCTCCAGTTAACACTGAGGCACCAGCTCCTGTTAACACTGAGACACCAGCTCCAGTTAACACTGAGACACCAGCTCCTGTTAACACTGAGACACCAGCTCCTGTTAACACTGAGACACCAGCTCCTGTTAACACTGAGACACCAGCTCCTGTTAACACTGAGACACCAGCTCCTGTTAACACTGAGACACCAGCTCCTGTTAACACTGAGACACCAGCTCCTGTTAATACTGAGACACCAGCTCCTGTTAACACTGAGACACCTGCTCCAGTTAACACTGAGACACCAGCTCCTGTTAACACTGAGATACTAACTTCTGTTAACACTGAGACACCAGCTCCTGTTAACACTGAGACACCAGCTCCTGTTAACACTGAGACACCAGCACCAGTTAACACTGAGACACCAGCTCCAGTTAACACTGTGACACCAGCTGCAGTTAACACTGAGACACCAGCTCCTGTTAACACTGAGACACCAGCTTCTGTTAACATTGAGACACCAGCTCCTGTTAACACTGAGAAACCAGCTCCTGTTAACACTGAGAAACCAGCTCCTGTTAACACTGAGACACCAGCTTCTGTTAACACTGAGACACCAGCTCCTGTTAACACTGAGAAACCAGCTCCTGTTAACACTGAGACACCAGCTTCTGTTAACACTGAGACACCAGCTCCTGTTAACACTGAGAAACCAGCTCCTGTTAACACTGAGACACCAGCTTCTGTTGACACTGAGACACCAGCTCCTGTTAACACTGAGACACCAGCTCCAGTTAACACTGAGACACCAGCTCCTGTTAACACTGAGACACCAGCTCCTGTTAACACTGAGAAACCAGCTCCAGTTAACACTGAGGCACCAGATCCTGTTAACACTGAGACACCAGCTCCAGTTAACACTGAGACACCAGCTCCTGTTAACACTGAGACACCAGCTCCTGTTAACACTGAGATACTAGCTTCTGTTAACACTGAGACACCAGCTCCTGTTCATACTGAGACACCAGCTCCTGTTAACACTGAGACACCAGCTCCTGTTAGCACTGAGACACCAGCTCCTGTTAACACTGAGACACCAGCTCCTGTTAACATTGAGATACTAGCTTCTGTTAGCACTGAGACACCAGCTCCTGTTAACACTGAGACCCCAGCTCCAGTTAACACTGAGACACCAGCACCAGTTAACACTGAGACACCAGCGCCAGTTAACACTGAGACACCAGCTCCTGTAAACACTGAGACACCAGCTCCTGTTAACACTGAGACACCAGCTCCAGTTAACACTGAGGCACCAGCTCCTGTTAACACTGAGACACCAGCTCCAGTTAACACTGAGACACCAGCTCCTGTTAACACTGAGACACCAGCTCCTGTTAACACTGAGACACCAGCTCCGTTAACACTGAGACACCAGCTCCTGTTAACACTGAGACACCAGCTCCTGTTAACACTGAGACACCAGCTCCTGTTAACACTGAGACACCAGCTCCTGTTAATACTGAGACACCAGCTCCTGTTAACACTGAGACACCAGCTCCAGTTAACACTGAGACACCAGCTCCTGTTAACACTGAGATACTAACTTCTGTTAACACTGAGACACCAGCTCCTGTTAACACTGAGACACCAGCTCCTGTTAACACTGAGACACCAGCACCAGTTAACACTGAGACACCAGCTCCAGTTAACACTGTGACACCAGCTGCAGTTAACACTGAGGCACCAGCTCCTGTTAACACTGAGACACCAGCTCCTGTTAACACTGAGACACCAGCTCCTGTTAACACTGAGACACCAGCTCCTGTTAACACTGAGAAACCAGCTCCTGTTAACACTGAGACACCAGCTTCTGTTAACACTGAGACACCAGCTCCTGTTAACACTGAGAAACCAGCTCCTGTTAACACTGAGACACCAGCTTCTGTTGACACTGAGACACCAGCTCCTGTTAACACTGAGAAACCAGCTCCTGTTAACACTGAGACACCAGCTTCTGTTGACACTGAGACACCAGCTCCTGTTAACACTGAGACACCAGCTCCAGTTAACACTGAGACACCAGCTCCTGTTAACACTGAGACACCAGCTCCTGTTAACACTGAGAAACCAGCTCCAGTTAACACTGAGGCACCAGATCCTGTTAACACTGAGACACCAGCTCCAGTTAACACTGAGACACCAGCTCCTGTTAACACTGAGACACCAGCTCCTGTTAACACTGAGATACTAGCTTCTGTTAACACTGAGACACCAGCTCCTGTTCATACTGAGACACCAGCTCCTGTTAACACTGAGACACCAGCTCCTGTTAGCACTGAGACACCAGCTCCTGTTAACACTGAGACACCAGCTCCTGTTAACACTGAGATGCTAGCTTCTGTTAACACTGAGACACCAGCTCCTGTTAACACTGAGACACCAGCTCCAGTTAACACTGAGACACCAGCACCAGTTAACACTGAGACACCAGCGCCAGTTAACACTGAGACACCAGCTCCTGTTAACACTGAGACACCAGCTCCTGTTAACACTGAGACACCAGCTCCAGTTAACACTGAGGCACCAGCTCCTGTTAACACTGAGACACCAGCTCCAGTTAACACTGAGACACCAGCTCCTGTTAACACTGAGACACCAGCTCCTGTTAACACTGAGACACCAGCTCCTGTTAACACTGAGACACCAGCTCCTGTTAACACTGAGACACCAGCTCCTGTTAACACTGAGACACCAGCTCCTGTTAACACTGAGACACCAGCTCCTGTTAATACTGAGACACCAGCTCCTGTTAACACTGAGACACCAGCTCCTGTTAACACTGAGATACTAACTTCTGTTAACACTGAGACACCAGCTCCTGTTAACACTGAGACACCAGCTCCTGTTAACACTGAGACACCAGCACCAGTTAACACTGAGACACCAGCTCCAGTTAACACTGTGACACCAGCTGCAGTTAACACTGAGACACCAGCTCCTGTTAACACTGAGACACCAGCTTCTGTTAACATTGAGACACCAGCTCCTGTTAACACTGAGAAACCAGCTCCTGTTAACACTGAGAAACCAGCTCCTGTTAACACTGAGACACCAGCTTCTGTTAACACTGAGACACCAGCTCCTGTTAACACTGAGAAACCAGCTCCTGTTAACACTGAGACACCAGCTTCTGTTAACACTGAGACACCAGCTCCTGTTAACACTGAGAAACCAGCTCCTGTTAACACTGAGACACCAGCTTCTGTTGACACTGAGACACCAGCTCCTGTTAACACTGAGACACCAGCTCCAGTTAACACTGAGACACCAGCTCCTGTTAACACTGAGACACCAGCTCCTGTTTACACTGAGAAACCAGCTCCAGTTAACACTGAGGCACCAGATCCTGTTAACACTGAGACACCAGCTCCAGTTAACACTGAGACACCAGCTCCTGTTAACACTGAGACACCAGCTCCTGTTAACACTGAGATACTAGCTTCTGTTAACACTGAGACACCAGCTCCTGTTCATACTGAGACACCAGCTCCTGTTAACACTGAGACACCAGCTCCTGTTAGCACTGAGACACCAGCTCCTGTTAACACTGAGACACCAGCTCCTGTTAACACTGAGATACTAGCTTCTGTTAGCACTGAGACACCAGCTCCTGTTAACACTGAGACCCCAGCTCCAGTTAACACTGAGACACCAGCACCAGTTAACACTGAGACACCAGCGCCAGTTAACACTGAGACACCAGCTCCTGTAAACACTGAGACACCAGCTCCTGTTAACACTGAGACACCAGCTCCAGTTAACACTGAGGCACCAGCTCCTGTTAACACTGAGACACCAGCTCCAGTTAACACTGAGACACCAGCTCCTGTTAACACTGAGACACCAGCTCCTGTTAACACTGAGACACCAGCTCCGTTAACACTGAGACACCAGCTCCTGTTAACACTGAGACACCAGCTCCTGTTAACACTGAGACACCAGCTCCTGTTAACACTGAGACACCAGCTCCTGTTAATACTGAGACACCAGCTCCTGTTAACACTGAGACACCAGCACCAGTTAACACTGAGACACCAGCTCCAGTTAACACTGAGATACTAACTCCAGTTAACACTGAGAAACCAGCTTCTGTTAACACTGAGACACCAGCTCCTGTTAACACTGAGACACCAGCACCTGTTAACACTGAGACACCAGCTCCTGTTAACACTGAGACACCAGCTCCTGTTAACACTGAGACACCAGCTCCTGTTAACACTGAGACACCAGCTCCTTTTAACACTGAGACACCAGCTCCAGTAAACACTGAGACACCAGCTCCTGTTAACACTGAGACACCAGCTCCAGTTAACACTGAGACACCAGCTCCTGTTAACACTGAGACACCAGCTCCTGTTAACACTGAGATACTAGCTTCTGTTAACACTGAGACACCAGCTCCTGTTCATACTGAGACACCAGCTCCAGTTAACACTGAGAAACCAGCTCCTGTTAACACTGAGACAACAGCTCCTGTTAACACTGAGACACCAGATCCTGTTAGCACTGAGACACCAGCTCCTGTTAACACTGAGACACCAGCTCCTGTTAACACTGATATACTAGCTTCTGTTAACACTGAGACACCAGCTCCTGTTAACACTGAGACACCAGCTCCAGTTAACACTGAGACACCAGCACCAGTTAACACTGAGACACCAGCTCCAGTTAACACTGAGACACCAGCTCCAGTTAACACTGAGATACCAGCTCCAATTAACACTGAGACACCAGCTCATGTTAACACTGAGACACCAGCTCCTGTTAACACTGAGACACCAGCTCCAGTTAACACTGAGGCACCAGCTCCTGTTAACACTGAGACACCAGCTCCAGTTAACACTGAGACACCAGCTCGTGTTAACACTGAGACACCAGCTCCTGTTAACACTGAGACACCAGCTCCTGTTAACACTGAGACACCTGATCCTGTTAACACTGAGACACCAGCTCCTGTTAACACTGAGACACCAGCTCCTGTTAACACTGAGATACCAGCTTCTGTTAACACTGAGACACCAGCTCCTGTTAACACTGAGACACCAGCTCCTGTTAACACTGAGACACCAGCTCCTGTTAATACTGAGACACCAGCTCCTGTTAACAGTGAGACACCAGCTCCTGTTAACACTGAGATACTAACTTCTGATAACACTGAGACACCAGCTCCTGTTAACACTGAGACACCAGCTCCTGTTAACACTGAGACACCAGCACCAGTTAACACTGGGACACCAGCTCCAGTTAACACTGAGACTCCAGCTGCAGTTAACACTGAGACACCAGCTCCTGTTAACACTGAGACACCAGCTTCTGTTAACATTGAGACACCAGCTCCTGTTAACACTGAGAAACCAGCTCCTGTTAACACTGAGAAACCAGCTCCTGTTAACACTGAGACACCAGCACCAGTTAACACTGAGACACCAGCTCCAGTTAACACTGAGACACCAACTCCAGTTAACACTGAGAAACCAGCTTCTGTTAACACTGAGACACCAGCTCCTGTTAACACTGAGACACCAGCACCTGTTAACACTGAGACACCAGCTCCTGTTAACACTGAGACACCAGCTCCTGTTAACACTGAGACACCAGCTCCTGTTAACACTGAGACACCAGCTCCTTTTAACACTGAGACACCAGCTCCAGTAAACACTGAGACACCAGCTCCTGTTAACACTGAGACACCAGCTCCAGTTAACACTGAGACACCAGCTCCTGTTAACACTGAGACACCAGCTCCTGTTAACACTGAGATACTAGCTTCTGTTAACACTGAGACACCAGCTCCTGTTCATACTGAGACACCAGCTCCAGTTAACACTGAGAAACCAGCTCCTGTTAACACTGAGACAACAGCTCCTGTTAACACTGAGACACCAGATCCTGTTAGCACTGAGACACCAGCTCCTGTTAACACTGAGACACCAGCTCCTGTTAACACTGATATACTAGCTTCTGTTAACACTGAGACACCAGCTCCTGTTAACACTGAGACACCAGCTCCAGTTAACACTGAGACACCAGCACCAGTTAACACTGAGACACCAGCTCCAGTTAACACTGAGACACCAGCTCCAGTTAACACTGAGATACCAGCTCCAATTAACACTGAGACACCAGCTCATGTTAACACTGAGACACCAGCTCCTGTTAACACTGAGACACCAGCTCCAGTTAACACTGAGGCACCAGCTCCTGTTAACACTGAGACACCAGCTCCAGTTAACACTGAGACACCAGCTCGTGTTAACACTGAGACACCAGCTCCTGTTAACACTGAGACACCAGCTCCTGTTAACACTGAGACACCTGATCCTGTTAACACTGAGACACCAGCTCCTGTTAACACTGAGACACCAGCTCCTGTTAACACTGAGATACCAGCTTCTGTTAACACTGAGACACCAGCTCCTGTTAACACTGAGACACCAGCTCCTGTTAACACTGAGACACCAGCTCCTGTTAATACTGAGACACCAGCTCCTGTTAACAGTGAGACACCAGCTCCTGTTAACACTGAGATACTAACTTCTGATAACACTGAGACACCAGCTCCTGTTAACACTGAGACACCAGCTCCTGTTAACACTGAGACACCAGCACCAGTTAACACTGGGACACCAGCTCCAGTTAACACTGAGACTCCAGCTGCAGTTAACACTGAGACACCAGCTCCTGTTAACACTGAGACACCAGCTTCTGTTAACATTGAGACACCAGCTCCTGTTAACACTGAGAAACCAGCTCCTGTTAACACTGAGAAACCAGCTCCTGTTAACACTGAGACACCAGCTTCTGTTAACACTGAGACACCAGCTCCTGTTAACACTGAGAAACCAGCTCCTGTTAACACTGAGACACCAGCTTCTGTTAACACTGAGACACCAGCTCCTGTTAACACTGAGAAACCAGCTCCTGTTAACACTGAGACACCAGCTTCTGTTAACACTGAGACACCAGCTCCTGTTAACACTGAGACACCAGCTCCTGTTAACACTGAGAAACCAGCTCCTGTTAACACAGAGACACCAGCATCTGTTAACACTGAGACACCAGCTCCTGTTAACACTGAGACACCAGCTCCAGTTAACACTGAGACACCAGCTCCTGTTAACACTGAGACACCAGCTCCTGTTAACACTGAGAAACCAGCTCCAGTTAACACTGAGGCACCAGATCCTGTTAACACTGAGACACCAGCTCCAGTTAACACTGAGACACCAGCTCCTGTTAACACTGAGACACCAGCTCCTGTTAACACTGAGATACTAGCTTCTGTTAACACTGAGACACCAGCTCCTGTTCATACTGAGACACCAGCTCCAGTTAACACTGAGACACGAGCTCCTGTTAACACTGAGACACCAGCTCCTGTTAACACTGAGACACCAGCTCCTGTTAGCACTGAGACACCAGCTCCTGTTAACACTGAGACACCAGCTCCTGTTAACACTGAGATACTAGCTTCTGTTAACACTGAGACACCAGCTCCTGTTAACACTGAGACACCAGCTCCAGTTAACACTGAGACACCAGCACCAGTTAACACTGAGACACCAGCGCCAGTTAACACTGAGACACCAGCTCCTGTTAACACTGAGACACCAGCTCCTGTTAACACTGAGACACCAGCTCCAGTTAACACTGAGGCACCAGCTCCTGTTAACACTGAGACACCAGCTCCAGTTAACACTGAGACACCAGCTCCTGTTAACACTGAGACACCAGCTCCTGTTAACACTGAGACACCAGCTCCTGTTAACACTGAGACACCAGCTCCTGTTAATACTGAGACACCAGCTCCTGTTAACACTGAGACACCAGCTCCAGTTAACACTGAGACACCAGCTCCTGTTAACACTGAGATACTAACTTCTGTTAACACTGAGACACCAGCTCCTGTTAACACTGAGACACCAGCTCCTGTTAACACTGAGACACCAGCACCAGTTAACACTGAGACACCAGCTCCAGTTAACACTGTGACACCAGCTGCAGTTAACACTGAGACACCAGCTCCTGTTAACACTGAGACACCAGCTTCTGTTGACATTGAGACACCAGCTCCTGTTAACACTGAGAAACCAGCTCCTGTTAACACTGAGAAACCAGCTCCTGTTAACACTGAGACACCAGCTTCTGTTAACACTGAGACACCAGCTCCTGTTAACACTGAGAAACCAGCTCCTGTTAACACTGAGACACCAGCTTCTGTTAACACTGAGACACCAGCTCCTGTTAACACTGAGAAACCAGCTCCTGTTAACACTGAGACACCAGCTTCTGTTGACTCTGAGACACCAGCTCCTGTTAACACTGAGACACCAGCTCCTGTTAACACTGAGAAACCAGCTCCTGTTAACACAGAGACACAAGCTTCTGTTAACACTGAGACACCAGCTCCTGTTAACACTGAGACACCAGCTCCAGTTAACACTGAGACACCAGCTCCTGTTAACACTGAGACACCAGCTTCTGTTCATACTGAGACACCAGCTCCAGTTAACACTGAGACACCAGCTCCTGTTAACACTGAGACACCAGCTCCTGTTAACACTGAGACACCAGCTCCAGTTAACACTGAGACACCAGCACCAGTTAACACTGAGACACCAGCTCCTGTTAACACTGAGACACCAGCTCCTGTTAACACTGAGACACCAGCTCCTGTTAACACTGAGACACCAGCTCCTGTTAACACTGAGATACTAGCTTCTGTTAACACTGAGACACCAGCTCCTGGTTCATACTGAGACACCAGCTCCAGTTAACACTGAGACACCAGCTCCTGTTAACACTGAGACACCAGCTCCTGTTAACACTGAGACACCAGCTCCTGTTAGCACTGAGACACCAGCTCCTGTTAACACTGAGACACCAGCTCCTGTTAACACTGAGATACTAGCTTCTGTTAACACTGAGACACCAGCTCCTGTTAACACTGAGACACCTGTTCCAGTTAACACTGAGACACCAGCACCAGTTAACACTGAGACACCAGCTCCAGTTAACACTGAGACACCAGCTCCAGTTAACACTGAGATACCAGCTCCAGTTAACACTGAGACACCAGCTCATGTTAACACTGAGACACCAGCTCCTGTTAACACTGAGAAACCAGCTCCAGTTAACACTGAGGCACCAGATCCTGTTAACACTGAGACACCAGCTCCAGTTAACACTGAGACACCAGCTCCTGTTAACACTGAGACACCAGCTCCTGTTAACACTGAGGCACCAGCTCCAGTTAACACTGAGACACCAGCTCCTGTTACCACTGAGACACCAGCTCCTGTTAACACTGAGACACCAGCTCCAGTTAACACTGAGACACCAGCTCCTGTTAACACTGAGACACCAGCTCCTGTTAACACTGAGACACCAGCTCCTGTTAACACTGAGATACCAGCTTCTGTTAACACTGAGACACCAGCTCCTGTTGACACTGAGACACCAGCTCCTGTTAACACTGAGACACCAGCTCCTGTTAACACTGAGACACCAGCTCCTGTTAATACTGAGACACCAGCTCCTGTTAACACTGAGACACCAGCTCCAGTTAACACTGAGACACCAGCTCCTGTTAACACTGAGATACTAACTTCTGTTAACACTGAGACACCAGCTCCTGCTAACACTGAGACACCAGCTCCTGTTAACACTGAGACACCAGCACCAGTTAACACTGAGACAGCAGCTCCTGTTAACACTGAGACACCAGCTGCAGTTAACACTGAGACACCAGCTTCTGTTAACACTGAGACATCAGCTCCTGTTAATACTGAGACACCAGCACCAGTTAACACTGAGACACCAGCTCCAGTTAACACTGAGACACCAGCACCAGTTAACACTGAGACACCAGCTCCAGTTAACACTGAGACACCAACTCCAGTTAACACTGAGAAACCGGCTTCTGTTAACACTGAGACACCAGCTCCTGTTAACACTGAGACACCAGCACCTGTTAACACTGAGACACCAGCTCCTGTTAACACTGAGACACCAGCTCCTGTTAACACTGAGACACCAGCTCCTGTTAACACTGAGACACCAGCTCCTGTTAACACTGAGACACCAGCTCCAGTAAACACTGAGACACCAGCTCCTGTTAACACTGAGACACCAGCTCCAGTTAACACTGAGACACCAGCTCCTGTTAACACTGAGACACCAGCTCCTGTTAACACTGAGATACTAGCTTCTGTTAACACTGAGACACCAGCTCCTGTTCATACTGAGACACCAGCTCCAGTTAACACTGAGAAACCAGCTCCTGTTAACACTGAGACAACAGCTCCTGTTAACACTGAGACACCAGATCCTGTTAGCACTGAGACACCAGCTCCTGTTAACACTGAGACACCAGCTCCTGTTAACACTGATATACTAGCTTCTGTTAACACTGAGACACCAGCTCCTGTTAACACTGAGACACCAGCTCCAGTTAACACTGAGACACCAGCACCAGTTAACACTGAGACACCAGCTCCAGTTAACAAAGAGACACCAGCTCCAGTTAACACTGAGATACCAGCTCCAATTAACACTGAGACACCAGCTCATGTTAACACTGAGACACCAGCTCCTGTTAACACTGAGACACCAGCTCCAGTTAACACTGAGGCACCAGCTCCTGTTAACACTGAGACACCAGCTCCAGTTAACACTGAGACACCAGCTCGTGTTAACACTGAGACACCAGCTCCTGTTAACACTGAGACACCAGCTCCTGTTAACACTGAGACACCTGATCCTGTTAACACTGAGACACCAGCTCCTGTTAACACTGAGACACCAGCTCCTGTTAACACTGAGATACCAGCTTCTGTTAACACTGAGACACCAGCTCCTGTTAACACTGAGACACCAGCTCCTGTTAACACTGAGACACCAGCTCCTGTTAATACTGAGACACCAGCTCCTGTTAACAGTGAGACACCAGCTCCTGTTAACACTGAGATACTAACTTCTGTTAACACTGAGACACCAGCTCCTGTTAACACTGAGACACCAGCTCCTGTTAACACTGAGACACCAGCACCAGTTAACACTGGGACACCAGCTCCAGTTAACACTGAGACTCCAGCTGCAGTTAACACTGAGACACCAGCTCCTGTTAACACTGAGACACCAGCTTCTGTTAACATTGAGACACCAGCTCCTGTTAACACTGAGAAACCAGCTCCTGTTAACACTGAGAAACCAGCTCCTGTTAACACTGAGACACCAGCTTCTGTTAACACTGAGACACCAGCTCCTGTTAACACTGAGAAACCAGCTCCTGTTAACACTGAGACACCAGCTTCTGTTAACACTGAGACACCAGCTCCTGTTAACACTGAGAAACCAGCTCCTGTTAACATTGAGACACCAGCTTCTGTTAAAACTGAGACACCAGCTCCTGTTAACACTGAGACACCAGCTCCTGTTAACACTGAGAAACCAGCTCCTGTTAACACAGAGACACCAGCTTCTGTTAACACTGAGACACCAGCTCCTGTTAACACTGAGACACCAGCTCCAGTTAACACTGAGACACCAGCTCCTGTTAACACTGAGACACCAGCTTCTGTTCATACTGAGACACCAGCTCCAGTTAACACTGAGACACCAGCTCCTGTTAACACTGAGACACCAGCTCCTGTTAACACTGAGACACCAGCTCCTGTTAACACTGAGACACCAGCACCAGTTAACACTGAGACACCAGCTCCAGTTAACACTGAGACACCAGTTCCTGTTAACACTGAGACACCAGCTCCTGTTAACACTGAGACACCATCTCCTGTTAACACTGAGATACTAGCTTCTGTTAACACTGAGACACCAGCTCCTGTTCATACTGAGACACCAGCTCCAGTTAACACTGAGACACCAGCTCCTGTTAACACTGAGACACCAGCTCCTGTTAGCACTGAGACACCAGCTCCTGTTAACACTGAGAAACCAGCTCCTGTTAACACTGAGACACCAGATCCTGTTAAGACTGAGATACTAGCTCCTGTTAACACTGAGACACCAGCTCCTGTTAACACTGAGACACCAGCTCCAGTTAACACTGAGACACCAGCACCAGTTAACACTGAGACACCAGCTCCAGTTAACCCTGAGATACCAGCTCCAGTTAACACTGAGACACCAGCTCATGATAACACTGAGACACCAGCTCCTGTTAACACTGAGACACCAGCTCCAGTTAACACTGAGGCACCAGCTCCTGTTAACACTGAGACACCAGCTCCAGTTAACACTGAGACACCAGCTCCTGTTAACACTGAGACACCAGCTCCTGTTAACACTGAGACACCAGCTCCAGTTAACACTGAGACACCAGCTCCTGTTAACACTGAGACACCAGCTCCTGTTAACACTGAGACACCAGCTCCTGTTAACACTGAGATACCAGCTTCTGTTAACACTGAGACACCAGCTCCTGTTAACACTGAGACACCAGCTCCTGTTAACACTGAGACACCAGCTCCTGGTAACACTGAGACACCAGCTCCTGTTAATACTGAGACACCAGCTCCTGTTAACACTGAGACACCAGCACCAGTTAACACTGAGACACCAGCTCCAGTTAACACTGAGACACCAGCTGCAGTTAACACTGAGACACCAGCTCCTGTTAACACTGAGACACCAGCTTCTGTTAACATTGAGACTCCAGCTCCTGTTAACACTGAGAAACCAGCTCCTGTTAACACTGAGAAACCAGCTCCTGTTAACACTGAGACACCAGCTTCTGTTAACACTGAGACACCAGCTCCTGTTAACACTGAGAAACCAGCTCCTGTTAACACTGAGACACCAGCTTCTGTTAGCACTGAGACACCAGCTCCTGTTAACACTGAGAAACCAGCTCCTGTTAACACTGAGACACCAGCTTCTGTTAACACTGAGACACCAGCTCCTGTTAACACTGAGACACCAGCTCCTGTTAACACTGAGAAACCAGCTCCTGTTAACACAGAGACACCAGCTTCTGTTAACACTGAGACACCAGCTCCTGTTAACACTGAGACACCAGCTCCAGTTAACACTGAGACACCAGCTCCTGTTAACACTGAGACACCAGCTCCTGTTAATACTGAGACACCAGCTCCTGTTAACACTGAGACACCAGCACCAGTTAACACTGAGACACCAGCTCCAGTTAACACTGAGACACCAGCTGCAGTTAACACTGAGACACCAGCTCCTGTTAACACTGTGACACCAGCTTCTGTTAACATTGAGACACCAGCTCCTGTTAACACTGAGAAACCAGCTCCTGTTAACACTGAGAAACCAGCTCCTGTTAACACTGAGACACCAGCTTCTGTTAACACTGAGACACCAGCTCCTGTTAACACTGAGAAACCAGCTCCTGTTAACACTGAGACACCAGCTTCTGTTAACACTGAGACACCAGCTCCTGTTAACACTGAGACACCAGCTCCTGTTAACACTGGGAAACCAGCTCCTGTTAACACAGAGACACCAGCTTCTGTTAACACTGAGACACCAGCTCCTGTTAACACTGAGACACCATCTCCAGTTAACACTGAGACACCAGCTCCTGTTAACACTGAGACACCAGCTTCTGTTCATACTGAGACACCAGCTCCAGTTAACACTGAGACACCAGCTCCTGTTAACACTGAGACACCAGCTCCAGTTAACACTGAGACACCAGCACCAGTTAACACTGAGACACCAGCTCCTGTTAACACTGAGACACCAGCTCCTGTTAACACTGAGACACCAGCTCCTGTTAACACTGAGACACCAGCTCCTGTTAACACTGAGACACCAGCTCCTGTTAACACTGAGATACTAGCTTCTGTTAACACTGAGACACCAGCTCCTGTTAACACTGAGACACCAGCTCCAGTTAACACTGAGACACCAGCTCCTGTTAACACTGAGACACCAGCTCCTGTTAACACTGAGACACCAGCTCCAGTTAACACTGAGACACCAGCTCCTGTTAACACTGAGACACCAGCTTCTGTTAACACTGAGACATCAGCTCCTGTTAACACTGAGACACCAGCTCCAGTTAACACTGAGACACCAGCACCAGTTAACACTGAGACACCAGCTCCATTTAACACTGAGACACCAGCACCAGTTAACACTGAGACACCAGCTCCTGTTAACACTGAGACACCAGCTCCTGTTAACACTGAGACACCAGCTCCAGTTAACACTGAGACACCAGCTCCTGTTAACACTGAGACACCAGCTTCTGTTAACACTGAGACATCAGCTCCTGTTAATACTGAGACACCAGCTCCAGTTAACACTGAGACACCAGCACCAGTTAACACTGAGACACCAGCTCCAGTTAACACTGAGACACCAGCACCAGTTAACACTGAGACACCAGCTCCAGTTTACACTGAGACACCAGCTCCAGTTAACACTGAGAAACCAGCTCCAGTTAACACTGAGACACCAGCTCCTGTTAACACTGAGACACCAGCTCCTGTTAACACTGAGACACCAGCTCCAGTTAACACTGAGACACCAGCTCCTGTTAACACTGAGACACCAGCTCCAGTTAACACTGAGACACCAGCTCATGTTAACACTGAGACACCAGCTCCTGTTAACACTGAAACACCAGCTCCAGTTAACACTGAGGCACCAGCTCCTTTTAACACTGAGACACCAGCTCCAGTTAACACTGAGACACCAGCTCCAGTTAACACTGAGACACCAGCACCAGTTAACACTGAGACACCAGCTCCTGTTAACACTGAGACACCAGCTCCTGTTAACACTGAGACACCAGCTCCTGTTAACACTGAGACACCAGCTCCTGTTAACACTGAGACACCAGCTCCTGTTAACACTGAGATACTAGCTTCTGTTAACATTGAGACACCAGCTCCTGTTAACACTGAGACACCAGCTCCAGTTAACACTGAGACACCAGTTCCAGTTAACACTGAGACACCAGCTCCTGTTAACACTGAGACACCAGCTTCTGTTAACACTGAGACATCAGCTCCTGTTAATACTGAGACACCAGCTCCAGTTAACACTGAGACACCAGCACCAGTTAACACTGAGACACCAGCTCCAGTTAACACTGAGACACCAGCTCATGTTAACACTGAGACACCAGCTTTTGTTAACACTGAGACACCAGCTCCAGTTAACACTGAGGCACCAGCTCCTGTTAACACTGAGACACCAGCTCCAGTTAACACTGAGACACCAGCTCCTGTTAACACTGAGACACCAGCTCCTGTTAACACTGAGACACCAGCTCCAGTTAACACTGAGACACCAGCTCCTGTTAACACTGAGACACCAGCTCCTGTTAACACTGAGACACCAGCTCCTGTTAACACTGAGATACCAGCTTCTGTTAACACTGAGACACCAGCTCCTGTTAACACTGAGACACCAGCTCCTGTTAACACTGAGACACCAGCTCCTGTTAACACTGAGAAACCAGCTCCTGTTAACACTGAGAAACCAGCTCCTGTTAACACTGAGACACCAGCTTCTGTTAACACTGAGACACCAGCTCCTGTTAACACTGAGAAACCAGCTCCTGTTAACACTGAGACACCAGCTTCTGTTAACACTGAGACACCAGCTCCTGTTAACACTGAGAAACCAGCTCCTGTTAACACTGAGACACCAGCTTCTGTTAACACTGAGACACCAGCTCCTGTTAACACTGAGACACCAGCTCCTGTTAACACTGAGAAACCAGCTCCTGTTAACACAGAGACACCAGCTTCTGTTAACACTGAGACACCAGCTCCTGTTAACACTGAGACACCAGCTCCAGTTAACACTGAGACACCAGCTCCTGTTAACACTGAGACACCAGCTCCTGTTAATACTGAGACACCAGCTCCTGTTAACACTGAGACTCCAGCACCAGTTAACACTGAGACACCAGCTCCAGTTAACACTGAGACACCAGCTGCAGTTAACAGTGAGACACCATCTCCTGTTAACACTGAGACACCAGCTTCTGTTAACATTGAGACACCAGCTCCTGTTAACACTGAGAAACCAGCTCCTGTTAACACTGAGAAACCAGCTCCTGTTAACACTGAGACACCAGCTTCTGTTAACACTGAGACACCAGCTCCTGTTAACACTGAGAAACCAGCTCCTGTTAACACTGAGACACCAGCTTCTGTTAACACTGAGACACCAGCTCCTGTTAACACTGAGAAACCAGCTCCTGTTAACACTGAGACACCAGCTTCTGTTAACACTGAGACACCAGCTCCTGTTAACACTGAGACACCAGCTCCTGTTAACACTGAGAAACCAGCTCCTGTTAACACAGACACACCAGCTTCTGTTAACACTGAGACACCAGCTCCTGTTAACACTGAGACACCAGCTCCAGTTAACACTGAGACACCAGCTCCTGTTAACACTGAGACACCAGCTTCTGTTCATACTGAGACACCAGCTCCAGTTAACACTGAGACACCAGCTCCTGTTAACACTGAGACACCAGCTCCTGTTAACACTGAGACACCAGCTCCAGTTAACACTGAGACACCAGCACCAGTTGACACTGAGACACCAGCTCCTGTTAACACTGAGACACCAGCTCCTGTTAACACTGAGACACCAGCTCCTGTTAACACTGAGACACCAGCTCCTGTTAACACTGAGACACCAGCTCCTGTTAACACTGAGATACTAGCTTCTGTTAACACTGAGACACCAGCTCCTGTTAACACTGAGACACCAGCTCCAATTAACACTGAGACACCAGCTCCTGTTAGCACTGAGACACCAGCTCCTGTTAACACTGAGACACCAGCTCCAGTTAACACTGAGACACCAGCTCCTGTTAACACTGAGACACCAGCTTCTGTTAACACTGAGACATCAGCTCCTGTTAATACTGAGACACCAGCTCCAGTTAACACTGAGACACCAGCACCAGTTAACACCGAGACACCAGCTCCAGTTAACACTGAGACACCAGCACCAGTTAACACTGAGACACCAGCTCCAGTTAACACTTAGACACCAGCTCCAGTTAACACTGAGAAACCAGCTCCAGTTAACACTGAGACACCAGCTCCTGTTAACACTGAGACACCAGCTCCTGTTAACACTGAGACACCAGCTCCAGTTAACACTGAGACACCAGCTCCTGTTAACACTGAGACACCAGCTCCAGTTAACACTGAGACACCAGCTCATGTTAACACTGAGACACCAGCTCCTGTTAACACTGAAACACCAGCTCCAGTTAACACTGAGGCACCAGCTCCTGTTAACACTGAGACACCAGCTCCAGTTAACACTGAGACACCAGCTCCAGTTAACACTGAGACACCAGCACCAGTTAACACTGAGACACCAGCTCCTGTTAACACTGAGACACCAGCTCCAGTTAACACTGAGACACCAGCTCCTGTTAACACTGAGACACCAGCTCCTGTTAACACTGAGACACCAGCTCCTGTTAACACTGAGATACTAGCTTCTGTTAACACTGAGACACCAGCTCCTGTTAACACTGAGACACCAGCTCCAGTTAACACTGAGACACCAGCTCCTGTTAACACTGAGACACCAGCTCCTGTTAACACTGAGACACCAGCTCCAGTTAACACTGAGACACCAGCTCCTGTTAACACTGAGACACCAGCTTCTGTTAACACTGAGACATCAGCTCCTGTTAATACTGAGACACCAGCTCCAGTTAACACTGAGACACCAGCACCAGTTAACACTGAGACACCAGCTCCAGTTAACACTGAGACACCAGCACCAGTTAACACTGAGACACCAGCTCCAGTTAACACTGAGACACCAGCTCCTGTTAACACTGGGAAACCAGCTCCAGTTAACACTGAGACACCAGCTCCTGTTAACACTGAGACACCAGCTCCTGTTAACACTGAGACACCAGCTCCAGTTAACACTGAGACACCAGCTCCTGTTAACACTGAGACACCAGCTCCAGTTAACACTGAGACACCAGCTCATGTTAACACTGAGACACCAGCTCCTGTTAACACTGAAACACCAGCTCCAGTTAACACTGAGGCACCAGCTCCTGTTAACACTGAGACACCAGCTCCAGTTAACACTGAGACACCAGCTCCTGTTAACACTGAGACACCAGCTCCTGTTAACACTGGGACACCAGCTCCTGTTAACACTGAGACACCAGCTCCTGTTAACACTGAGACACCAGCTCCTGTTAACACTGAGATACCAGCTTCTGTTAACACTGAGACACCAGCTCCTGTTCACACTGAGACACCAGCTCCTGTTAACACTGAGACACCAGCTCCTTTTAACACTGAGACACCAGCTCCTGTTAATACTGAGACACCAGCTCCTGTTAACACTGAGACACCAGCTCCAGTTCACACTGAGACACCAGCACCTGTTAACACTGAGATACTAACTTCTGTTAACACTGAGACACCAGCTCCTGTTAACACTGAGACACCAGCTCCAGTTAACACTGAGATACCAGCACCAGTTAACACTGAGACACCAGCTCCAGTTAACACTGAGACACCAGCTGCAGTTAACACTGAGACACCAGCTCCTGTTAACACTGAGACACCAGCTCCAGTTAACACTGAGACACCAGCTCCAGTTAACACTGAGACACCAGCTCCTGTTAACACTGAGACACCAACTCCTGTTAACACTGAGATACTAGCTTCTGTCAACACTGAGACACCAGCTCCTGTGTCCAGCTTGTGTTTGGTCAGATGCACATTTACATCAGTGTCAGCACTCCAATTTTCCTTTATTTCTCCGCAGAAGATGATTTCCTGGTTGACAGTGTCTTGAATTTCTTAAAATGAGGTTCCTGAAACAGATTTCTCCTCCTGTCTGGTAAATGCAGGTTTCCTGGAATTGCAGACTGCTTTAAAATGGCCTGACCTGCCATAGCATGGTACTGCGCAATTCGTGAGGGGCATGATCCCACCTGTGGACCTTCTTCCCACCACATGGGGGACATTGGAAAATGGCTGTTGTGCCCTTTCAGGGTATTGCCCTGGTTGCTGCTTTGCTGTACTTTCAGTTTTAAAACCGACAATCTGAACATTATCCAAGAAGGGAGGAAGGGTTAAACCATGGAGCCACAGGCTAGTCAGTCTAACCTCAGTGATGGGGAAACTATTGGAAGCAATTCTACGCTTGGAGAGACAGGGATTAATCAAGGAGAGTCAGCATGGTTTTGTTAAGGGGAGGTCATATCTGACCAATTTGAATTTTCAAAGAAATGACCAGGTGTGTAGATGAGAGCAATGCATTTAACGTAATTTACTTGGACTTCAGCAAGGCTTTTCAAAATGTCCTGCATGGGAGACTGATAACAAAGGTAAGAGCCCATGGGATCCAAGGCAATTTGGCAAATTGGACCCAGAATTGGCTGAGTGGCAGGAAGCAGAGGCTGATGGTTGAGGGGTGTTTTAGTGACCGGATGCCTGTGTCCAGTGGGGTTCCACAGGGATCGATGTTGTGTCCCTTACTGTTTGTGGTATCTATAAACAATTTGGACTTGAGTGTAGGAGGATTGATCAGTCAATTCGCAGATGACATGAAAATTGGTGGGGTGGTAAATAGTGAGGAGGATAGCCTTAGATTACCGGAGGATATAGATTAGCTGGTCAGATGGGCTGATCAGTGGCAAATGGAATTTAATCCGGATAAGTGTGAGGTGATGCGCTTGGGCAGGACAAACAAGGCACAGGAATACACGATGAACGGTAGGACCCTGGGAAGTACCAGGGATCAGAGGGACCTGGGTGTGCATGTCCATCGGTCCCTTAAGGTAGCGGGACAGATGGATAAGGTGGTTAAGAAGGAATATGGGATACTTGCCTTTATTAGTCAAGGCATAGAATATAAGAGTAGGGAGATTATGCTGGAAACAAAACCAAAAATACCTGGAAAAACTCAGCAGGTCTGGCAGCATCTGCGGAGAGGAACACAGTTAATGTTTCGAGTCCGCATGACTCTTCAACAGAACTAAGGAAAAATAGAAAAGAGGTGAAATATAAGCTGGTTTAAGTGGGGCGGACGGGGGGGTGGGGGGGGTGGGCGTGGGACAAGAAGAGCTGGATAGAGGGCCAGTGATAGGTGGAGATAACCAAAAAATGTCACAGACAAAAGGACAAAGAGGTGTTGAAGGTGGTGATATTATCTAAAGGAATGTGCTAATTAAGGGTAGAAAGCAGGATGAGCAAGGTACAGATACCCCTAGTGGGGGTGGGGTGGGGGGGAAGGGATTGAAATAGGCTAAAAGGTAGAGATAAAACAATGGATGGAAATACATTTAAAAATAATGGAAATAGGTGGGAACAGAAAAATCTATATAAATTATTGGAAAAAACAAAAAGGAGGTGGAAAAATCAGAAACGGGGTGGGAATGGAGGAGAGAGTTCATGATCTCAAATTGTTGAACTCAGTATTCAGTCCGGAAGGCTGTCAAGTGCCTAGTCGGAAGATGAGGTGCTGCTCCTTCAGTCTGCGTTGGGTCCCTCCAGTGTAGAGGAAACTGCATTCGGAGTAACGAATGCAGTAGACTACGTTGAGGTAAGTGCAAGTGAAATGTTGCTTCACTTGAAATGAGTGTTTGGGCCCTTGGACAATGAGGAGAGAGTAAGTAAAGGGGCAAGTGTTGCATAGGAAGGTGCCGGGGAAGGGGGTTGAGGTGTAGGGGGTGATGGAGGAGTGGACCAGGGTGTCCCGGAGGGAATGATCCCTATGGAATGCCGCCAGGTGTGGTGAAGGGAAGATGTGTTTGGTAGTGGCATCATGCTGGAGTTGGCGGAAATGGTGGAGGATGATCCTTTGAATGCAGAGGCTGGTGGGGTGATAAGTGAGGACAAGAGGGGCCCTATCATGTTTCTGGGAGGGAGAAGAAGGTGTGAGGGTGGATGCGCGGGAGATGGGCTGGACACGGTTCAGGGCCCTGTCAACCACCGTGGGTGGAAAACCTCGGTTAAGGAAGAAGACGGGCACGTCAGAGGAACTGTTTTTGAAAGTGGCATCATCAGATTGACATCAGCAGATTGGGTGACCGCTTTGCAGAACACATTCGTTCTGTCCGTAAGCATTACCCAGACCTCCCTGTCGCTTGCCATTTCAACACTCCACCCTGCTCTCATGCCCACATGTCCGTTCTTGGCCTTGCTGCATTGTTCCAGTGAAGCTCAACGCAAACTGGAGGAACAGCACCTCATCTTCCGACTAGGTACTTTACAGCCTTCCGGACTGAATATTGAGTTCAACAACTTTAGATCATGAACTCTCTCCTCCATTCCCACCCCCTTTCCGATCCCCCTTTTTCCAATAATTTATATAGATTTTTCTTTTCCCACCTATTTCCATTATTTTTAAATGTATTTCCATCCATTGTTTTATCTCTACCTTTTAGCCTTTTTCGATTCCTTCACCCCACTCCACACCCACTAGGGCTATCTGTACCTTGCTTGTCCTGCTTTCTACCCTTAATTAGCACATTCCTTTAGATAATATCACCACCTTCAACACCTCTTTGTCCTTTTGTCTATGACATCTTTTGGTTATCTCCACCTAACACTGGCCCTCTATCCAGCTGTACTTGTCCCAACCCCCTCTCCCCCCCCTTAAACCAGCTTATATTTCACCTCTCTTCTATTTTTCCTTAGTTCTGTTGAAGAGTCATGCGGACGCGAAACGTTAACTGTGTTCCTCTCTGCAGATGCTGCCAGACCTGCTGAGTTTTTCCAGGTATTTTTGTTTTTGTTTTCGATTTCCAGCATCCGCAGATTTTTGCTTTTATCTTAGAGGTTATACTGGAACTGTATAAAACACTGGTTAGGCCACAGCTAGAGTATTGGGTGCAGTTCTGGAATCCGCATTATAGGAAGGATGTGATTGCACTAGAGAGAGTGCAGAGGAGATTTACCAGGATGTTTCCTGGGCTGGAGAGTTTTAGTTATGAGGAGAGATTGGAAAGACTGGGGTTATTTTCCCTGGAGCAGAGGAGATTGAGGGGGACATGATTGATGTGTATAACATTATGAGGGGCATAGATAGGGTAGACAGGAAGGAACTTTTCCCCTTGGCGGAAGGATCAATAACCAAGGAGCATAGATTTAAAATGAGGGTCAGGAGGTTTAGAGGGGATGTGAGGGAGAATTTTTTCCCCCAGAGGGTGGTGGGAATGTGGAACTCACTGTCTGAAAGAGTGGTAGAGGCAGAAACCCTCATAGTTTAAGAAGTATTTGGATGTGCACTTGTGATGCCATGACAGACAAGGCTATGGGCCTAGTGCTGGAAAATGGGATTAGAATAGTTAGATACTTGTTTGACTGGCGCAGACTCGATGGGCCGAAGGGCCTTTTTCTGTGCTGTAGATCTCTATGGCTCTATGACTCTATGAACAACTTCATTGGGCTACTCTTGGGAGTTGATCCTTGTTCTCTTCATTCGCGAGACCTGAGGCGTTGCAGTACCAGCTAAAGCACCTTCACCAATTCTGCCTTTGCTCAGCCTGTCTGTGGATTTCCAAATTTTGAAAGGATTCTGGCAGGGGCAACATGGCAGCCATTTCTCACCCTGGTTCCAGGTTGCCTTTTCCCAGTGCTGGTAGCCTTGCCAGCTGCTGGGCTGTCCTCGTATTTGGTCATCTCCAGTGTAGCCGCCGGGTTGACCTCGAAGTCATTCACTCGCTGAGCTGCACTGAGCTTCACTCAAGGCTTTGCCTGTCATTTTTTTACTGCTTCTCTGTGGATGTAGTCACCCCTGCCACCGTCTGTTATCGTGGGCTGATCCCAGGATTCGTTAGCTTCTAGGTCTAGAAGAGATCTTGCTAGAGACAATGGCCTTTTGTTCAAAAACATTTATTGGCATGCTAACTATTTGCAAAGGTCATATAGTATCAAGACATAGCTGGAGCTACTCTCTGAGTTGCTTCACACTCAACTCCTCTCAGTGAGTGATATCACTGGGACATCGCTTCTTACGCATGTGCTCAGTAGCTATTATTAGAGTTAACCCTTTCCTCTGCAGTGCCCCAAAGGATTAAATAGTTCATGACATCAAAACAACTCCCTCAAGGTTCCCCTGGTCCAGTCCCCCTACCAGATCATGCCACTGTGAAGTGCACTGGGGCATTTGTCAATGTTATAGGCACTATATAAAAGCAAAGTTATTATTGTTATAAGATTTATTCAAATTAGTGCATTAGCCATGTGACCATGTGTATGTAAGCGTGTGCACAAGTGCATATGTATGAGTGTGTGTGAGTTTGAGTGTGCGTATGTGTAAATGTGTCTGGGTGTATTCAGTGAATGTGTGTATGTTCAACTGTGTGAGTGAGGATGTGTTGTGCGTGCATGTTGTGTGTGTGTATGGGTATGTGTATATGAGTGTGTGTGAATATATCTGAGTGTACTCAGTGAATGTGTGTATAAATGAGTGTGTAAGCATGAGTATGTGTTTTGTCTATGTGTGTGTGTGTGTGTGTGTGTGTGTGTGTGTGCGCACGCATGTGGGTGAATATGAGTCAAAGAGTTATAGAGGTCTACAGCACAGAAGAAGGAGCTTCGGCCCATCAAGTGTGTGGGAGTGTGACTGGTGATGATAGACAGTCCTTTGAAGTGAGGAGGACTCTTGCAATGTTGTCCTAGAGTAGATAGGGGAGAGAGAAAAAGGGGGAAAGAGAGAGGGGTGACGTCAGTGCAAAGTAAAGGAAGGGCAAAAGGGAAGGTAAAAAGGCAAGAGAGAAACAGCATCAAGAAGAGAAAAAAACATCTTAAAATCCGCATTCCATATCGGCGGTCAGTTGATCAGTCAGTGGTCAATGAGGGGTTGTGCTCCTTCTTCTTGAAGTCGCAGGCCTTCGCCACCCACCTTGTTTCAAAGCCAGGGTCACTTTGTTGAAGCAGGACTCTCCATTGCAGGAGGTCCAGGGCACTCTCTTTCCAGCTGTTGAGATCAAAGGTGATCTTCTTCAAGGAAGCTTTCAGCATACCTTTTAACCACTTCCACTGGCCCCCCTGTGCCCTTTGTCCTGTCATGAGCTGAGAGTAGATAGCACACACCAGAAGGCGAATGTCCGGCATTGTGATGCGGTGGCCTGTCCAGCTGTGTTGCTGTGCGAGAGTGGTCACCTCTATGCTCATGGTGCCCGTTTCCTGGAGGATGCTTGTATTCGTGAGGTGATCCATCTGGGTGACCTTCAGACCTTCGGTAGGTAGCGCTGGTGGTGGGTCTCGGCCTTTCTCAGGCGTTGCTGATATGTCAGCCAGGTTTCACAGAGGTAGAGGAGGTGTCTGGAGAATGACTGCCTTGTAGACTTGAACCTTTGCGTCCGTCCGCAGGTGATAATGAAGGAAAAGTTGTCTGAGAAGTTTCTCAAAGGAAACCCGTGTGTGGATCTCCAAGTCTTTGGTCACTGACTGGGACATGTAGCCACCAAATGGCAGAAATGGTCAACTGGCTCCAGGTGGCAAGCCACAGCCGTGATGCTGGGGGGATTTGATGCAGGCCCTGGCTTTGTCTTATCGACATTCAGATGCGGCCTTAGGGCTTGAACTATTTCTTCAAATAGGTCAAGGGTGACCTCTAGGTCATCTTCTGTGTGTGCCAGGATATCACAGTCACCCACATACAGGAGGCCTGTTATGGTCGTGTGCGAGGCTTTGGTCTTTGCTTTCTGCTTTCAGCTGTTGGAGGCTGAAAAGCTTCCCGTCAAACCTGTATTCAGTTTGGACCCTGGGAGGGAGGGTGTCCTTGACCATACCGGAGATGGCTGCTACAAAGGTGGAGAAAAGGGTGAGCACAAATCCCAGCTCAATGCCAGTTCTGTTGCAGTCATCTCGTCATGGAGAAGCGACATAACCCTGATGTATTTCCACTGAGAGCCTTTATGAGCCTGGGCCTTCCAGACATCTTTCTGGTTGATTGAGTTGAAGGTTGTGATGATTTGACGGAGCAGACAAGTTTCAACAAGAAACAGCTAAAATTTATTACAAAGAGTTTTTCAGGTGCTTCAGGTTCAATCAGGACTCTCATCAGGAAGCTCCACCGCCCCCCCCCCCCCCCCCGCCCCCCCACCCCCCCCCCCCCTCCGGATTGCTTGCACTTAGAGCTCGTCAGTTGGAGCCTTAACAGAACATCATGTGACCCCTGAGTTACCACATTTCTTCCCCCTTTAGTTATTTTATAATTTCTATTAACAGGGAAACATTTGAATATCCAGCAACATATACATATATACAACTTCAGGTGATTAAAGATCAAGTCTCAGAGGTGCTCTCCTTATATGGCTAAAGCGGGGTAACTCTACCACTTAAGGTTCGTCAACAGGATCAACAGGATCTGGAACTGCAGCACGAGAGACATCCTCAGAACATGACAGTTCAGGGTTTGGTATCTCTACAGAGACATTGGGCAACCAGTCACCTCAGGAATTGATGGTTCGACGTTAATCACAGACAGAATAGTTGGTTGTTGGAATGTCTCTCTGGCATGAATACGATGTACGTGCTTAACAGATGGTTCTATCTCCCACTTGTACTTGGAAAGGTAATGGACCAGTCTCTGAGACAATGGTTCCAGGAGACCAACAAGGTCCACAATTTCACACCATTACCGAGTCACCTACAGTGCATGTGTAAGCTTTGCTGTGTATATCGTGGTTCAATTTTTGATTACTCTGTTTCCGCTCTATCTTCCCCTCTAAATTTAGAAACACCAGGCTGAATCATGTACGTAGGTGGTGTTTCATCAATAAATCAGACAATGCTGAGCCCGTAGTTGAATGTGGTTTTGTGCAATAACTGAGAAGAAGGTGGGAAAGTGGAGAACCCAGAGTGCTTTCCGATAGCTTTTTCATCCCTGATTGAAAGTTTGTACTGCCCTCTCGGCTGGGCCATTCAATGAGGGATGGTAAGGGGCTTTTTAATATGTCTGATTCCATTCAGATCTATAAATTTCTGAAACTTTGTGCTGGTAAAAGCGGCGCCATTATCTGAAATGACAATTTCAGGTAGACTACATATGCTGAAACTGTGACCTGGCTTCTTAATAGTTGTGTTTGACGTTGGCACCTTGACTACATCCATCCATTTGGAATGTGCATCTACAATTAACAAGAACATGGTCCCCAAGAATGGTCCTACGTAATGAACCCAGGGTTAACCAGGCCACTCCCACGGATGCAGGGGAGCTGGAACAGGCAACTTCTGTTGTTGCTGACAGTGGAAACAGTGCTTGACCAAGTTTTCAATATCTCCATCAATGCCCGGTCACCATACATATCTTCACACAAATATTTTCATTTTTGATATGCCTGGATGGGCACTATGGAGTTTTGTTAAGAGGCTCTCTGCCTTGTGATGGGAAAACCGCTGTTGACCCCCGCAACAGAATCCTTGGCAGCTCAATTCCCTCTGCCTGACATGGAATGGTCTCAATTCTTCAGCTACAGGTGAGTTTGGCCATCATTTTACAATAAAATCTCTGACTTCCGATAATTTTGGATCACTGTCGTCCAATTTCTAATTTGTTTCACACACATGGGTGAAGAATCTAAGTAGTTCAATAATAGTACTAATTGCTGTGGAACAGGAGTGTGCACAATACTTCTGGCGACGGGAGGCGACTGACTGCATCTGCATTTGCAATGTGTAGGCCAGGACAGCACATAAAAGTGTACCCATGCACAGACCGTGTCAGAGCCCATCACCGAATTCTCGCTGCTGCTATTGGCGGGCTGGCCTTGTCCTCGCTGAATAAACCCATTAATGGTTTATGGTCCGACACAATGGGGAAATGGAGACCATGCAGGTACTGGTGGAATTTCTTCATTCTGATAGTCACTGATAAACCTTCCTTTTCTACCTGGGAATAACCTTTCTCAGCTGTGGAGGGTTCTAGAGACATAGCCAATGGGCCTTTCTGATCCATTTTCCATTCTATGTGATAACACGACTCCTACACCATAAGGAGAGATATTACATGATAATACTGACTCCTTTTATGGGTTGTGGTTTACCAATAAACATGACAAATGCAACAGGTTCTTTACTTTCACAAAGGCTTCTTACTGTTGTGGCATCAAAGCCAGTGGTGGTTCTATTTTAATAACAAGTGTAACGGTGCAAACACAGTCGATAGATTTGGTAAGAAGCAGCTATGGTAGTTGCTCATGCCCAGGGAGGGCTTGAGTTCTCTTACATCCTTTATTGCCTGAACTTTATCTTCTGCTGGGTGCAGACCCATGACATCCACCCTGTGGCCTAGATAAGTCACTTCTGGTGCCTGAAATGTGCACTTTTCCTTCTTTAATCGTACGCTAGCTTGCATGAACCTCCCTAGCGCCTCCTGCAGGTTGGTCAAGTGTTCAGTCTCGGTAAACCCTGTATTGAGGACATCATCTAGGTATACAATTACTCGTGGGAGTCCTTGCAAAAGTCTCTCCATTGTTCTCTGGACGATAGCACACGCCGAGACCCTGAAGGGGAGACGGGTGCACTGGTAGAGACCCTTTTGTGTATTAATAGTCACACACTCCCTTGACGTGCTAGCCAGCTCCAGTTGTTGGTAAGCTTGGCTCAAATCCAATTTTGTATAGGACTTGCCCCCAGCCAGTTTGGCATATAAGTCATCTATCCTTGGGATAGGGTACTTCTTGAGTTTTGCTGCCTTGTTTACAGTCAATTTATAGTCTCCACAGATACGTATGGTGCAGTCGGGCTTAACCATTGGAACTATGGGTGTAGCCCATTCTGAGGATTGAACAGGTTGGATAATGCCCAGCTTTTCTAACTGGCACAGCTCCTCACCAACCTTTTCTTTCAATATATAAGACACAGGTCTTGCCTTAAAGAAGTGAGGAGTCGCCTGTGGCTCCACATGTACCTTGGCCTGCATGATGCCTTTTAACTTCCCTAGTTCATCCTGAAATACCATGTTGTATTTTCTTAGGAGTCCTGGAACTCCATCAGATTTGAGGTGAAATATCTCAGACTAGTCAAGCTTGATCTTCTGTAACCAGTCTTGCCCTAAAAGACTGGGTCCTTTTCCTTTCACCATTATCATAGGCAGCTGGGCTGTCTGTTGTCTATAAGACACAGGTACTGTGGCAATACCCTTTAGCTGAATAGATTCTCCAGTGTATGATTCTCGGTACTCTGCTCCAGGTTTATTGGCTGTCTGCCGGATTGTGACAGTGATAGGATCAGTTTTTACATCGGTTATGTTATACAGGGAATAAATGTCGGGGCTCTGAAGAAGGGGCATATGGACTCAAAATGTTAACTTTGTTTTTCTCTCTCCACAGATGCTGTCAGACCTGCTGAGTTTTTCCAATATTTTCTGCATTTGTTGTTGAATAAACATCAGTGTCGGCAGCTTCAGTCTCTGCTGTATTCTTTAATTCAATCATGTTGCTTTGCTGTTTCGAGGCTGTTCCAGCAGTAATGACATTCTGCCTCCTTGAATGTGCAGGTGTCTGGTCCGTGGTCACCTCCACATCTATAACAGTTTAGTCTTAGATTCGCTGCTGAAGTGTTTCTATTCGGCCTTTCCATGTTTCTAACAGCAGACATTGCCTCTCACTTCGATGCTGTGGGTTTGGTTTTCACTCCACGCTCGGTGATAGGTTCCCCCCCCCACCCCCCCACATGAAGAACGGTTCCAGGCTGTGTGTGTTGTAAAGCCTGTGAATCTCTCACAGCATTTTCCACGGTGAGGGAGATTCCTAGGGTGAACTTAAAGCCGATGTGAGTAAACAGCGCTGTACAGCATCGTCCTAAACTCCACACACTAATCGGTCCTGCAGCTTATCATTTAACATTCCCCTGAAGTCGCAGTGTTCTGTTAACTGCATCAGGTTCATTACATAGGTTGTGATGGACTCTCCTGGGGCCCTCACTCTGGAATTAAATTTAAAACTCTGCATTATTACAGGTGGCTTCATCTGGAAATGCGTTTACACGAGGTCCACTAATTCATTAAGGACTTAGAATTGGGCTGTCCGGCTGCGGATAAGGTTGTATGTTTTTCTGCAACATACACTCAGAAGGATGGCTTTCTGCTTTTCACTATCTCGTTCACTATGAAATAAAATCCGAGGGGCCCTATACTGGCTCCAGTCTTCCATAGTCGCATCGTAAGGTTCGATTCTGTGAAGGGTGGCATGACTGTGAGTTGTCTGTTCTTTTTCTTAAGATTCGATGTACCCACATTAACAAGGTGAGGTGCAGTGTCGAAGCTATCCCATCCTTGTCACCTAATGTAATGATTTGATGGGGCAGACAGGTTTCAACAAGAAACAGGTAAATCTTATTACAGAGAGCTTCTCAGGTGCTACATGCCTGACCAGGACACTTGTCAGGAAGCCCCATCCTCCTGGATTACTCATGTTTAGGGTTCACTGGTTGGAGCCTTAACAGAGGATCGCGTGACTCCTGATAGACATCAGGAGGGTCTATACCCTTGGTTATCACAGAGGTCTTTGAAGGCCATGTAGAGAGCTTGCTTTGTTTTGCGGCATTTCTCTTGGATCTGCCGAATGGTACGGATCTGATCTGTCTTGCCCAGCAACGCACTGAATCCACATTGGGATTCCGGGAAAATGGCTTCTGCAAATGGAAGTAGGTGATCCAGTGGGGCAGGCGGTGGGGGGGATTCCCTTAGCTGGGAGTGCACACGAGAGAACGCACAGATCTCCCTGAGGCTAAGTGCTGCCTCAGGGAGATCAGCTCCCGATTTAAAACTTTCATTAAACATGTTTAAACATTTTTCCTGCCATGTCCCCTCATGTGACATTGTCACATGAGTTGAGTCATGTCCATAACTTTTATTTAAACATTTAATAAAAATTCAAATACCCTCATGAAACCTCATCCCGCCCGGGGATTCATGCTTTTACTGAAGCCGCCTGGCCTCCCGGCCTGCTCGCCAACATTAAGGCTGGACAGGCAGGCCCATCAATCACGTTAATTAGTTTTTTAATGGCTTTAATAGGCCGTCGATGGTTTGGTTGCGCGCCCGCCAAACTGAAAATCCAAATGATGCAGGGTGACGTCGGGACGCAAGCCCAACATATCCCCACGTCATTTTACCCATCGGTGAGTGGGCCCCACTCCCGCTGGCCGACTGGAAAAACCTGCCCTAAGGCTGGGAACTGAATATCCAAGGGTACTCGAAATTAAGGACGGACAGGGAAAAAGAAAAAGGAGGTGGTGTGGTGTTGTTAGATAAGGACGACATCAGTGCGATAGTGAGAGAGGATGTTGGCTCAGAAAATCTAGAAGTAGAATCAGTCTGGGTGGAGCTACGAAGCAACAAGGGTGGAAAACATTAAAACATCCACCCTTAATGTCACCTATTAGCACATTTCTTAGCTAATATCACCACCGTCAACACCTCTTTGTCATTTTGTCTATGACATCTTTTGGCAATCTCCACCTATCATTGGCCCTCTATCCAGCTCTACCTGTCCCACCCTCCCTTAAAGCAGCTTATATTTCACCTCTCTTCTATTTTTCCTTAGTTCTGTTGAAACGTTAACTGTATTCCTCTCCGCAGATGCTGTCAGACCTGTTGAGTTTTTCCAGGTATTTTTGTTTTTGTTTCGGATTTCCAGCATCCGCAGATTTTTGCTTTTATCTTAACATTATTAGGGAGTTGTCTGCAGGCCATCAAACAGTAGTGGTAAGATAGGGGGCAGTATTAAACAGGAAATGAGAGATGCATTTAACAAAAGCTTGCTACACTAATTGTGGGTGACTATAATCTATGTATAAACTGGGCAAATGAAATTAGCAATAATACAGTGGTGGATGAATTCTTGGATTGTGTATGATGGTTTTTTGGACCTGTTTGTTGAGGAACCAACTATGGAATAGGCTATCCTAGATTTGGCATTGTACAATGAGAAGGGATTAAGGAATCTTGTTGTGTGGGGTCCTCTAGGGAACAGTGACCATAACATGATAGAATTCTTCCTTAGGTTGGAAAGTGAAGTACTCTGATCCGAAGTGAGGGCCCTAAATCTTAACAAAGGAAACTACAAATGTATGAAGTGTGATTTGGCTAAGATAGATTGGGGAACTTCATTAAAAGGCATGACAGTGGATAGACAAAGGCTAATATTTAAGGAAAGAATGTATGCATTGCAACAGTTATACATTCCTTTCTGGCACAACAACGCAACAGGAGAAGCGCCCAATCACGTCTAACAAAAGAAATTAAGGATAGTATTAGATCCAAAGAGGAGTCATATAAAGTGGCTAGCCCAAGGTTTGGGAATAGTTTAGAATTCAGCAAAAGAGGATCTAGAGATTGATTAAGAGGGGAAAATAGAGAATGAGAGTAAACTTACAGAGAACATAAAAGCTTCTATGAGCATGTAAAAAGAAAAAGATTAATGTAAATCCCTTACAGTCTGCAGAGAATTTATTTCAGTCCCTTACAGAGAATTTATAATAGAGAACAAGGAAATGGCAGAGCAATTAAATGACTTTAGTTCTGTCTTCATGGAGGAAGACACAAATAATTTCACAGAAATATTAGGGAACCAAGGGTCTAGAGGGAAGGGGGAATTGAAGGAAATTAGCACTAGTAAAAAAATAATGCTGGAGAAATTAATGGGACTGAAAGTTGATAAATCCCCAGGGCCTGATAATCTACATCCCAGGGTACTAAAGGAAGTGGCTATGGGAATAGTGGATGTGTTGGTTGTCATCTTCCTAAATTCTGTAGATTCTGGAACAGTTGTGGCAGTCTGGAGGGTGGCAACTGTAACCCCATTATTTAAAAAAGGAGTGAGGGAGAAAACAGTGAATAACAGACATATGAAGTTGGTGCGTAAAATTAAAGCACATGTGATTGGGGGTAATATATTGGCATGGATTGAGAATTGGTTAACAGAAAGGAAACAGGGAGTAGGAATAAATGGGTCTTTTTTGGAGTGGCAGGCGGTGACTAGTGGGGTACCGCAGGGTTCAGTGCTAGGGCCCCAGCTATTCACAATATATATCAATGATTTGGGTGAGGTAACCAAATGTAATATTCCCAAGTTTGCTGACGACACAAAATTAAGTGGGAATGTGAGCAATGAGGAGGGTGTTAAGAGGCTTCAAGGTGATTTAGACAAGCTGAGTGAATGGACAACTACATGTCAGATGCAGTATAACATTGCTAAGTGTGAAGTTATTCACTTTAGTGGGAAGAACAGAATGGCAGAGTATTATTTAATTGGTGATAGATTGGGAAATGTTGAGGTACAAAGGGACTTGGGCTTGGCCTAAATAGCCAAGTGGTTATGGTACTGGGCTTGTAACCCCAAGATCAAGAGTTTAAATCTCACAATGGCAAACTATGAAACAATGTAACTTCATCTGAAACAGAAGGAAACGTGTTTGTACTCGAAAGAGTTACAAAGGGACCTGGGTGTCCTTGTGCACCAATCACTGAAAGCAAGCATGCAGGTGCAGCAAGCAGTTATGTTGGCCTTCATTATGAGAGGACTTGAGTACAGGAGCAAGGATGTCTTACTGCAGCTGTACAAGGCCTTGATGAGACCACACCTGGAGTATTGCATGCAGGAGGAGAGAGCACTGGAGAGGAGAGAAAGCGAGAGAGAAGGATAGAAATCTAGAGAGGAAGAGAGAGACCAAGAGAGTTGAGAGAGGAGAGAGAGGTAGAAAGACAGAGAGAGAGAGCTGGAGAGGAGAGAGAGTGAGAGAGGAGGAGAGAGACCGATGGAGGTGGAGAGCAAGGTAGAGAGGAGGAGAGAGCGTGAGAGAGGAGAGAGAAGTAGAAAGGCAGTGAGGGCTAGAGAGGCATAGAGATTTAGGGAGGGGATTCCAAAGCTTCAGATCTATGTTATTGAATGAAATTGCCAACCCAGCGACATGACTAATCAGAAATCAAACCTAGAGTTGCAGAAAAGATGGTGCAAGCTTAGGAGGTAACAACACATTGAAGGGCTTTGGAGACGAAAGGGGGTTTGGAACTGGGGAGATTGTCTGCAGGCCCAGAGGGGTCAAGGGTCTTTTGAGGGAGAGGTTTTTTTAATTCATTCACAGGGTGTGGGCTTCACTGGCTGAGCCAGCATTTATTGCCCTTGAGAAGGTGGTGGTGATCTGCCTGCTTGAACTACTGCAGTCCATGTGGTGTAGGTACAGCCACAGTGCTGTTAGGGAGGAAGTTCCAGGATTTTGACCCAGCGACAGTGAAGGAACGGCAATATACTTCCAGGTCAGGATGGTGAGTGGCTTGGAGGGGAACTTCCATGTGGTGGTGTTACCATCTATCTACTGCCCTTGTCCTTCTAGATGGTAGTGGTCGTGGGTTTGGAAGGTGCTGTCTAAGGAGCCTTGGTGAGTTTCTGCAGTGCATCTTGCTGCTACTGTGCGTCGGTGGTGGAGGGAGTGAATGCTTGTGGATGTGGTGCCAATCAAGTGGGCTATTTTGTCCTGGGCGGTGTCAAGCTTCCTGAGTGTTGTGGGAGGTGCACTCATCCAGGCAAGTGGGGAGTATTCCATCACACACCTTACTTGTACCTTGTAGAGGTTGGACAGGCTTTGGGAAGTCAGGAGGTGAGTGACTCTGGCCTGCTCTTGTAGCCACAGTATTTATATGGCTAGTCCAGTTCAGTTTCTGGTCAATGGTAACCCCCAGGATGTTGATAGTGGGCGATTCAGTGATAGTAATGCCATTGAACATCAGGGGGTGATGGGTAGATTCTCTCTTGTTGTAGATGATCACTGTCTGGCACTTGTGTGGCATAAATGTTACTTGCCACTTGTCAGCCCAAGCCTGGAGATTGTCCAGGTCTTGCTGCATTTGGACATGGACTGTTACAGTATCTGAGGAGTTGTGAATAGTGCTGAACATTGTGCAATTATCAGCGAACATCCCCACTTCTGATCTTATGGAGGAAGGGAGGTCATTGAGGAAGTAGCTGAAGATGGTTGGGCTGAGGACACTATCCTGAGGAACTCCTGCAGTGATGTCCTGGGACTGAGTTGATTGACCCCCAATAACCACAACCATCATCCTTTGTGCTAGGTATGACTCCAACCAGTGGAGAGATTTCCCCCTGATTCCCATTGACTCCAGTTTTGCTAGGGCTCCTTGATGCCACACTCAGTCAAATGCTGCCTTGATGTCAGGAGCAGTCACTCTCACCTCACCTCGGGAGTTCAGCTCTTTTGTCCATGTTTGAACCAAGGCTTTAATGAGGTCAGGAGCTGAGTGGCCCTGGCGGAACACAAACTGGGCATTAGTGAGCAAGTTATTGCTAAGCAAGTGCCGCTTGATAGCACAGTTGATGACCCCTTCTAATACTTTACTAATGATTGAGAACAGACTGATGGGGTGGTAATTGGCTGGGTTGGATTTGTCCTGCTTTTTGTGTACAGGACATATCTGGGCAATTTTCCAAATTACCGGGTAGGTGCTAGTGTTGTAGCTGTACTGGAATAGCTTCGCTAGGGTAGCAGCAAGTTCTGGAGCACAAGTCTTCAATACTATTGCCAGAATATTGTCAGGGCCCATAGCCTTTGCAGTATCCAGTGCCTTCAGCCGTTTCTTGATATCACATGGAGTGAATCGAATTGGCTGCAGACTGGCATCTGAGATGCTGGGGACTTCTGAAGGAGGCCAAGATGGATCATCCACTCGGCACTTCTGGCTGAAGATTGTAGCAAATGCTTCTGCCTTATCTTTTGCACTGATGTGCTGGGCTCCTCCATCATTGAGGAAGGGGATACTTGTGGAGTTTCCTCCTCAAGTGAGTTGTGTAATTGTCCACCACCATTCACAACTGGATGTGGCAGGACTGTAGAGCTTAGATCTGATCTGTTGGTTGTGAGATCACTTAGCTGTGTCTATCACTTGCTGCTTATGCTGTTTGGCATGCAATTAATCCTGTGTTATAGCTTCACGAGGTTGGCACCAAATTTTTGGGTATGCCTGGTGCTGCTCCTGGCATGCCCTCCTGCACTCTTCATGGAACCAGAGTTGATCCCCTGGCTTGATGGTAATGGTAGAGTGGGGGTAATGCTAGGCCATGAGGATATAGATTCGAGTACAATTCTACTGCTGCTGATGGCCCACAGCACCTCATGGATGCCCAGTCTTGAGTTGCTAGATCTGTTTGAAATCGATCCCATTTAGCATGGTGATATTGCCACACAACACGTAGGAGGGTATCCTCAATGTGAAGGCAGCACTTCGTCTCCACAACTACTGTGCGGTGGGCACTCCTACCGACACTGTCATGGACCAATGCATCTGTGGCAGATAAGTTGGTGAGGATGAGGTCAAGTATGTTTTTCCTTCTTGTTGGTTCCCTCACCATCTGCCACTGGGCCCAGTCTAGCAGTTATGTCTTTAGTACTCGGCCAGCTCGGTCAGTAGTTGTGCTCCCGAGCCACTCTTGGTGATGGCATTGAAGTCCCCCACCCAGAATACATTCTGCACCTTTCCACCCTCAGTCCTTCCTCCAAGTGATGTTCAACATGGAGGAGCACTGATTCAGCGGCTGAGGGAGGGCGGTACGTGGTAATCAGCAGGATGTTTCCTTGCCCATGTTTAACCTGATGCCATGTGGCTTCATGGAGTCTGGAGTTGGTGTATACCACTGTGCCACCACCTTTGCTGGGTCTGTCCCGGTGGGACAGGGCAATGCTCTGGGGACCCGGGTTCAAATCCTGCCACGGCAGATGGTAGAATTTGAATTCAATAAAAATCTGGAATTTGAAGTCTAATGACGGCCAATAAACCATTGTTAGTTGTTGTAAAAACCCATCTGGTTCACTAATGCCTTTATGGAAGGAAATTTGTCATCCTTACGTGGTCTGGCCTACATGTGACTCAGTAGTTTGAAATGGAAGGGAACAGTGCCAGACAAGAGGTATCAGCTAATCTCAGTTATGAGGGGAGATGGTGGCGTAGTGACAATGTCACTGGACTGGTAGTCTGGAAATCCAGGCTAACAATCTGGGGTTATGGGTTCAAATTCCACCATGGCAGCTAGTGGAATTTAAATTCAATCAATAGTCTGGAATTGAAAGCTAGTCTCAGTAATGGTGACTGTGACAATTATCATCAGTTGTTGTAAAAATCCATCTGCCCCTTTCAGGAAGCAAAATCTGCTGAGCTTACATGTGACTCTAGACCCACAGCAATGTGGTTGATTCTGAACCTGCCAAGCTGGAATAAAGCAGCCTGCATTGTGCATTCTGGTGAGAGACAGCAGCTGTGTACACTGAGGCCACATGAAGAAAGGTTTGGTCCAATTTTGTGGTCTGTTGTTACTTAGGTCCTTGAAGAAAGCTGTCCATAATGATTTGGCAATCATTGTGGTGTTGATTTCCCTAATTACAACACTCATTTCAACCTGATACCAGCTATAGGGAATCTCTGGCATGCAAGGACAGTTAAATCTTCAAGTTGGCTGAGTAGCCAATCAGATTGGAGAATTCTCATAGACAGCAAACCAAGAAGTGAAAACCACCGATCATCATTCACTATTTAATCATTTTACAGAGGGCAAAGTAGAGGTTGGAACATATGCATTGCATTAAGGTGAAAGTTGAAATATAAAAAACAATTTTTAAAAATTATTTTAAAAACCTACTGATTTTTAAAAAATCATTGTGTAAAGGGAAAGACACTTCAGATCTCTAAAATTAGTTTCTCAGGGCCAGAGGGTTTGTGCAGAAGTAATTATGATTTAATACACTACTCAAAACTCATTTAACAAAGTGTAACATCTTCAATGGTTTTCAAAGTGAAAATAGCGTGTAAAAAATTGAAGTTCAAATCAAATCCCTGATTTCTGTGCTAATTGCATTGATAAAGACTGCAACTGTGCTTCCACTGGAGGAGCAATGTATTATTGACAGCACCCTCCTGATTTCCCTGTTTAACCCCACGTGTGGATGCTAAAATTTGCACTCATTTTCACAAAGCAATGATGGCGTGAAGTTTCACTGTCAAAACAACCACATATTCTGGGCCATGAGGATAGATGACCAAAAGCTTGGCCAAAAAGAAAGGTTTTAAGGAGCATCAAAAGGAGGAGAAAGAGGGGTAAAGAGGGGGAGAGGTGTAGGGAGGGAATTCCAGAGCTTGGGGCCCAGGCAGCTGAAGGCAGGGCCACCAATGGTGGAGCAATTCTGATTAGGAATCCACCAGAGGCCAGGATTAGAGGAGTGCAGATATCTCAGAGGGTTGTAGGGCTGGAGGAGATTCCAGAGATAGGGAGGGGCGAAGCCATGAAGGGAAGTGAAAACAGGGATATAAGTTTTAAAATCGAGGTGTTGTTGAACCAGGAGCCAGTGTGGGTCAGTGAGCACAGGGGTGAAGGCTGAATGGGACTTGGTGGGGGGTTAGGTTCTGGCCATACAGTTTTTTTTCATTCACTCATGAGATGTGGGCATCGCTGGCTGGGGGCCAGCATTTATTGCCCATCCTTAATTGCCCTTGAGAAGGTGGTGGTGAGCCGCCTTCTTGAACTGCTGCAGTCCATGTGGTGTAGGTACACCCACAGTGCTGTTAGAGAGGGAGTTCCAGGATTTTGACCTAGCGACAGTGAAGGAACGGCCGATATATTTCCAAGTCAGGATTGTGAGTGACTTGGAGGGGAACTTCCAGGTGGTGGTGTTCCCATCTATCTGCTGTCCTTGTCCTTCTAGATGGTAGTGGTCTTGGGTTTGGAAGGTGCTGTCTAAGGAGCCTTGGTGAGTTTCTGCAGTGCATCTTGTAGATGGTACACACTGCTGCTACTGTGTGTTAGTGGTGGAGGAAGTGAATGTTTGTGAGTGTGGTGCCAATCAAACAGGCTGCTTTGACCTGGATCATGTCCAGCTTCTTGAGTGTTATGGGAGGTGCACTCATCCAGGCAAGTGGGAAGTATTCCATCACACTCCTGACTTGTGCCTTGTAGATGGTGGACAGGCTTTTAGGGAGTCAGGAGGTGAGTTACTTGTCGCATGATTCCTAGCCTCTGACCTGCTCTTGTAGCCACAGTATTTATATGGCTAGTCCAGTTCAGTTTCTGGTCAATGGTAACCCCCAGGATGTTGATAGTGGGGGATTCAGTGATGGTAATGCCATTGAACATCAAGGGGTGATGGTTGGATTGTCTCTTGTTGGAAATGGTCATTGCCTAACACTTGTGTGGCATGAATGGCACTTGTCACTTGCCAGCCCAAGTCTGGATATTGTCCAGGTCTGGCTGCATTTGGACATGGGCTGATCCAGACGATTAGGTCAGATGATCCAATGTGAAGACAATTAGAATGGTCGAGGCTGGAGGAAATGAAAGCACACCGAAGACTGAGGAGACAGGAAGATGTGGAAATTTATTTGCCAGCGTGCAAAATTCCCCTTCAGTCAGCTCTGACAGAATCCAATCACTCTCAGCAAGATCTCCTGCTCACACACATCTCTGATTATCTGACCCATTTTGCTAGTGTCACTCGAGGCACAGGGTAAGTGGGGCAAAGGGGTGGGCAGTGGGGGAGGAGGATTGTGCAAATGTAGCCTTAGGTTATTGCACACGGAACTGGAAGATAATGTTGACCCATTCTGTATTCTACCAGAGGATGGCAGCCTCGAGCTGGAATCAAAGCGTCTTAACCTGTCTGTCAGTGAGTGAACCGAACTGGGTCGCGAGGTAAGCTTTGGCTAACTTCCAGGAGCCTCCAGGAATTGAGGGTTAATCTCCAGGATACTGCTGTGAGCAAACAAAAAACAGGAAAAATGTCATTAGGGCAACAAAAAAACTCTGTTTTTTTTCATCTTTTCAAAGCACGAGGGAGCACATTAGGGTAGATAGGGAGAAGCTGTTCCCATTGGTGGAAGGATTGAGAACCAGAGGGCACAGATTTAAGGTAATTGGCAAAAGAAGCAATGGTGACATGAGAAGAAACTTTTTTAGGATCTGGAATGTGCTTCCTGGGAGTGGAGGCAGAATCAATCGGGGGTTTCATGAGGGAATTGGATAAGTAGCTGAAGGGAAAGGATGGGGGGAGTGGGACTGGCAGAGTTGCTCTTGCAGCATGGAGATGAGGGGTTGAATGGCCATTTTCTGTGCTGTAACCTTTCTGCGACTCTATGAGTTTACCTTCTTTGACCAGGTTTGTTCATTTCTAGTTATAAAATTATTGGGGATGGGGCAAAAAGGCTGTATGACCAGGTGGGTCAGTTCAAGGAAGGTCATGTGATCAAACCATCAGAATACGTGCAGACTTAGCGATGTTATTGGGGAGTGGGGACGATGCCCTGAAGTGTTTAAATGGGCTTTGCTGTGCTGAACTCAGCTGGTCAACTACGCTCGGCTAAAAATTCCCAGAGGGTTATCCGTCTTGCAATGCTAATCCTGAATAGATGCTTGCTTGTCCTGCTTTCTACCCTTTATGTCACCATTAGCACATTCCTTAGGTAATATCATCACCGTCAACACCTCTTTGTCCTTTTGTCTGTGACATCTTTTGATCATCTCCACCTCTATCCAGCTCTACCTGTCCCCACCCCACCACACCCCCGCCCCTTAAACCAGTTTATATTTCACCTCTTTTCTTTTTTTCCTTAGTTCTGTTGAAGAGTCATACGGACTCAAAACGTTAACTGTGTTCCTCTCCACAGATGCTTCAGACCTGCTGAGATTTTCCAGGTATTTTTGTTTTTGTTTTGGATTTCCAGCATCTGCAGTTTTTTGCATCTAATCCTGGATAAACTTTGTTGTATCCCAGCCTGACAGCTCACAATGTACCTCAGCTTCCTGTACTGTTGTTATAATCCCTGGCAAAGTGCAGGATAATTCCCAAATCATTTATGCAGAAATACCAGAAGGACAGTAACACTGATCAGCTCTTTGATCTGAAGGTTGCCTATATAACATAAGGTGGTCAGTTTCAAACCCAGATTCAACTGGATTTCAATCCACTCTCAGTTTACTGCCAATCTATTCTCAATCCAGCCAGAATCCAGTCACAATCCAGTCTTAATCCCATTTTAATCCAGTTTCAATCCAACCTCAATGCAGTTTTAATCCAGTATCAACCCTGCTTCAATTCAACCTCAATCAAGATTCAATCCAGTCTCAATTCAGTCTCAATCCAATCTCAATCAAGATTCAATCCAGTCTCAATCTAATCTCAATACAGCCTCAATCCAGATTCAATCAAGCTTCAATCCAGTATAAATCCGGCTTCAATCCAAATCCATCTTTAATCACCAGCCTCAATCTAGCTACAGTCCAGATTTAATCCAATCTTAATCCAGCTACTATCCAGCTTCAATTCAGTCTTATTCCGCCTGCAATCCAATCTCAATCCAGCCTCAATCCTGCTTCAATCTAGTCTCAATCCATCTTTAAACTGGTGTCAAACCATCTTATAATGATGGTCTAATCTGATGGCTCTCCGCTTCTTCCTCGAACAGAGGCCCGAACAATCCCCATCCACCCCTACTCTCTTCTGTCTGGCTGAACTTGTTCTCACACTGAACAATGTCTCCTTAAACTCCTCTCACTTCCTCCAAATAAAAGATGTGGCAATGGGTACCCACATGGGCCCCAGCTATGCCTGTCTTTTTATGGGGTGTGTGGAACATTCCTTTTTCCAGTCCTACTCCGGCCCCCTTCCACAACTCTTTCTCTGGTATATCGATGATTACTTTGGTGATGCTTCATGCTCTCATCTGGACCTGGAAGAATTTATTAATTTTGCTTCCAATCTCCACCCCTCCATTATTTTCACATGGTCCATCTCTGACACTTCCCTTCCCTTCCTTGACCTCTCTGTCTCAATCTCTGGTGATAGACTGTCCACCAATATCCATTACAAGCCTACCGACTCCCAGAGCTACCTCGACTACAGCTTCTCACACCCCGCTTCCTGTTAAGGACTCCATCCCATTCTCTCAGTTCCTTTGCCTCCATCGCATCTGTTCTGATGATGCCACTTTCAAAAACAGTTCCTCTGACATGTCTTCCCTCTTCCTTAACCGAGGTTTTCCACCCACGATGGTTGACAGGGCCCTCAACCGTGTCCACCCATCTCCCGTGCATCCGCCCTCACACCTTCCTCTCCCTCCCAGAAACATGATAGGGTCCCCCTTGTCCTCACTTATCACCCCACCAGCCTCCGCATTCAAAGGATCATCCTCCGCCATTTCCGCCAACTCCAGCATGATGACACCACCAAACACATCTTCCCTTCACCCCCCCGTCGGCATTCTGCAGGGATCGTTCCCTCTGGGACACCCTGGTCCACTCCTCCATCAGCCCCTACATCTCAACCCCTTCCTACAGCACCTACCCATGCAACCGCAGAAGGTGCAACACCTGCCCCTTTACTTCCTCTCTCCTCACCGTCCAAGGGCCCAAACACTCCTTTCAAGTTAAGCAGCATTTCACTTGCACTCCCCTCAATTTAGTCTATTGTATTCACTGCTCACAATGCGGTTTCCTCTACATTGGAGAGACCAAACGCAGACTGGGTGACCGCTTTGCAGAACACCTTCAGTCTGTCCGTAAGCATGACCCAGACCTCCCTGTCACTTGCCATTTCAACACTCCACCCTGCTCTCATGCCCACATGTCCGGCCTTGGCTTGCTGCATTGTTCCAGTGAAGCCCATCGCAAACTGGAGGAACAACACCTCATCTTCTGACTAGGCACTTTACAGCTTTCCGGACTGAATATTGAGTTCAACAATTTTAGATCATGAACTCTCTCCTCTATCCCCACCCCCTTTCGGACCCCCCCCTTTTTCTCCCAATAATTTATATAGACTTTTCCCACCTATTTCCATTATTTCTAAATGTATTTCCATCCATTGTTTTATCTCTACCTTTTAGCCTTTTTTGATTCCTTCACCCCATCCCACACCCACTAGGGCTATCTGTACCTTGCTTGTCCTGCTTTCTACCCTTAAATAGCACATTCCTTAGATAACATCAACACCTTCAACACCTCATCAGGTTTTAAGTTACAGCCCAAAAGGAACATGAGAGAAGCAGATTTGTTGCTGACATACATCAGGTTGTGGATGGGGTAGGTAAATGTAGCGTGATTATAGCCAAGCCCTGCATATTCAATGCACAATCTTCAAGCTTGCTCATGTTTGTGTGACATCTTTTGGTTATCTCCACCTATCACTGGCCCTCTATCCAGCGCTACCTGTCCCACCACCCCTTAAACCAGATTATATTTCCCCTCTCTTCTATTTTTACTTAGTTCTGTTGAAGGGTCATTTGGACTCGAAACGTTAACTGTGTCCCTCTCCGCAGATGCTGCCAGACCTGCTGAGTTTTTCCAGGTATTTTTGTTTTTGTTTTGGATTTCCAGGATCCACAGTTTTCTTGCTTTCATCTTATAATGAATTTGACATACCAGACAGGTTTCTACTAGAGGCAGATAACTTTATTGCAGAGAGCTCTTTCAGAAGCTACATGCTTGAACCAGGTCCTCGACTAGAAAACCACCCCCCACCCCCACCCCCCACCCCACCCCCCCCCCCCCCGCCCCCCGCCCACCCTGACAACCCCCCCGGATTACCCGTGCTTAGGGCTCATTCGTCAGAGTCTACAAGTACAATCATGTGACCCCTGATAGGCAGTAGGAGAGATTATACCTTCAATTGCTACATTTCTTCCCCTTTAGTTTTTTGATATTTCCTATATACAAAGAACATTTTAATCCACAACATATACATATATACAAGTCAGGTGATTAAAGATTAAATCTTTGAGGCGGTTTCCTTATTCAGTTAGAGTGGTGTAGCTCAATCACTTTAGGTTCTCCCACTGGATCGACATGATCAGGAACTGCAGCAATGGGTACATCATTAGAAAGTGGAAGTTCAGGCTTAGGCAACTCTATAGACACATCTGGTATGTCTATTCTGGGTTGATCTGTCACCTCAGGGATTAATAGTTTGACATTAATCACAGGTGGAATAGCTGGTTGCTCGAATGTCTCTCCACTCTTCAGATAATCCACATATTTTTGAACAACTCGGGCTTCCACTACCACCTAGAAGGACAAGGGTCCAGTTTCTGAGACAATTATACCAGGAACCCAACAAGGTCCACTTCCAAAATTTGTACGAAAACTGTATCTCCCACAGTAAATCTTCAAGTTTTGCTATGAATAGCGTGATTCAATTTTTGATTACTCTGATTCTTCTCTACCTTCCCCTCTAAGTTTGGAAACTCCAGACTTAGCCTTGTACGTAGGTGATGTTTCATCAATAATCCATACGGCGTCAAACCCATAGTTGAATGAGGCGCTGTATGATGATTGAGAAGAAAGTGGGAAAGTCGAGTTTCCAGTGTACCTTCTGATAACCTCTACATTCCAGATTTGGAAGTTTGCACAGCTCTCCCAGCTAACCCATTTGATGAGGGATGGTATGGTGCTGTTTTAATACGTCTGATTCCATTTATACTCATGAATCTCTGAAACTCTACTGGTAAACACCGTACTGTTACCCGAAATGATGACTTCTGGTAGGCCATCAATACTAAAACAGTGACGCAGCTTTTCAAATGTTGCACTCGATGTGGGTGATCTGACTTCATATACATTCATCTATGATCAACAAAAACATGGTACCTAAGAACGGTCCTACATAATCGATATGTAATCTAACCCAGGGTTGACCAGGCCACTCCCACGGAGGCAGTGGAGCTGAAACAGGCAACTTCTGTTGTTGCTGACAATGGAGACAGCGCTTGACCATGTTTTCAATGTCACTGTCACTGCCTGGCCAACAGACGTAGCTTCGCACAAGCATTTTCATCTTTGAAATGCCTGAACGTGCACTATGAAGCTCTGTCCAGAGTGGTTCTCTTCCTTGTGAAGGGATGACAACTCTCGATCCGCACAACAAGATTCTGTCTTGACAACTTAACTCTGTCTTTTGGGCATGGAATGGTCTCATATATTCAGACACTGGTGAATTTGGCCATCCTTGCAATACAAGGTCTTGGACTTTCGACAAAATTAGATTTCTGTCTATCCAATTCCTAATTTGATTCGCACAAACAAGTGAAGAGTCCAAACACAACTTCTTGTGGTACAGGAGCATGTACAATGCTATCTGGTAATGGGAGATGACTGAGTGCCAGGACGGTGTATAAAGGTGTATTCATACGCAGATAACACCAAAGCCCAATGTTGTATTCTCGCTGATGCTATTGGCGGGATGGCTTCATCCTCACTGAATAAACCCATTAATGGTTTACGGTCTGACTGGTGGCGAAATGGTGACCGTGCAGATACTGATGGAATTTTTTTTACTCCAAATATTACTGATAAACCTTCCTTCTCAAGTTGTGAATAAGCCTTCTTGGCTGCAGAGAGGGTTTTGGAGACATAGCTTTTTGGCCTTTCGGAGCCATCTTCCATCCTGTGTGACAACACAGCTCCCACCCTGTATGGAGATGCACCACAGGTTAATATCAATTCTTTGGATGGGTCATAATGTACGAGTAGACATGATGAGTGGAATAGCTTCTTGACCTATACAAAGGCTTCTTCTTGTTGTGAATTCCAATGATGATTCTTTTTTAACAAAAAGTGTAATGGTGCTAACACTGTTGACAAGTTTGGCAAAAGGCAGCTATAATAATTTCTCATGCCCAGAAAAGACTCGAGTTCAGTGACACTGGATGGAGATGGCGCCTCCTTGATTGCCCTGACTTTCTCCTCTACCGGATACAAACCCATGGCATCCACCCTGTGACCCATGTAAGTAACTTCTGGTGCTTAACATGTACATTTCTCTTTCTTTAATCGTACACCAGTTTCCAGGAACTTGTTAGCACTTCTTCCAAGTTGGCCAAATGATCGGATTCCGTTGAGCCTGTGTTCAGGACGTCATCCAGATGCACTACTACTGGGGAAGGTCTTTGCAATAGATTTTCCATGGGCCTTTGGAAGATTGCACAGGCAGGCAATACTCCAAAGGGTAGGTGTGTATATTGATACAGGCTCTTGTGCATGTTGATGGTTACATATCCTCTAGTCGCGCTATCAAGCTCTAGCTGTTGGTGTGCATGGCTCATGTCCAGTTTGGTATAGGATTTGCCTCCAGCTAGCTTTTTGCACAGGTCGTCCATCCTCAGGATAGGATATTTATCTAGTTCAGCTGCGTCGTTCATGGTCAATTTGTAGTCCCCACAAATGCGTATTATCTGGTCAGGCTTCACTACTGGGACTATGGGTGCTGCCCATTCCTATTCCGAGAATTGGACTGGTTGGATGATGCCCAGCTTTTCCAACTGGCACATTTCTATATCCACCTACTCCTTTGGGGCATAAAGCACAGGTCTGGCCCTAAAGAAATGGGAAGTTGCCCCAAATCTACATATATTTTTATTAGCGAGCCTTTTAACTTTCCTAATTCATCACAAAATACACTGTTGTATTTCCCTAACAGTTCAGGAACAACTTCTGTTCTCAAGCAAAAAATTTCAGACCAGTTGAGCTTAATTTTTTGTAACCAGTCTCGGCCCACCTGACATTATGATCACTGGAAACTGGGCTGTCTGTTGCCTATAGGACACAGGTACTGCTGAGATAACCTTTACCTGTATGGATTCTCTGGTGTAGGTCTTCAATTGAGCCATTGTTTGCTCCAGATTCCGTGGCTTGTTACCTTCATTTAGGTATTTAAATGTGCGCTCTGGCACCACAGTGGTTGAGCCTCCTGTGTCTACCTCCATTATTAGAGGCTTCCCATTCACTTGAATTGTGGTGGTAATAGGTTTAGTTTTTAACTGCGTTGACATTGTAAAGGGAATAGACATTGGTATCAGCAGCTTCAGGTTCTGTTATATTATTCACGTCAATCATTTTGGTCCACTGCTTTATGAGCTGTCTCGACTTCACCCTGCATTGCTTTATTTCGTGACCTTTCTTATGGCAGCAATGACATTCTGCCTCCTTGAATCTGCAGGTGTCTGGTCCATGGTCACCTCCATGTCTATAACAGATTAACCTTGGAGTCACTGCTGAAATGCTTCTACTAGGCCTTTTTGTTTTTCTAGCAGCAGAGACTGTCTCTTTGGTGCTGTGTCTCTGGTTTTCACAGCACGCCCGGCAGTAGGTTCCCACCCCAACTGAAGAACGTCATGTTGTACATGTTGTAAAGCCTGTGAATCTCTTGCAGTACTTTCCATGGTGAGTGTTATTTCCAGGGTGCGCTTCAAATCGATGTTAACTTCTGTGAGTCGACAGTACTGAATGGCATTGTCGTGAACTCCACAAATGAATCGCTCCCGCAATGTATCATTGAGTGTGTCTCCGAAGTCCCAGTTCTCAATCAACTGCTTCAACTCCACTATTATAATTTGCGATGGACCCTCCCGGAGCCCTTACTCTGGAGTTAAACTCAAACCTCTGCATTATTAACAATGGCTTCGGCTGAAAATGCATCTTCATGAGGTCTACCAGCTTGTTAAAAGATTTAGAATTGGGCGCATTCAGAGCTGTCAGGCTGCGGATGAGATTTTATGTCTTGCTACCACATACACTCAAAAGGATTGCTTTCTGCTTTTCCTCCACGGTAATTTCGTTCGCCACAAAATAAAAACCAAGGTGCTCTACATACTGGCTCCAGTCTTCCTAGACGAGCCATAAGGGCCGATTCTGCCAAAGAGTGGCATGACTGGTGAGTATACTTTTCTTTTTTCTTTAAGAACTGATGTACTCATATTCACAAGGTGAGGGGCAGCGTCAGAGCTATTCTACCCTCCTCATCAAATACCATGGCTTGATGTACCAGACAGGTTTCAACTTGGAACAGATAACTTTATTACAGAGAGCTCTTTCAGAAGTTACATGCTTGATCCAGGTCCTCGACTAGAAAACCACAACCCCCGCCCCCCTCACTGGACTATCCGCTCTTAGGGCTCATTCGTCAGAGTCGGTAAGATCAATCACATGACCTCTAATAGACAGTAGGAAAAGTCTATGCTTTCAATCACTACACAGGTTCAATCTGGCCTCAATCCAGATTCAATCCAGTATTAATCCAGACTCAATCCAGTCTCAATCCAGCTTCAATCCAGTCTCAATCCAGCTTCAATCCAGTCTCAATAAAGACTTTATCTAGCCTCAATCCAGCTGCAATCCAGTATCAATCTATTCTCAATCCATCTTAAATCCAGTATTAATCCAGCTTCAATCCAGTCTCAATCCAGTCTCAATGCAGTTTCAATCTATTCTCAATGCAGTTTTAATCAGGTCGCAATCTGGTCTCAATCTAATGTCAATCCAGATTCAATCCAGCTTCAATCCTGTCTCAATCCAGCTTCAATTCAGCCTCAAACCAGCTGAAATCCAGAACAAAAACAGAATTACCTGGAAAAACTCAGCAGGTCTGGCAGCATCGGCGGAGAAGAAAAGAGTTGACGTTTCGAGTCCTCATGACCCTTCGACAGAACTTGATTTCGAGTCCAGGAAAGAGTTGAAATATAAGCTGGTTTAAGGTGTGGGGGGGGGGGGGGAGATAGAGAGAGAGACAGAGGTGCTTGTGTAGACAAACAAGCAGTGATAGAAGCAAATCATCAAAAGATGTCAGAGTGCAGTAAGTTCAGAGAGAGACAGGTTAGAATGGGTGAGAGGAGCAGAGAAATTGAGACGACTAATGTCGCGCCGACAGTTCTCAATGAAAAGATCAAGAGAAGGTAAGAATCCAGAGGGAGGGGTCCAGGTGGAGGGAGAATATTGGAGATGGGTAAACACCTTGTCAAACACCAGGAGGGAAATGGAAAGCAAAGAAGGTGAACAAGGCAACAGAGAGATACGGAAATCTTGTCGCAGAGAGGAACAGAACTTCTTCAAGGAGGTAGGCATTTCTTGAAGAGCAGTGGCAGTCAATTAAACACAGAGATAAGACAAAACAAAACTGCGGATGCTGGAAATCCAAAACAAAAACAGAATTACCTGGAAAAACTCAGCAGGTCTGGCAGCATCGGCGGAGAAGAAAAGAGTTGACGTTTCGAGTCCTCATGACCCTTCGACAGAACTTGATTTCGAGTCCAGGAAAGAGTTGAAATATAAGCTGGTTTAAGGTGTGGTGGGGGGGGGGGGGGGGGGGGAGATAGAGAGAGAGACAGAGGTGCTTGTGTAGACAAACAAGCAGTGATAGAAGCAAATCATCAAAAGATGTCAGAGTGCAGTAAGTTCAGAGAGAGACAGGTTAGAATGGGTGAGAGGAGCAGAGAAATTGAGACGACTAATGTCGCGCCGACAGTTCTCAATGAAAAGATCCAGTCTCTATCCAGCCTTAATCCTGCCTCAATCCAATCTCAATTCAGCTTCAACTGAGCTTGAATCTAGTCTCACTCCAGCTTCAATACAGCCTAATTCTGGCTTCAATCTGGCTTTAGTCCAGTTTCAATTCAGCTTCAACCCAGCTTCAATCCATCTTCAATCCAGTCTCAAACCAGCCTCAGTTGAGCTTCAGTACACTTAATCCACAGAATCACAGAATCACACAGTGCAGAAGAGGCCCTTTGGCCCATCGAGTCTGCACCAACACATGAGAAACACCTGACCTACCTTCCTAATCCCATTTACCAGCACTTGGCCCATAGCCTTGAATGTTATGACGTGCCAAGTGCTCATCCAGCTACTTTTTAAAGGATGTGAGGCAAACTGCCTCCACCACCCTCCCAGGCAGCGCATTCCAGACCGTCATCACCCTCTGGGTAAAAAAGTTTTACCTCATATCCCCCCTAAGCCTCCTGCCCCTCACCTTGAACTTATGTCCCCTTGTGAGTGACCCTTCAACTAAAGGGAACAGCTGCTCCCTATCCACCCTGTCCATGCCCCTCATAATCTTGTACACCTCGATCAGGTCACCCCTCAGTCTTCTCTGCTCCAACGAAAACAACCCAAGTCTATCCAACCTCTCTTCATAACTTAAATGTTTCATCCCAGGCAACACCCTGGTGAATCTCCTCTGCACCCCCTCCAGTGCAATCACATCCATCCTATAATGCGGTGACCAGAACTGCACACAGTACTCCAGCTGTGGCCTCACCAAGGTTCTATACAACTTCAACATGACCTCCCTACTTTTGTAATCTATGCCTCGATTGATAAAGGCAAGTGTCCCATATGTTTTTTTCACCACCCCACTAACATACCCCTCTGCCTTCAGAGATCTATGGACGCACATGCCAATTCCCTTTGTTCCTCAGAACTTCCTAGTGCCATGCCATTCATTGAATACTTCCATGTCAAATTATTCCTTCCAAAGTGTATCACCTCACACTTTTCTACCCTGCCACTTATCTACCCATGTGACCATCCCGTTTATATCTTCCTATAGTCCAAAACTCTCAACCTCACTGTTAACCACCCGGCCAATCTTTGTGTCATCCAGTCTCAATCCAGCCACAGCCCAGCTTCAATCCAGTCTCAATCCAGTCTTAATCCAGCCTCAATCCAGTTTCAATCCAGTCTCAATATAGACTGAATCTAGCCTCAGTTCAGGTTGAATCCAGCTACAATCGAGTCTCAATTCAGTTTCAATCCTGCTTCAATCCAGTTTCAATCCAGTCTCAACACAGCTTCAATCTGGCTTCAACCCAGTCTCAATCCAGCTTCAATCCTGCCTCATTCCAATCTCAATCCAGCATCAATTCATTTTGAACTAAGCTGCAATCCAGTCTCAAACCAGCATTAATCTGGATTCAAGAAGGGTCATGAGGACTCGAAACGTCAACTGTGCTCTTCTCCGCCGATGCTGCCAGACCTGCTGAGTTTTTCCAGGTATTTCAGTTTCTGTTTTTGAATCTGGATTCAATCTGCCTTCATTCCAGCTTCAAACCAGCCTCAATCTGTCATCAATCTAGCTTCAACCCAGCTTCGATCCAGCTAAAATCCAGTCTAGAAGTGGATTCAACCCCATCTCAATCAAGTCTGAATCCGGTCTAAATTAAACCTTAATCCAGCTTCAATCGAGGCTCAATCCAGCCTCGACTGAGTCTCGAGCCAGATTCAATAAAGTCTCAATAAAGACTCAATCCAACCTCAATCCATCATTAGTCCAGATTCAGTTCAGTCATAATCCATTCTCAATCTATTCTCAACCCAGTCTCAATCCAGTCTCAAACCAGCCTCAATCCAGCTTCAATGCAGTCCTTATCCAGCCTCAATCAAGTTTCATTCCAGATTCAATCTAGTTAGACTCCAGCTTCAATTCAGCTTCAATCCGGCTTCAATCAGGCTTCAATCCAACTTCTAACCAGCTTCTATCCAGTCTCAATTAATCTTCTATCCAGCTGCAATCAGGCCTCAACACAGCGTCAATCCAGTCTCAATCCAGTCTCAATAAAGACTCAATCTAGCCTCAATCCAGCTTCAATCCAGTCTCAATACAGCCTCAATCCATTTTATATCCAGTCTCAATACAGCCTCAATCCATTTTATATCCAGTCTCAATCCAGTCTCAATCCAGCACCAATCCAGCATCAATCCACTCTCAATATAGCCTCAATCCATCTTACATCCAGTCTCAATACAGCCTCAATCCATTTTATATCCAGTCTCAATCCAGCTTCAATCTAGTCTCAATCCAGACTAAACGGAGCCTCAATCTACCTTCAATCTATTTGAAACGAATATTAAATTCAGCCTCAGTGCATCTCAAATCCAGGTGCAATCCAGTCCCAATCCAGCACTGATCCAGTCACCATCCAGCCTCAATCTGGCTTCAATCCAGCTTCAATCTATCTTCAATCCAGCTTCAATCCGGTCTCAATTCAGCTTCAATCCAGATTCAATCCAGCTTCAATCCAGCCTCAAACTAGCTTTAATCCAGGTTCAACCCAGCCTTAATCGATCTTCAATAGAGTCTCAATCCAGTTTCTATCAAGTTTCAATCCAGACTCAATCCAGCTTCAATCCAGTGTCAATTCAAATTCAATCCGGCTTTGATCAGGTCGCAATCCACCATCAATCCAGTTTTAATCCAGCCTCAAACTAGCTTCAATGCAGCTTCAACCCAGCCTTAATCCAGCTTCAATACAACTTCAATCCAGCCTCAATCTAGCTTCAATCCAGCTTCGATTCAGCTAAACTCCAGTGTCAAACTAGCCCTAAACCAGCCTCAATCCAGACTCAATCCTGCCTCAATACAGTCTCAATGAGGCCTCAATCCATCTTCAACCCAGTCTCAATCCAGCCTCAATCCAGTCTCAATCCAGCCTCAATCTAGTTGCAATCCAGTCTTAATCCAGTCTTAATCCAGCCTCAATCTAAATTCAATCGAGTCTCAATCTGGTCTCAATCCAGCCTGAATCCAGTCTCAATCCAGCCTCAATCTAAATTCAATCGAGTCGCAATCCAGCCTCAATCCAGCCACAATCTAACCTCAATCCAGCCTCAATCTAAATTCAATCGAGTCTCAATCTGGTCTCAATCCAGCCTGAATCCAGTCTCAATCCAGCCTCAATCTAAATTCAATTGAGTCGCAATCCAGCGTCAATCCAGCCACAATCCAACCTCAATCCAGCCTCAATCTAAATTCAATCCAGCCTCAATTCAGCCTGAATCCAGTCTCAATCCAGCCTCAATCCATTCTCAATCAAACCTCAATCCAGTCTCAATCCAGTCTCAATCCAGCCTCAATCCAGTCTCAATCCAGCCTCAATCCAGCCACAATCCAGTCTCAATCCAGCCTCAATCCAGCCTCAATCTAAATTCAAACGAGTCGCAATCCAGTCTCAATCCAGTCTCAATCCAGTCTCGATCCAGCCACAATCCAGTCTCAATCCAGTCTCAATCCAGCCTCAATCCAGCCTCAATCCAGGCTCAATCCAACCTCAATCCAGCCTCAATCAAGTCAATCTAGCCCCAATGCATCTTTTATCTGGTCACAATCCAGTGTCAATACAGACTCAACCTACTATATATTCTGTCTCAATCCAGCCTCAGCCCAGTCTCAATCCAGTCTCAATCCATCTTTAATCCCATCTCAATCCATCTTTAATCCTGTCTCAATCCAGCTTCAACCAATTCTCAATCCAGTCTGAATCCAGCCTTAATACGATATGAATCCCGTTTCAATCCGGGTTCAATCCAGCTCCAATCCAGCTTCAAGCCAGTCTTAATCCAGCTTGAAACTAGCATCAATTCAGCCTCAATCCAGCTTCTATCCAGTTTGAATGCAGCTGCAATTCAGTCGCAATCTAACTTCAATCGAATCTCAATCCACCCCGAAACCAGCTTCGATACGACTTCAATCCAGCTTCAGTCCAGCATCATTCCAGTCTCAATCAGCCTCAATCTGGCTTTAAGCCTGTTTCAATGTGGCTTCAATCCAGCTTTAATCTAACCTTAATCCAGCTTCAATTCAGCCTCAATGCAGACTTAATTCAGACTCAATACAGTCTCAATCCAGGTTCAATCTAGTCTCAATGTGTCTTTAATCAAAGCAGCACTGTCTCAATCCGGTGTCAATGCAGGCTCAATCCAATCTCAAACCAGCTTCAATCCAGTCTCAAGCCAGTTTCAATCCAGTGTCAATCCAGCTTCAATCTAGTCTCAATGCAGCTTCAATCTAGTCTCAATGCAGCTTCAATCTCTTTGCCAACCTGTCTCAATCCGGTGTCAATGCTGACTCAATCCAGCCTCAAACTGTCTTCAATGCACACTCAATCCAGTCTCAATCCAGACTCAGTCCAGTCCCAATCCAGCCTCAATCCAGCTTCAATACAGCTTCAATTGCGCTTCAATCCAATCTCAATGCTATTTCAAGCCAGCTCCATACCAGCTTCAATCCAGTTTTAATACAATATCAATCCAGCCTCATACCAGTCTCAATTCTGTCTCAATGCAACCTAAATCCACCCTCAATCCAGTGCAAAAGCAGCTTCAATCTAGTCTCAATGTAGCATTAATCTGGTTGCAACCATGTCTCAATCCAGTGTCAATGCAGACTCAATCCAGTTTCAATCCAGCTTCAATCCAATCTCAATCCTTCTTGAAACTAGTGCCAATCCAGTCCCAATCCAGCTTCAATCCAGTCTCAATCCAGCCTCAAACCAATTTTGATGCAACTTCAAGCCAGCTTCAATACAGCTTCATTCCAGTCTCAATCCAGTCTTGATCCAGATTCAATCCAATCTCAATCAAGTCTCAACTCATTCTCAATCCAGTCTCACTCCAGTCTCAATCCAACTTCAATCGAATCTCAATCCAGCCTCAGTCCAGTCTCAAAGCAGCCTCAATCCATTTTCAATCCACCTTCAATCTAGTTTAAATCCAGTTTCAATTAATGTCATTCGGGATTCAGTACAGTCTCAATCCAGCTTCAAACCAGACCCAATGAGGACTCAAACCAGCCTCAATCCAGCTTCAATCCAGTCTCAATATAGTCTCAATCCAATCTCAATCTGAATACAATCTGATTTCAATCCAGCTTCAATCCAGTCTCTATCAAGCTTGAATCCAGTGTCAAGCCAGCTTCAATCCAGCCTTTATCCAGCTTCAGCCCTGCCTAGATCCAGTCTCAGAGCTTTACTCTGTGTCTAAACCTATTCTGTTCCTGCCCTGGGAGTGTTTGATGGGGACAGTGCAGAGGGAGCTTTACTCTGTATCTAACCCCATGCTGTACCTGTCCTGGGAGTGTTTGATGGGGACAATGTAGAGGAAACTTTACCCTGTATCTAACGATGTTGTGGGGTTGAGTGAGGGCTTTTGTGGGTAGAGTCTGTGTTGTAACAGGCAGCATCTCACAATGAGGAATCTCTTGTTCTATCTCCTGTTTACATCTGAGAGAGAAAATACAATTAGCCAGGGATAAGCAATAAATTGCTCAGCTCACCATCCCAAGTAAATTCACCTTTCCATTCACAGATTGATGGATGATCCTGCTTTCCCTGCTTTTTATTAAACAAATTGATAATATCTGTTCTTTGGCCTGTTTGGTATTTTCTCTGTGATACTTGGCAGCAATTAGCCTCCTGTTTGCTTACCAGCTGAATGGAGCGTTCCCTGGCAGCGTGGCCAGATCCATCCTTCGCAATGCTGGGGACAGGTGGAACCTCAGCACGTAGTGACACTTGGTGTTTGCGTACCGAGGGTCTACGCACAGCTTGATGAAGCTGCACACAATGGTGGCCATCAGGATGAGGGCGATGATGCACATGTTTCTTCCCCCTTTAGGTTACATCGTGTCCTTGTGAACAGGGTCCATTTTTGATCTCCAGAGAAAGTGGAAGATGGCTTGGGTGATCGTCATGGCACAGGAATGGAGGTATTGACCAGACCTGCACCATGTACAGTGACACCATGAGTACTTCACACCTGATGACCTGATTCTTACCGGTGCAAGTTATCTAATTGGGATGGCAGAGAGGGAGGTGGACATGAACCAAAACTGTCAAGTCACCTTTTATTTTGGAGTAAAGAGGATTTTAGCTTGATGAAGTCTTACTGCTTCCAAAGAAGCTCTGCTCAATATGGTGCATGTTGACAAGGAGTATGATTGGATGCTCCCAGGCATCTTTTCAAATCCAATCAGGGTGGTTTGAGAATTTGAAGAAAGCTGAAAAATAAATCTGGAAATAAAGAGCTTGCCTCAGATTTCAAACTCATTCTGGCTGCCCTTTGATGGAATCAGACATAAGCTGTGTGAATTAAACTGGATTGAGCTGTTTGTGGTTAAACCGACAGATAAACAGTGGGAGATTTTCAAAAAGGTATGAAAAACAAGGCTGTGTCTGCTGCTAACACTGCCCCTGCACACTTGTAGTGTTCCTCCGCCCTGTTTACTGACTCTCAACCTGAAAAAAAATCTCACGCAAGTTTTGACTGTACCTGCGCACATCCCTGGTTCTAAAGAGACAGGGGTGTCCCTCTGTTTTATTGCAGAGAGCGGGGGAGGGGCTGTGTGCAATGCAAGTCTGGATTCGCGGGGAAAAAATGCATTTCTACCTGAAACTTGCTCCCAGTATCGGAAACAGGGATCAGCTCTTTCCTTTGGGATGTGTGTGGCTGTCAGAAGAGCCTTTGATGCTGCTTTCTTAGTCTTTGGTACTCTCACTTTGGGCTTGGTCTTCAATTTTAGAAAAGCTTTCTGGCAGGCTGAGCACAGCAGAGTGGTGCCTACATGGACCAGTAAGCCCATCAGGGATCTCACACCCTCACAACCTCCCGCACACTCCAGATATCTCATCCACGCCAACCCAGGCCACCTCAAGCCCCACATCTACCGTCCATGGCACCCCACACTCTCCATGCTAACCTATGTCCCTCTACCCACACTCCATGGCTGCTCATACCCTCCATGCTAACCTATGCCCCTCCACTCACCCCCATGGTCCTTTACAGTTTTCTATTCCAACTAAGTTACAACCCATGATCCCCACCCACCACTGCCCCACCCCCATACAACTTATACCCTCCATGTCAACTCACCCAGTATCCACCATGTGCAGACCTCAGGATCCATGCTGAGATTAAACAAAGTTCTTAAGTGTCAATTGATGAATTAACTATTTAAAAAACACTCTCATTGATTAAAAACCCATTCATTACCTGAAATTCCTTTAATCCCCAGCATTTGTATTCATAATCCCAATTCAAAGATGTTATAAGCACTTGGAACTGTCAATCAAACTGTATACTGACAGGCATCCCACTGTGATAATGATAGGTTGTGAAACCAGTCATGCAATGCTAATCCTGTAATGGTAGCCCTCAGGTTTACATCAACAGGAGGACTGATTTTGTCAAACATTGCAGACAGTTTTTTCAAATGTTTAAAGGGCAGGCGATTTAAATTCCTTTGACAGCTCCATTTGACAGTTCCAATGAGCTTATTCACATTTTACACACATTCATTTCCACTATTAACAATCCCAAAGGGGACTTTACCTCTCCCAAAGATGCCCCGGGACCATATCCAAACGGGTGCCTTACCTTGCCGAAGTACTCTGAGAAGTTTAAACCTTCTCCCACCAGGTCTAATCTGCACACGCTGTATTTTTCACTTTCTCTTTGTGTGAATTCAGGTCAGGCTGGAGCCAGCTGCACTTGAACATATGTAACCGCCATCATGAACTACAAATGTCCAAAGTTCTACCCGCTCCCGTTCACCTCCTACTGTGAAAATGGTAGGGGCCATGTTTAGGGGTGAGGATTCTTGATTTGGGCCTCCGGAGCCGTTTTTACAAAGCCAGAGAACCTCTCCGTCTGCGTGAAAATTCACTCCCAAGTTAGGAAAGACTGTATGTAGTACAGACGGGAGCGGAAGTTGCAAAGGAACATTGATGGACTAAGTGAGTGGGGAAGAAAGCAATGGCAAATGAAGCTCAACATGGACAAGTGCAGATCCAGTTTGGATTCAAGAAGGACCAATTGGAATGCTCGCTAAATGGTGAGAAATTTAGAACTGGAGGTGTAAGGGGATTTGGGAGTCCAAGCATGCGAATCATTAAAAGCTGACAGACAGGTACAAAAAGAAATCAAAGTGGCTCAAAGAGGTTCGGGATGCAGGGGTAGGCAGCCATGTTGTTATTCAGAGCTTTGGTCAGATCCCATCTGGAGCACAGTGTTCACTACACCTCAGGAAGGAATTATTGTCTTGGAAAGGAGTGCAACACAAACTCACCAGAACAATGCCGGGTTAAAAGGGTTAAATAATTGAGGGCAGGTTGCATAGACTATGCTTGTATTCCCTTGAGTTTTGAAGATTAAGACGTGGTCCGACTAAAGACTTTAATAAGACTTTAAAAGGTTTCAGTTGGGTAGATAGAGAGAAACTATTTCCTCTGGCAGGAGAATCAGGACAAGGGGACATGATCTTAACATTTGAGCCAAGCCATTCAGGGCTGATGACAGGAAGCACTTCTTCGCACAAAAGGTCATGGAATCCTGGAATCTGTCCCTGTAAAAAGCTACAGGTGCAGGGGTCAATTAGAGCCTTCAGGACTGGGATCCATAGGTTTTTGTTGGGAAGGATATCAGGGATATGGAGCCAAGCCAGCGAGATGGAAGGAAGGTTCAGATCAGCCCTGATTTGACTGAAAGGCTCAAGGGCTAACTCCTTTTTCTAATGTTCCCTATGAGGAAGGAGCAGCCCTAGTGAGTGGGGGTGAGAGTCCCTGTGTCTGAACACGGGATTGACATCCAGCCAGCTACTGGTACTAAAGGGAACAGAATGTTATCCTTTCATCATATCCCGCTTGCTCACTTGGTAAGGAGATGGAAGTCAGGCATTTATAGATTCATGGATGTGGGCATCAAAGGCAGGGATGACATTTATGGCCCATTCTTAAGTGACCACGTAAAGGTCACTTGAGCCAGTCTGTGTGTACCTTATTCTACTCACTGAACTGTACAAAACTCTTCCTGGGCTTGGCAGGGTAGATGCAGGAAGGATGTTTCCCCCTGGTTGGGAGTCTAGAACCAGGGGACCTAGTTTCAGAATAAGGGGCAAGCCATTTAAGACTGAGATGAGGGGGAATTTCTTCAGACAGAGGGTGGTGAATCTTTAGAATTCTCTATGCAGAGGGCTGTGGAGGCTCAGTCATTGAATATGTTCAAAGCAGAGGTCGAGAGATTTCTAGATACCTATGGCATCAAAGGATAAGGGCATAGGTGTGAGAAGATGGCATTAAGATAGAAGATCAGTCATGATCTAATTAACTAGTTAAATCGAGGGGCTGAATGGTCTACTCCTGCTCCTATGTTCCTACTTTGGTGCTGTGGCCTAGTACAACTGAGTAACTTGCTCGACCAGTTCAGAGGGCAGTTAGGAGTCAACCACGTTTCTGTGGGCCTGGAATGACATGTAGACTGGAACAGGTAAGGATGGCAGATTTCCTTCCCTAAAGATCCATTAGTGAATCAGATGGGTTTTTACAACAATGTGGTAGTTCCAATGTCCTCATCGCCGATACTGGCTTTTTATTCCAGATGAATTTAATTAATCAAATTTAAATTCCCCCAGCTGCCATGGGATATGAACCCATGACTTGAGATCATTTCGCCCACCCCTTTGGATTCAATGGATCAATAACATTACCTCTATTCTACAGTATCGCCACATCATAGATAGATAGGCAGACAGACAGACTGATAGGTGGTGCCATAGTGGTGTTTTCTCATCAATAACCTAATTACTAATGCTTGGTTTGAGAGACAGAGAAACAGAGAGAGAGACACAGGTATAAACAGATTATGCTGAAGAGGTTGGCAGAGTTAGCCATTAGAGAATTACTGAGCATGTTTGTAAATCTGCTGCGAGGGCAAAAGGACAATTGGGAACTGAGTGAAGAGGACAATTCCGGCAGGGAATGGAAATTAAGGGTTGGGAATAAACAACAGAATGAATGAGGGGGAGGGTGAATGAAAATGTGGCAAATTCAGTGTCAAATCATGTACTGAAAGAGAAATAAAGAGAGGGAATGAAAGAAAATGCTACAGTCTGTTATAAAGGGTGTGATAACAGGGCACTTAGAAAATATCAACCGGATTAGACAAAGTCAACATGGGTTTACGAAAGGGAAATCATGGTTGACAAACCCACTGCAGTTTTTGAGGATGTAACTAGCAGAATAGATAAGGGGAAACCAGTGAATGTGGTGTATTTGGATTTTCAGAAAGCTTTTGATAAAAGTCCCACATAAGAGTTAAGTGTGCATAATTAAAGCACATGGGATTGGAGGTAATATATTGGCATGGATTGAGAATTTGTTAGCAGACAGGAAACAGAGAGTAGGAATAAATGGGTCTTTTTTAGAGTGGCAGGCAGTGACTAGTGGGGTACCACAGGGATCAGGTTTGGCCCCAGCTATTCACTATATATATATCAATGATTTTGATGAGGGCACCAAATGTAATATTTCAAAGGTTGCTGATGACATGAAACTTGGTGGGATTGTGAGTGATGAAGACAATATTAGACAAGGAGGTGATTTAGACAAGTTGAGTGAGTGGGCAAATACATGGCAAATGCAGTATAACGTGGATAAGTGTGAAGTTCTCCGCTTTGGTAGGGAAAACAGAATGTGTATTATTCAAATGGTGATAGATTGGGAAATGTTGATGTACAAAGGGACCTGGGTGTCCTTGTACACCAATCACTGAAAGCAAGCATGCAGGTGTAGCAAGCAGTTAGGAAAGCAAATGGTATGTTGGCCTTCCTTGCGAGAGGACTTGAGTACAGGGGCAAGGATGTCTTACTGCAGCTGTACAGGGTCTTGGTGAGACCACACCTGGAGTATTGTGTGCAATTTTGGTCTCCTTACCTAAGAAAGGATATACTTGCCATAGAGAGAGTGCAGTGAATATTCACTAGACTGATTCCAGGGACGGCAGGATTGTTGTATGAGGAGAGATTGGGCCGAGTAGGCCTGTATTCACTGGAGTTTAGAAGAATGAGAGGAGATTTTATTGAAACATATAAAATTCTGACAGGGCTGGACAGACTGGACGCAGGGATGATGTTTCCTCTGGCTGGGGGGTCTAGAACAAGGGGTCACAATCTCAGGATATGGGATATACCATTTAGAACTGAGATGGGGAGAAACTGCATCATTCAGAGGCTGGTGAACCTGTGGAATCCTCCACCACAGAGGCTGTGGGGGCCAAGTCACTGAATATATTTAAGAAATAAATAGATAGATTTCTGGATCTAAAGGTGTCAAGGTATGGGGAGAGAGCGGGAGTACGGTGTTGAGAAAGAAGATCAATCATGACCATACTGAATGGCGGAGCAGGGTCGAAGGGCCAAATGACTTACTCCTGCTCCTATATTCTATGTTAGTATGGTTGAATGAAGAGAGAGAGAAAAAGAGATAGGAAGGAAAATTCATTTAAATATTGAGAATTAAACACCTTTTTAAGAACTCACCAAATAATTCAGAGTCTGAGCGAATGAGACTCCATGTGTAATTGTTAATTTTCAGTTCTAGATAGATTGATTGGCAGTAATTAGCAATCACTAATTACTGATTAATGATTACCATTATTTTGACAGCAAAATCTGATTGATACTATTTGCTCAATCAGCTTCTATTTCCCAAAATCAAACATCTTGAAGGAAGCTCAGGTAGGGGGGGGGAAGGGCAATTGCATGTGCTCAGAAAGGCTACATCTTATTTCCCTAGAGAGAGTTCCAGTCATTTGCATCTTATTTAAATTTGTTACCATGCTTTAATCTGGTGACATTCACTCTTGTTCCCTACGGCATTGAGCAGGAACGTGAAGCATAGTGAGATAAATCTGAATAGCTAACTGCTGGAGCAGAAAACAGGTCAGTTATGTAACAGTGTTCTAATTTCTTGGTTCTCATAAATGTTCTTGCTGAGCAACCTGTTTGAAAGGATAGCTGTACAGGCTCCTCATTCAGTCTCAGTCTCATTCTCTCTCTCTATCTCGTTGAGAGTCAGCCCACCATTTAAAAATCTCATGCACTTTATCGCCAAATAGTTGCCTTGTTTTAATTACCGTCTCCTTATTGTACTCTCTTTACCTAATGGGGGGAGTGGAACATGGGTGTTCTACACTCCCCTCACCGTTATGATGATGTAGGGCTTGGTGGGAAACTAGAAAGCAATGACGTCCTTGTCCTGCAAAAGGAAGAAAGATTTGCATTTCTGTAGCACCTTTCTTTTTTTTCTCTTTCATGGGATGTGGGTGTCACTGGCAGGGTCAGCATTTGTTGCCCATCCCTAATTGCCCTTGAACTGAGTGGCTTGTTAGACCATTCCAGAGGGCAGTTAAGAGTCAACCACATTGCTGTGGGTCTGGAGTCACATGTAGGCCAGACCAGGTAAGGACATCAGTGAACCAGATGGGTTTTTACAACAATTGATAGTTTCATGGTGACCACTATTGAGACTAGCTTTTAACTCCAGATTTATTAACTGAATTTAAATTCCACCAGCTGCTGTGGTGGGATTTGGACCTGTGTCCCAAGAGAATTATCCTAGACCATAGTCTGGTGACATTACCACTATGTCATCCTAACTCCACTTTCACAAGCTGAAGGCATTCCAAAGTGTTTTAGTACCAGTTAAACGTGTTGGAACTATAGCCACTGTCACAATGTAGGAAACGCATCAGCCTCTTTGCACGCAGCAAGATCCCACAAACAGCAATGTGATCACGGCTGTTTGGCTAGTTCGCTCTCGGGTGGAGAGTGGACTGCTGTGTTAGTGGGAAGGTGCTGATTGGCGGCTCAGCAGCTGGTGAGTTTAGTGATTTCTGCTGAAGAACATGGAGGGTCAGAGGGTCAATGTGATTTGGAAAGAGGAATGTTTAGCCAGCTCACAGAGAACTGCGTGGAGGCAGCGAGGCCTCTTCCACAAAGTAAACTTGACGGTGTGAGGCCTGGGACACTTTAACTCCCTGGCCTCAGTTCAATGCACCAGGCCTGACTCCCGTGACAACCCGTTTCATTGAACTGAGTTGGGTGAATGTAGCGGGCAGACGGGTGAAGGGGGGTCGTGGTGGTGTGGAAGTTGGAGGGGATGGGTAGCCGATGCTAGGGAGGCACTAGGTTGCCTTATGAGGCACCTGTGAGGACGACTGTTTTTGTGGCTGGATGGCTCTTTCCACTGCAGTGAGGCAGGGCTCAGTACTGAGCCCCTTGCTCTTTGTAGGTTATATCGATGAGACAGTCTTAAACGAAGGAGGCATGATTGGGAAGTTTGTAAATTAGACAAAAATTAGCCATGTGGATGATAGTGAGGAGGATAGCTGTAGACTGCAGAAAGTCCGGAGAAGTGAGAGGTGATACATTCGGGGAAGACAAACAAACCAAGGGAATACACAGTAAAAAGGAGGATTCTGAAAAGTGTAAAGTGAGGGGCCTTGGAGTGAATGTCCACAGACCCCTGAAGGTACAGGAACAGGTAGATAAAATGGTTAAGAAGTCATATGGAATACTTTACTTTATTGACCGTGGCCTAGAGTATAAGAGCACGTACTACTGTATTAAACACTAGTTAAACCAAAACAAGAATACCCGGGCCTGAGAAAGGAGGGTTAAACAAGGTGCAAAATATTGGGGTCCAGATCTGCGGTGCAGGGCAGGCTCATTGGCCGAGCAGCCTGCCGATTGGGATGGGCAGGTCCAAAGCAGCCAATCCAGCAATGTAGACCATCCAAAACAAAAACAGAATTACCTGGAAAAACTCAGCAGGTCTGGCAGCATCGGCGGAGAAGAAAAGAGTTGACCTTTCGAGTCCTCATGACCCTTGAACAGAACTGGGACCATCCAGATTGACAAGCTACCCAGGCAATGATTGCTGTTGTTCTGAAGAGCAGCAATCATTGGCTGAGTAGGATGGACCAGGTTCCCCAGTCCCCCCTCTCTTGCTTACCTTGTGGACTGTGCTGTTTGGGTGTCATCAGGTGCTGCTTTCCACACTCTTCTTCAGACTTGGCTGGAGTGCATAGTAAGGTCAAGTGCCCAGTGCCTCTGTATTTATTTTACCCCCACAAGGCTTTCTCCTTCCTGACTTTTCTTCTGAGTCCTCCCTCAGTAAATGGTGTCTGTGGCCTCTGTCCTTTCTCAACCTCCCCTTAGGCCCTCAATGATGGTGTGGCCCTGGCTGTCTGTGTGTGTGATTCATTCATGGGATGTGGGCGTCACTGGCTAGGCCAGCATTTGTTACCCATCCCCAATTGCCCTTGCTCAGAGGGCAGTTAAGAGTCAACCACATTGCTGTGGGTCTGGAGTCACATGTAGGCCAGACCAGGTAAGGACAGCAGATTTCCTTCCCTAAAGGGCATTAGTGAACCAGATGGGTTTTTACAACAACCGACAATGGTTTCATGGTCATCGTTAGACTTTTAATTCCAGATTTTTATTGAATTCAAATTTCACCACCTGCCATGGCGGGATTCACACCTGGGTCCCCAGAGCATTACCCTGGGTCTCTGGATTACAAGTCCAAAGAGTGAGAGAGTAACTAAGAGAACGAGAACCTTGAGACTGGGAGTGAGCCAGATAGAGAGACACACACACACACCCAGCCCTGCCGCTCCTCCTCCTCCATCCCCAGGAACCTATCCACACACCAGGCCAGGAGAGAGGGAAACCCCAGGCTGAAAGACAAATCGCTTCCCAACCCCACTTTCATCTCAGTTCAGCTGAGGCTACTTGGCCTGTGCACCAACAGTGGCGAATGCATGGCCAGGGTTCATTAAACAGAAGTCCTTAGCTCTGCCCCAGACCCCTCCCCCATCCAAGGTCACCAGGGCTTGGGGAATAATCTGTCTCCTTCTTGCCCTGCTTAAGTCCATTCCTACTGCCCTTGAGAAGGTGGTGGTGAGCTGCCTCCTTGAACGGCTGCAGTCCATGTGGTGTAGGTACACCCACTGTGCTGTTAGCGAAGGAGTTCCAGGATTTTGGCCCAGCGACAGTGAAGGAAAAGCAATATATTTCCAAGTCAGGATGGTGAGTGACTTGGAGGGAAACTTCCAGGTGATGGTGTTCCCATGTACCTGCTGCCCTTGTCCTTCTAGATGTAGTGGTCATGGGTTTGGAAGGTGCTGTCTAAGGAGCCTTGGTGAATTCCAGCAGTGCATCTTGTAGATGGTGCACACTGCTGCTACTGTGTGTCAGTGGTGGAGGGAGTGAATGTTTGTGGATGGGGTGCCAATCCAGCGGCTATTTTGTCCTGGATGGTGTCAAGCTTTTTGACTGTTGTTGGAGCTGCATTCATCCAGGCAAGTTGGGGGTATTCCACCACACTCCTGACTTGTGCCTTATAGATGGTGGACAGGTTTTGGGGAGTCAGGAGGTGAATTGCTAACCGCAGAATTCATAGCCACTGACTTGCTCTTATAGCCACATTATTTATATGTCCAGTTCAGTTTCTGGTTAATGGTAACCCCCAGGATGTTGATAGTGCGGAATTCAGTGATGGTAATGCAGTTGAATGTCAAGGGGCGATGGTTAGATTCTCTGTTGTTGGAGATGGTCACTGCGTGGCACTTGTGTTGCGTGAAAATTACTTGCCACTTGTCAGCCCAAGCCTGGATTTTGTCCAGGTCTTGCTGCATATGGACAGGGACTGCTTCAGTATCTGAGGAGTTGTGAATGGTGCTGAACATTGTGCAATCATCAGCGAACATCCCCACTTCTGACTTTATGATTGATGGAAGGTCATTGATGAAGCAGCTGAAGATGGTTGGGCCGAGGACACTACCCTGAGGAACTCGTACAATGATGTCCTGGAGCTGAGTTGATTGACTCCCAACAACCACAACCATCTTCCTTTGTGCTAGGTGTGACTCCAGCCAACAGAGAGTGTGCCCCCTGATTCCCATTGACACCAGTTTTGCTGGGGCTCCTTGACGCCACACTCAGTCAAATGCTGCCTTGATGTCAGGGGCAGTCACTCTCACCTCACCTCAGGTGTTCAGCTCTTTTGTCCATATTTGAACCAAGGCTGCATTAAGGTCAGGAGCTGAGTGGCCCTGGCGGAACCCAAGCTGGGCATTAGTGAGCAGGTTATTGCTAAGCAAGTGCCGCTTGATAGCATTGTTGATGACTCCTTCCATTACTTAACTGATGATTGAGAGCAGACTGATGGGGCGGTAATTGGCCTGGTTGGATTTGTCCTGCTTTTTGTGTACAGGACATACCTGGGCAATTTTCCATATAGCCGGGTAGATACCAGTGTTGTAACTGGAACAGCTTGGCTAGGGGCACAGCAAGTTTTGGAGCACAAGTCTTCAGTACTATTGTCAGAATATTGTCAGGGCCCATAGCCTTTGCAGTATCCAGTGCCTTCAGCCATTTCTTGATATCACAGGGAGTGAATCGAATTGGCTGAAGGCTGGGATCTATGATGCTGGGGATCTCCAGAGGAGGCCAAGATGAATCATCCACTTGGCACTTCTGGCTGCAGATTGATGCAAATGCTTCTGCCTTATTTTTTGCAGTAGTCCTGGAACTTGGAAGGTGCCAGGCTGCAGCACTTGTTAAAGGCAACAGACATATCCCAGTGAGAAGTAGGAGAGAGAATTTTATTCTGTATGTATCCCCATACAGGGAGTGTTTGATGAGGACAGTGTAGAGGGAGAATTACTCTCTATCTAACCCTGTGCTGTACCAGTCCTGGGAGTGTTTGATGGAGACAGTGTAGAGGGAGCTTTACTCTGTATCTAACCCCGTGCTGTACCTGTCCTGGGAGTGTTTGATGGGGACAGTGCAGAGGGAGATTTACACTGTATCTAACCCAGTGCTGTACCTGTCCTGGGAGTGTTTGATGGGGACAGTGTAGTGGGAGATTTACTCTTTATCTAACCCTGTGCTGTACCTGTCCTGGGAGTGTTTGATGGGACAGTGGAGAAGGAGTTTTACTCTGTATCTAACCCCGTGCTGTACCTATCCTGGGAGTGTTTGATGGTGACAATGTAGATGGAGCTTTACTCTGTATCCAATTCCGTGCTCTACCTGTCCTGGGAGTGTTTGATGGAGACAGTGTAGAGAGAGCTTTACTCTGTATCTAACCCCTTGCGCTACCTGTCCAGGGAGTGTTTGATGGGGACAGTGTAGAGGGAGCTTTACTCTGTATCTAACCCCAGGCTGTACCTGTCCTGGGAGTGTTTGATGGGGACAATGTAGATGGAACTTTACTCTGTATCTAACTCCATGCTCTATTTTCTCTGAATTGCACATCGCAACGATCTCATCTCTGGCCCTCTGATCACCACAACATTTCTGCAGCTACTGATTTACTCAACCTCACCCTTACCTCCACCTTTCATATCCAAGTGCCCAATAAAACCATTCCTCTCCCTCACCCTGGCCCTTCCCCCTGCTACCACCCTCATCTCCACTCACTCAATCCAAGGGAGGCAGACTTGAAACCGGTTTATCCATCACCGCCAGATCTGGCTGGACGCTCCAAACACTCCTGGCTCCTCCTCTCATCTGCTAAAACTGTCCCTGCTCCGTTACCTCTGGTGTCCCCCAAGGATCGATCCTTGGCCCCTCCTATTTCTCACCTACATGCTGCCCCTCAGACACATCATCTGAAAGCATAGCGTTAGTTTTCACATGTACGCTGAAGACCCCCAGCTCTACCTCACCACCACCTCTCTCAACTCCTCCACTGTTGCTAAATTATCAGACTGCTTATCCCACAACCCGTACTGAGTGAACAGGAATTCCTCCAATTAAATATTGGGAAGGCTGAAGCCATTGTTTTCAGTCCCCACTCCAAACTCTGTTCTCTAACTCCTGACTCCATCCCTCTCCCCGGTAACAGTCTGAGATTAAACCCGTCTGTTCACAACCTTGGGGTCACATCTGACCCTGAGATGAGCTTCCGACCTCATATTCGTGACATCAGTAAGACTGCCTATTTCCACCTCCATAACATCGCTCGACTTCACCCCAGTCTCAGCTCATCAGCTGCTGAAGACCTCACCCATGCCTTGGTTACCTCTGGATGTGACTATTCCAATACACTCCTGGCTGTTCTCCCACATTCTACCCTCCGCAATCGTGGGGTCATCCAAAACTCTGCTGCCCGTGTCCTAACTCACAGTGAGTCCCGTTCCCCTGTCACCCCTGTGCTCACTGACCGACATTGTTTCCTGGTCAAGCAAGATCCTGATTTCCCAATTCCCATCCTTGTTTTCAATTCCCTCCATTACCTCACCCCTCCCTATCTCTGGAATCTCCTCCAGCCCTACAACCCTCTGAGATATCTGCACTCCTCTAATCCTGGCCTCTGGTGGATTCCTAATCAGAATCGCTCCACCATTGGTGGCCCTGCCTTCAGCTGCCTGGGCCCCAAGCTCTGGAATTCCCTCCCTACACCTCTCCCCCTCTCTCCCTCACTTTCCTCCTTTAAGACACTCCTTAAAATCTTTTTTTTTTGCAAAAATATACTTTATTCATAAAAAATCTTCAACATTTCAAAATCACCATCACAAAAATAAAATCAGGTTCAACTTTTACAACATGAATCACAAGGTGTATCAGTACAAACATGAATATTACAATAATTAGCAGACATTCATTTTGAGCTGTACATCCCGAGGGGCTCTACGCACTCCTTAAACTCTAGCTCTTTGATCAAGCAATTTGTCATCTGACCTATCATCTTATTTGACTCAGTGTCGTACCTTGTTTTATAATGTTTCTGTTAAGCACCTTGTAACAATTCTCTATGTTGAAGGTGCTGTATAAATGTTGTATTACTACTTCTCCCAGACTGAATTCCAACATTTGAGGAGCAGAAGTTTTGCCCGGGAAGATAACAATCATACAAACTGCAAACTGGTCCTGAGTTCAGTCACACCCCCTCACAATGATTAACGTTCCCAACAGCTCTAAGAAATAAAGACCAATTACACAATGTTCTTGGCAAATGCTTATACACAGCAGGGGCCTTGCAGCCTGCTCCGCAGTGCCTGTTCAGGGACCTTTCTTGTCGCTCTGACTCCCACCTCCATCCAGCTCAGCGCTGTGGGAGCCTGGGTGAGTCTCCAAGGCATGAAATGTTACAGCACAAAAGGAAGCCTTTGGCCCATCATTCCAGTGCCATCTCTTTGATGGATCTACCCTGTTTCTCTAGTTATTGTTTCCCAGCAGTTGTTTCTTCCATGGGATATATTCCATTTCACTCTGGTGATTAATCCACTTCTAAATGTAATATTTCCTCCCTCACATTGTTTATCCCCTCCAATATTTCACACTCTTCCTCCTTAACTACAATGTCTGCATTGTCCCTCTCCTCTGTGTAAATGTATTCATTCAGAACCATCCCAATGTCTTTCCACCTCCACACACAGACTACCTTTTTGGCCTCTAGATGACCCTACTCATTCTTCAGTTACACCGGTGAAGGAGGTCATTCAGCCCATCATGCCCCTGCTGGCTCTCTGCAAGAGCAACTTAGCTCATTCCACTCCCCTGCCTGTTCCCCTCTTGCTCTTTCTGTATTATTAAAACGGTTTTGGGTTTTCCCTGATTTTACTTGCCAATATTTTTTCTTTGATTTCCTGATTTCCTTTTTAACTTCATCTCCTCTTCAGAGTGGAGCTTTGCCCAGAATGATCCCTAATCCAGAGTGCACTCTAGTGCATAAAAATTTGTTCATGGGTTGTGGGCGTTACTGACAAGGCCAGCATTTATTGCCCATCTCTAATTGCCCTTCAGAGGGAGGTGGTAAGCTGCCTCCTTGAACTGCAGCACCCTATCTAGTATATGTAAGCCTATAACGCTGTTCAAAAGGGATTTTGACCCAGCGACAGTGAAGGAACAGCGATATATTTCCAAGTCAGGATGGTGAGTGACTTGGAGGGAACTTCCAGGTCGTGGTTTTCCATAAGACCATAAGACATAGGAGCAGAAATTAGGCCATTCGGCCCATCAAGTCTGCTCCGCCATTCAATCATGGCTGATAAGTTTCTCAACCCCATTCTCCCACCTTCTCCCCATAACCTTTCATTCCCAAACCAATCAAGAACCTATCTATCTCGGTCTTAAATACACCCATTTTCCCATCTATCTGCTGCCCTTGTCCTTCTAGGTGATAATGGTCATGGGTTTGGAAGGTGCTGTCTAAGGAGCCTTGGTGAGTTCCTGCAGTGCATCTTGTAGATGGTACACACTGCTGCTACTGTGTGTTAGTGGTGGAGGGAGTGAATGTTTGTGGATGTGGTGCCAATCAAGTGCTTTGTCCTGGATGGTGCTGAGCTTCTTGAGTGTTGTTGGAGCTGCACTCATCCAGGCAAGTGGAGAGTATTCCATCACACTCCTGACTTGTGCCTTGTAGATGGTGGACAGGCTTTTAGTGAGTCAGGAGGTGAGTTATTTGCCGCAGGATTCCTAGCCTCTGAACTGTATTTATATGGCTCACAGTATTTATATGGCTCACCCAGTTCAGTTCCTGGTCAATGGTAACTCCCAGGATGTGGATTTTGGGCGATTCAGTGATGGTAATGCCATTGAATGTCAAGGGGTGATGGTTAGATTCTCTCTCGTTGGAGATGGTCATTGCCTGACACTTGTGTGGCATGTATGTTATTTGCCGCTTGTCAGCCCAAACCTGGATATTGTCCAGGTCTTGCTGCATATGGACATGGACTGCTTCAGTATCTGAGGAGTTGCAAATGGTGCTGAACATTGTGCAATCATCAGCGAACATCCCCATTTCTGACCTTATGATGGAAGGAAGGTTATTGATGAAGCAGCTGAAGATGGTTGGGCCGAGGACACTACCCTGAAGAACTCCTGCAGTGATGTCCTGGAGCTGAGATGACTGACCTCCAATAACCAGAACCATCTTCCTTTGTGCTAAGTATGACTCCAACCAGTGGAAAGTTTTCCCCCTGATCCCTATTGAATCCAGTTTTGCTAGGGCTCCTTGATACCACACTCTGTCAAATGCTGCCTTGATCTCAAGGGTAATCACTCTCACCTCAGCTCGGGTCCACGTTTGAACCAAGGCTATAATGAGGTCAGGAGCTGAGTGGTCCTAGCAGAACCAAAATTGCACGTTTTTGAGCAGGTTATTGCTGTGAAAATGCTGCTTGATAGCACTGTCAATGACAGCTTCCATTACTGAAGATCAAGAGTAGGCTGATGGGGCTGTAATTGGCCAGATTGGATATGTCCTGCTTTTTGTGGACAGGACATTCCTGGTCAATTTTCCACATAGCTGGGTAGATGCCAGTGTTGTAGCTGTACTGGAACAGCTTGGCTAGGGGTGTAGCAAGTTCTGGAGCACAAGACTTCAATACTATTGCTGGAATATTATCAGGGCCCATAGCCTTTGCAGTATCCAACGTGGTCATCTGTTTCTTGATATATCCTGATCATGATTTGAAGTGAATCAGATTGGCTGAAGACTGGCATCTGAGATGATGGGGATCGGTGCTTCAAGATTATTGTATTTTGTACAGCTATGCTGGTTCTGACAGAGATGGTGATGTTGGAGCCTGGGACATCAGTTGTAAGGTATGTTCCGGTGAGTATGACTATGTCAGGCTGTTGCTTGACTGGTCTGTGAGACAGCTCTCCCACTTTGGGCACAAGCCCCCAGATGTTCTTGTGGAGGACTTTGCAGAGCCGACTGGGCAGGTTCTTGTGTCCGGTATGTATGTCAATGCCAGATAGTCTGTCAGGCTTCATTCTCATTTGATTTTTGTGAAGCGGTTTGGTACAACTGAGTAACTTGCTAGGCCATTTCAGAGGGCATTTAAGAGTCAACCACATTGCTGTGGGTCTGGAGTCACATGTAAGCCAGATCAGGTAAGGACGGCAGATTTCCTTCCCTAAAGGACATTAGTGAACCAGATGGGTTTTTAACGGCAATCAGTAGTTTCTTTGTCATGGTTACTGAGACTTGGTAAGTTTTATTTGCATTTTAAAAAATTAATTGGTTTTAAATTCTCCCAGCTGCTGTGGTGTGATTTGAACTTAATGGGCAGAATTATATGCTCTCAACACCTGGCAGGTTCTGTTGGGCGGGGGGTGTGGTGGTGGGGTTGGGGGGTGTGGGGGCGGGAGGCAGAGGTGGAGGGAGTGTAAAATTATGTGAATGGGATTCCCTCCAGGATCCCGTGCACCCTGACCTTGGAGTGATTTCACGCTGGGATGGGCAGGGCCTCGGACGGGAAGACTGCCTCTGCCACCAATTAAGGCCCTGAAGTGGCCACTGAATGGCCACTTAATAGGCGTTTCCCACACAGATTCAATTTTTAGGCTGGTGGTGGACGACAGCTCAGGGGGAAGGCCAGAAATAAAGATAGTTGGATCTCAGGCGGGAAGGGGTGGGGGGTAGCTTCCAACAGAAGCCCCCTTCTGACAGGAGGTCCAGTGACCTCCAACCTCCCATTCTGAGATCCACACTCAGTGCCATGCGCCACCATATGAAGACACTCGACCTCTCCCTCCAGCAGTACCGCCGTACCCTTTTTCAAAGCTGCGCATGCCCCCAGTTTCATTTTATTCTTCGTCTCATCCGACGCCTCAACAAGAAACCTTTTCTCTTTCTCTCAAGTGCTAAGGAACGCCAGCTCCAACAACTCATCGACACCAACACCCATCTAGGACCCTCCACCCCTGCCTGTCCTCCGTCCCCACCCCATCTTCCAATCCCAGCCCCAGCCGTGTATTCACTATACCCCCTGACCTTCCCCTCTCCGATGCTGAACGTTCAGTGCTCAGCAAAGGACTTAGTTTCATACCCTTATGCCCTCACCTCAATGAATTTCGGGCTCGGCACGATGCTGAACTCTTCTTCCGCCGTCTTCGTCTCCGTGCTCACTTCTTTGGGCAGGAGTCCTCTCCCCGTTCAATGGATCCTTTTACCCACCCCCAATATTTTCCCTCCACCCGGACCCCTCCCTCTGGATTCTTACCTTCTCTTGATCTTTTCATTGAGAACTGTCGGCGCGACATTAGTCGTCTCAATTTCTCTGCTCCTCTCACCCATTCTAATCTCTCTCTTTCTGAACTTACTGCACTCCGTTCTCTCAGGTCCAACCCTGACATTGTCATCAAACCCGCTGACAAGGGTGGTGCTGTTGTTGTCTGGCGCACTGACATCTACCTCGCGGAGGCTGAGCGTCAACTCGCAGACACTTCCTCCTACCTCTCCCTGTACCATGACCCCATCACTGAACATCAAGCCATTGTTTCCAGGACTGTCACTGACCTCATCCCCTCTTGGGATCTTCCTCCCACAGCTTCCAACCTGATAGTCGCCCAACCTCGGACGGCCCGCTTCTATCTCCTACCCAAAATCCACAAACAGAACTGCCCCGGTAGACCGATCGTGTCAGCTTGCTCCTGCTCCACGGAATTCATTTCTCATTATCTTGACTCTCTTCTCTCTCCCCTTGTCCAGTCCCTTCCCACCTACATCCGTGATTCCTCTGACACCTTACGTCACATCAACAATTTCCAGTTCCCTGGCCCCAACCACTTCCTCTTCACCATGGACATCCAATCCCTCTACACCTCCATCCTCCACCAGGATGGTCTGAGGGCCCTTAGTTTCTTCCTCGAACAGAGGCCCGAACAATCCCCATCCACCACTACTCTCCTCCGTCTGGCTGAACTTGTTCTCACACTGAACAATTTCTCCTTCAACTCCTCTCACTTCCTCCAAATAAAAGGTTTGGCTATGGGTACCCGCATGGGCCCCAGCTATGCCTGTCTCTTTATGGGGTATGTGGAACATTCCTTGTTCCAGTCCTACTCCGGCCCCCTTCCACAACTCTTTCTCCAGTACATCGATGATTACTTCGGTGCTGCTTTATGCTCTCGTCGGGACTTGGAAAAATTTATTAATTTTGCTTCCAATCTCCACCCCTCCATCATTTTCACGTGGTCCATCTCTGACACTTCCCTTCCCTTCCTTGACCTCTCTGTCTCAATCTCTGGTGATAGACTGTCCACCAATATCCATTACAAGCCTACCGACTCCCACAGCTACCTCGAATACAGCTCCTCACACCCCGCTTCCTGTTAAGGACTCCATCCCATTCTCTCAGTTCCTTTGCCTCCGTCGCATCTGTTCCGATGATGCTACCTTCAAAAATAGTTCCTCTGACATGTCCTCCTTCTTCCTTAACCAAGGTTTTCCACCCACGGTCATTGACAGGGCCCTCAACCGTGTCCAGCCCATCTCCCGCGCATCCGCCCTCACGCCTTCTCCTCCCTCCCAGAAACATGACAGGGTCCCCCTTGTCCTCACTTATCATCCCACCAGCCTCCGCATTCAAAGGATCATCCTCTGCCATTTCCGCCAACTCCAGCATGATGCCACCACCAAACACATCTTCCCTTCACCCCCCCGTCGGCATTCCATAGGGATCGTTCCCTCCGGGACACCCGGGTCTACTCCTCCATCACCCCCTACTCCTCAACCCCCACCTATGGCACCTCCCCATGCCCACGCAAAAGATGTAACACCTGCCCCTTCACTTCCTCTCTCCTCACCGTCCAAGGGCCCAAACACTCCTTTCAAGTGAAGCAGTATTTCACTTGCATTTCCCCCAACTTAGTCTACGGTATTCGTTGCTCCCAATGCAGTCTCCTCTACATTGGAGAGACCAAACGTAAACTGGGCGACTGCTTTGCAGAACACCTGCGGTCTGTCCGCAAGAATGACCCAAACCTCCCTGTCGCTTGCCATTTTAACACTCCACCCTGCTCTCTTGCCCAATGTCTGTCCTTGGCTTGCTGCATTGTTCCAGTGAAGCCCAACGCAAACTGGAGGAACAACACCTCATCTTCCAACTAGGCACTTTACAGCCTTCTAGACTGAATATTGAATTCAACAACTTTAGGTCTTGAGCTCCCTCCTCCATCCCCACCCCCTTTCTGTTTCTTCCCCCTTACTTTTGTTTTTTCCAATAAATTATATAGATTTTTCTTTTCCCACCTATTTCCATTATTTTTAAATCTTTTTAAATCTTTTATGCCCACCCCACCCCCACTAGAGCTATACCTTGAGTGCCCTACCATCCATTCTTAATTAGCACATTCGTTTAGATAATATCACCAACTTTAACACCTCTGTGTTCTTTTGTCTGTGACATCTTTTGATGATCTGCTCCTATCACTGCTTGCTTGTCCCTACAACAACACCCCCCACTCCACTTCTCTCCCCCCACCCAACCCACCTCCACTCCACCTTAAACCAGCTTATATTTCACCCCTCTATTTGTAAAGAAAAATCAGTTCTGTTGAAGGGTCATGAGGACTCAAAACGTCAACTCTTTTCTTCTCCGCCGATGCTGCCAGACCTGCTGAGTTTTTCCAGGTAATTCTGTTTTTGTTTTGGATTTCCATCATCTGCAGTTTTTTGTTTTTATCCAACTTCCCTCCTCCTGGCCTATCCCCCAAGACCCTGATTGGCCCCCTCACGATTCCCCCAGATGTTGCCTATCCTCCCCACCCTGGGACGTGTGCTCCTTACCTGTCCTCCAGCTCCTGGGACTTAGTGCCATGCAGCTCCCTGCAATGCCTCTTCTGGCCATTGCAGCGCTGTGACTGGAGAGTTGCTGGGCAATTTGATTGACCAGTAGCTCTCCAAGGTGGGATTTCCTCCTAAGTGAGGGGCAGAAGTCCCACCTTATGCCAATGAATGTTCATTAGAGCATAAAATGGCATTGTGGCTGCTGGAGTCGGCATCCATCCTGAAAAATCAGTCTCTGGAGCATTAGTCCTGTTTACCAGTCCAGTAACATTACCACAATGCCAAGCAGTGGAATCACAGAACCATAGTAATGATACAGCACAGAAGGAGGCCTTTCGGCCTGTTGTGTCTGTGCTGGTTCTCTGAATGAGCAGTGCATCTAGTCGTTCCCCCCAGCTTCTCCCCGTAATCCTGCACATTGTTTCTTTACAGATAATGGTCAAGTTCCTTCTCGAATGGTTCAATTGAACCTACCTCCACCACACTCTCAGGCAGTGCAATACAGATCCTAACTACTCGCTGTGTGAAGAAGTTTCTCCTCATGTCACCGTTGCTTCTTTTGTCAATTACCTTAAATCAGTGCCTTCTGGCTCTCAACCCTTCCACCAATGGGAACAGTTTCTCTCTATCCACTCTGTCCAGAACCCTCATGATTTTGAATACCTCTATCAAATCTCCTCTCAGCCTTCTCTTCTCCAAGGAAAACAGTCCCAACTCCTTCCAACTGTCTTCATAACTGAAGTTTCTCATCCCTGGAACTATTCTCGTGAATCTTTTCTGCACTCCGTCTAATGCCTTCACATCCTTCCTAAGTTGTGGAGCCCAGAACTGGATGCAAACTCCAGCTGAGGCTGAACTAGTTTCTTATATAATTTCAACATAACCTCCGTGCTCTTGTACTCTAAGTCCCTATTAATAAAGTCTAGGATACTGAATGCTTTATTAACTGATCTCTCAATCTGAACTGCTACCTTCAATGATCTATGCACATAAATACTCAGGTCCCTCTAAACTATATCTTGCCACACTAAGTTAGCCCTGTTGGAGCAACATAGTCTTTCCCAGACTGTGGGCCTGCCCAGAGGGACAGGGCACAGTTTCTCAGTAACTCTAGATGCTCTGGGGACAAAGTTGGCCTAGATTGTCAATGATATGGTTATAACATCACCAAACAAGCTACAGCTTGTGATCAGAACCATTTACGTGACTAATTGTATAAACAAGGTAAATGAGTTTCTGTTAAATCTGGTAACATTTAATTATCTTTCATGACATTCTTCAGGAATTAGTGACACATAAGTGGCGGGTAAACAGTTCTTTTTCTCATATTTGGCGAAAACATTGCAGCCATCCCACGCCCAGCTGAATACAGGAGCAACACAATCAAGCCTTTCAGTGTCATTATCCTTTGTAATTTTCTACAAAGGGAACACTATTTAATAACATCTAATCAGGCTACAAATCCTCTTTGTGATTTCCATGAAACATTTGGCATGGAGGAGAGGCTCACTGGCCTCGTTCTCAGGGACTGACCGAATCAGTTTAGCCTACAAGCATCCCTCTGCCTGTCCCACCTGACGCCCAGTATTGGCTGGAAGTACGGCTGATTCAAACACAGTCCCAAATTCAATTCCCATTGATGAAGGTTACACTTTCCTCAGTGGAGCTGGGCCCAGGAAGGATAAAGGGCATTCACTTTTGGATGACTACCCCTTCTCCGCTTCTTGTGGTTGACAAGTCTAACTTTGGGGTGTTCACGTTGGGGCCTGCTCTCCCTCATTTTCAGCTGCACAGGCTGCTTTGTGTTTTTATTACTTGTCATAGGACCGTAAGAAATAGGGGCAGGAGATGGCCATTCAGTCCTTCGAGCCTGCTCCACCATTCAAAAAGATCATAGATAATTTCTACCTCAATTCCACCTTCCTGCACTATCCCAATATTGACCCCTTACCCTGAGATTGGGCCCCATGTCCTAGATTCCGCAACTGGGGAAACATTTTCTCAGCATCTACCCTGTCAAGCAGCTTAAAAGTTTCAATTAGATCACCTTTCATTCTTCTAATATCAGCCTTGACCTCCTTATAGATGGCCAGAACCTCTTCACCAATCTGTCACTGCAGTTTGTGGCTTTTCATTGCTTTGAATCCTCGAGTGAAGAATCTTTATTTGGCAATCGCTGTCTTTATCCTTTTGCTCCACTTTTAGTGGAGCCAAAAACCTCATGGAGCCATACATTTCAGGTTAAAACTGCAAATCAATTTATCACGTGAAATAAATTTAAACAGAAACAAATACCAACCAGCTGATAAACAGCAATACAGCACCAAACTTACTTTCAGCAGTTCACCAAGCCAAAATAATGAGTGGGTTTTTTTGAATGCACCTTTGTTTTTCACTGGAAACGGCGATTGTGAGTTAATTCCATGTCCGTTGATAAAACAATAAGGTCATGTGGACTTTAGCTACCAGGCCTCATTGCACACAAACAGGGGAGAGATCTCATCCTGAGTGAGACACAGCCAGAGTGAGTGTGGATATTGGCAATTTGGTGCACAGTGGGAATTCGGTGCATAGGGGAAGAGGTGCCCTTTGCATTTTTTCTTTGCTATCCCACTTCTTAAATCTTCAGAGCATGGTCTTGCCCTGCTGCAGGAGTAGAGGCTACAAGGGAAAGGAATCACTGCTAAGTATTGGGTAAGGTCGGGTAAGTATTCACTACTTTTATAGTTTATAGTTTAAAGGTCTTTAATTGGTTTATAGTTTATATATTCTGTAGTAACGAGGATCAGGAAAGAAGAGCTCTCGAGTAATTGATTTTAAATGATTAATTTAAAGGGATAAGTCATGGCAGGAGAGCTCAAAGCCATGGTGTGCTCTTCATGCTCCATGTGGGAAGCCAGGAACATTTCTAGTGCCCGAGACCAGCATGTGTGCAGGAAGTGTGTCCAGCTGCAGCTCCTGGAAGCTCAGGTTTCAGAACTGGAACAGCAGCTGGGGACACTGTGGAGCATCCATGAGTCTGAGAGCATCGTGGATAGCACGTTTAGAGAGGTGGTCACACTGCAGCTGAAGGGACTTGAGGAAGGAAGGGAATGGGTGACCACCAGGCAGTCCAAGAGAAACAGGCAGGTAATTCAGGAGTTCCCTGGGAAATCAGAGGCTGATGAGGTGCAGTGAGTGCAGACAGAGCCATGCTTCTGGCACCACAAGCAGTCTGTCTGTACAGGAGGAGAGGAAGAGCAATAGTAATAGGAGATTCTATAGTTAGGGGAACAGATAGGCGGTACTGTGGCTGTCCACCTGACTCTAGGATGGCGTGTTGCCTCCCTGGTGCCAGGGTCCGGGATGCCACTGAACGGCTGCAGGGCTTCCTGAAGGGGGAGGGTGATAAGGTAGAGGTCATGGTACATGTTGGTACCAATGACATAGGTAGAAAGAGAGATGAGGTCTTGCATCAAGAACTCAGGGAGTTAGGCAGTAGACTAAAAAGCAAGACCTTTCAGGTTGTAATCTCTGTATTACTTCAAATACCACGTGCTAGCGAGCTCAGAAATAGAAGAATAGTGCAGGTGAATACGTGGCTTAAGAATTGGTGCAGGAGGGAGGGTTTTAGATTCCTGGATCACTGGGAACATTTCTGGGGACCTGTACAAGCAGGACGGTCTACAGCTGAACCAGAGTGGGACTAACATCCTTGTGGGCGTGTTTGCTAGTGCTGTTGGGAGGAGTTTAAACTAATTCGGCAGGGGGAGGGGACACAGAATGTTAACAGAATAGGGACACATCATAATACATTAAAACAATCAAGTCAGACGGAGCACAGCTGCATTAAGTTTCAAGGGAGTAAGGCAAGACTGGATGGCCTCTACTTTAATGCCAAGAGTATTACAGGTAAAAACGGATGAGCTAAGGGTGAGGATTGTGGGGAAATCTACAGAGAAGCATTGGGGAGGTGTTCAAAAAGGAAATGGGGAGGGTACAGGCTCAACATGTTCCCTCTAGGGTGATAGGAAGGAGTAACAAGCCAGAGAACCATGGATGACCAGAGATATTCAGGATATGTTGAGAAGGAAAAAAGAGGCTTTTAGCAGGTACAAGGGAATTGTGATAAAGTAGCCATCACTGAGGCATGGTTGAGGGAGGGGCAGGATTGGCAGCTCAACATTCTGGGATACAGAATCTTCCAGCGAGACAGGGGAGGGGGTAAAAGAGGAGGAGGCATTGCATTATTAGTTAAGGAGTCAGTTACTGCAGTAAGGAGAGATAATATCTTGCAGGGGGCATAGAATGAAACTTTGTGGGTAGAGTTTAGGAATAAAAAAGGGGCAGCCACATTGTTCGGTGTTTATTATAGACCCCCAGATAGTCAGCGGGAAACTGAGGAGCAAATATGTGCACAATTTGTGGAGGTGTGTAAAAACAATAACAATGGGGTAATTATATTAGGCGATTTCAACTTTCCCAACATTAATTGGGATAGACATAGTGTTAAGGGCTTGGATGGAGTGGATTTCTTGAAATGTGTACAGGAGGACATTTTAGGTCAATATGTAGAGGGTCCAACAAGGGATGGCGCAGTGCTGGACTAATTCTGGGGAATGAAGCCGGACAGGTGGCTGAGGTGGTGGTGGGGGAGCATTTTAGTGATAGTAACCACTACATGGTACAGTTTAAGCTTGTTATGGGCAAAGAAATAGACAAGTTGCAAAAAAATGTTTTGGATTGGGGGAGAGCGGATTTTAGTAAAATAAGGCAGGATCTGGCCAAGACTGGGAACAGTTACTTGTGGGGAAATCTACAAAAAGGTTTTCAAAAAGGAAATAGGGAGGGTACAGGCTCAACATGTTCCCTCTAGGGTGATAGGAAGGAGTAACAAGCCAGAGAACCATGGATGACCAGAGTTATTCAGGATACGATGAGAAGGAAAAGAGAGGCTTTTAGCAGGTACAAGGGAAGCAAATCAGTGGAGGCATTAGTGGAGTACATAAAGTGCAGGGTGGAGCTTAAGTAAGCAATTAGAGGAGGAAAGAGGGGATATGAGAAAGCTCTGGCTGGTAAAAGTAGGGAAAATCCCAAGATATTCTGTAAGTATATCAATGGGAAGAGGATAACCAGGGAAAGAGTAGGGCCCATTAGGGACCAAGGGTGGAGCCAGCGGACATCGCTAGAGTGTTGAGTTAATACTTCACATCCATCTTCACCCAAGAGAATGAGGATGAAGGTATCAAACTCGGGGAGAGAGACAGCGAGGTTCTTGAGCAAATTGATAAAGGGAGTGACAAGGTATTGGAGGTGTTGGCAGGCTTAAAAGTGGACAAATCTCCAGGTCCAGATGATTTGTGTCCCAGACTGCTGAGGGAGGCAAGGGAGGAGATCGCAGGGGCTCTGACCCAAATTTTTAATTCCTCTCTGGCCACGAGGGAGGTACCAGAAGACTGGAGAATGGCTAATGTGGTTCCGCTATTTAAGAAGGGTTGTAGAGATAAGCCAGGGAACTACAGACCAGTGAGTCTCAGGTCAGTGGTAGGGAAAATATTGGAGAAAATTCTGAAGGAGAGAACCTATCTCCACTGGAGAGGCAAGGTTTGATCAGGGATAGTCAGCATGGCTTTGTCAGAGGGAGGTCATGCCTAACAAACTTGATTGAATTTTTTAGGAGGGACAAGGTGTATAGATGAGGGTAGTGTAGTTGATGTAGTTTATATGGATTTCAGCAAAGCCTTTGACAAGGTCCCACATGGGAGACTTATAAAGAAGGCAAATGCACATGGGATACAGGATAATTTGATAAGGTGGATTCAAAATTGACTTAGTTGTTGGAGACAGAGAGTGATGACAGAAGGATGCTTTAGTGACTGGAAGCCAGTGTCCACTGGCGTACCACAGAGGTCTGTGCTGGGCCCCCTATTATTCGTCGTTTATATAAACAACATAGATGACTATGTGGGGCATAGGATTAGTAAGCTTGCGGATGACACAAAGATTGGTCGGGTGGTTAACAGTGAGGTTGAGTGTCTTGTACTACAGGAAGATATAGACGGGATGGTCAAATGGGCAGATAAGTGGAATTTAACCTTGAAAAGTGTGAGGTGATACACTTTGGAAGGAGTAATTTGACAAGGAAGTATTCGATGAATGGCATGACACTAGGAAGTTCTGAGGAACAAAGGGACATTGGCGTGTGTGTCCATAGATCTCTGAATGCGGAGGGGCATGTTAATGGGGTGGTGAAAAAGGCATATGGGACACTTGCCTTTATCAATCGAGGCATAGATTACAAAATTTGGGAGGTCATGTTGGAGTGTATAGAACCTTGGTGAGGCCACAGCTTGAGTACTGTTTGCAGTTCTGGTCGCCACATTATAGGAAGGATGTGATCGCACTGCAGGGGGTGCAGAGGAGATTCACCAGGATGTTGCCTAGGATGAAACATTTAAGTTATGAAGAGAGGTTGGATAGACTTGGGTTGTTTTCATTGAAGCAGAGAACACTGAGTGCTGACCTGATCAAGGTGTACAAGATTATTAGGGGCATGGACAGGGTGGATAGGGAGCAGCTGTTCCCCTTAGTTGAAGGGTCACTCACAAGGGGACATAAGTTCAAGGCGAGGGGCAGGAGGCTTAGGGGGGATTGAGGAAAAACTTTTTTACCCAGAGGGTGGTGATGGTCTGGAATGCACTGCCTGGGAGGGTGGTGGAGGCGGGTTGCCTCACATCTTTTAAAAAGCACCTGGATGAGCACTTGGCACATCATAACATTCAAGGCTATGGGCCAAGTGCTGGGAAATGGGATTGGGTAGGTAGGTCAGGTGTTTTTCATGTGTTGGTGCCCTCGATGGGCCGAAGGGTTTCTTCTGCACTGTGATCCTGTGATTGCCACGCAGCCGGTTGACTTCCTACTCAGACAGGAAGTGGTCAGGATTTAGCAGCTAGCCTGTGGAAAGTCACAGAGCAATGTGTTCTTAGTCCGCCAATACCTCGGGTTCAAAATTCATATCTCACTTTTCAAATCCCCCATCCTTCTCTATCTTTGTAACCTCCTACAACCCTTTGCAATATCTGTGCTCCTCTAATTCTGGCTTCTTGAGCACCCCTAATTTTAATCTGTCCACCACTGGCATCCCACCCAAACCCAGGTTAAGTGTGTGGATATAGGTTTCCATGACAACTCATGGTAGGGACACAGCAGAGGCAAGCCCAGGGCTGGGGAGGCCTCAATGTTCCTTGAGGCCTGGATGAACACTCTTGCTGCAAATAGGCAGAGCATTCTCCTGCCCTGTAATTATTTTCCCTTCAAGGATTTATCCAATTCTTTTTTGAAAATTACCAATGAATCTGCTTCCATCGTCCTTTCAAGCATCAGGCTCCAGACCACTACAACTTGCTGAATAAACACATATTCCTCATCTCAGCTCTAGTTCAGTTGCCAATCCCCTTAAATGTGTATCCTCTTGTTGCCTCTTTACTGGTTTGAATTTGTGTCACTTTGCGTCACTCGTTGTTTAGGCTGAGTTGGGGGTGGGTGATGTGAATTCACCTTGGCCTTGCCTGTCTCATCTTGTGGCTCCTCCTTACCCACCTCCTTGAATGACCAATGGTACCCAAGAGCTTTCTGAGGTTGATGAGTATGGGAGGACAGTGGCAAAAAACTGTTTTTAGCAGTATTCTATGAGGGATTCAATATTTGCCAGGACACTGGGGATCTCCTTCATGTCTTCAAAATAGCATCGTGGGATCTTTTACATTGTTTCGGAAAGGTAGCACCTCCAACAGTGTTGCACCAAAGTGCCAGCCTAGATTTATGCTCAAGTCACTGGAATAGGCCTTAAGCCCACGGCCTTCTGACCCAGAAACAAGAATGATTCCAACTGAGCCATGGCTGTTGGCCGATCCCCTGGCTAAGTCATTAACCTTAGGCCCTGTTGCCCTCTTCTGATGATCTTAGTTGGAAGGGAAAGATCCCAGCTGTGTAAAGAGCAGCACATTTTCCCCATGTCTTGGCCCAATTTTTTTGTTCTTCAATCAGGTTTTTCATCTCATGACTCTTTCTGGGATCTGTCTGTGCATACTTTGGCTTTTCTTGTTGTCCATATACCAGCAACAGCTGCCATGAGGTGTCCTAAGGGGGTTTCTGTGTGTGAGCTCTTCCTATCTTCCAAAATGGATTGATAGTTAGTAAGGTGTGCATGTGATGGGTGGGTGGGTGGGGCGGGGGTGGTTGGGGGGGGTGAGGCGTTGGGGGGAGCGGGGTGAGGGGGTGGGGGGGCAAGGCAGGTGGAGGGGGGGTGGGATGGGGTGGGGGTGGGGGCGGGGACTGTGGAGCGCTGGCAGAAATTCTATTCCAGTCCTTATAGCAAAGATATCAACATTTATAGATGCTTCCTGACGCTAGCCAGTTTTCAAGAACATAAGAAATAGGAGCAGGAGTAGACCACACGGCCTGTCGAGCCTGATCTGCTATTCAATACCATCATGACTGATCTTGGGCTTCAACTCCATTTTCCCTACCCGCTTCCCATAATCCCTTAATTATCTGAGATACCAAAAGTCTGTCTATCCCGTCCTTGGAAGTACTCAATGATGGAACATCCACAACCCTCTGGGGTAGAGAATTTCAAAGATTCACAACCCTTTTGAGTGAATAAATTTCTCCTCCTCTCAGTCCTAAATGATTGGCCCCTTATCCTGAGACTGTGCCCCCGTGTTTTAGACTCCCCAACTGGCAGTAAGAATCTCAGCCTCCATCCTATCAATCAATCACCCTTCAGAATGTTGTAGGCTTCAATGGGATCACCTCTCGTCCTTCTAAACTCCAGAGAAAGAAACCAATTCTCTCAGTCTCGCATCATAGGACAAACCCCTTATCCCAAGGACCAATCCTCATGAACCTTTGCTGTACTGTCTCCAGTGCAAGTATATCCTTTCTTAAATATAGAGACCAAAACTCCCCACAGCATTCCAAATGTAGTCTCACTAAAGCCCTGTGCAATTGTTCTTTATTTATTTATTCTTGTACTTCAAACTTCCTTGCAATAAGGGCCAACATGCCATTTGCCTTCCTAATTGCTTGCATGTCTGCGTTCCATGTGCAAGTACACCCAAGTGCCTCTGAACATCAGTATTGTTTGTGCTGGGTTTTTCAGTTGGGAGTGCTGTCTTGCTGCTGAATTAGAAAGTCATGGGTTCAAGTCCCACTCTAGAGACTTGAGCACATAATGGTGGGTGACACTTAAGTGCAGTGCTGAGGGAGTGCTATACTGTCAGAGGTGGCGCTTTTCAGGTGAATGGTTAAATTGAGACTCCACCTACCTTCACATGTGGTTGTAAAAGAGCCCACAACAATATTTCAAGGAGGAGCAGGGGAGTTTCCCAGTGAATTGGCCAATATTTATCCCTCAAATAAAATCAGTAAAACACCTGATTTGTTCATTATAAGATTACTGTTTGTGGGATCTTGCTGTGTGCAATTGGCTGACATTAGGACAGGAACTACCTTTCAAAAAGATATTTTGCTGACTGTAAAGCACCTTGAGGTGTCCTGGGGTTGTGAAAGGTGTTACGTGAATGCAAATCTTTCTTTTGTCTCAGCTGAGTGTGTGATTTAGAGACGCTCCCTCAGTGGCAACGGCAGCTGTTTCAATAAGGAGGATCCTGAAGCCTGTGCTCAGCAGGTGGAAGATGTGGAGGGCGGTGGTGGTGGGGGTGGAGTGTGGTTGCCAGATTGGGAGGGTGCACAGCCCCAGTGGGGAGTAGGGCTCACAGAGAGAGACTCTGGTCCCACAGCACTCGCTGCTGGGCTGCTTCCTTGCCAGTCTTCCTCTGTTTTTGCTGTCACACAGGACTGCAACATGACTGCCCACATGTTGGCACCCTCCCCGGTGGAGGGAGAGAGAGAGAGAGAGAAAGAGAGGGGGGCACCGAGTCGAGTGGGCATCAGCACTGCGCTGATTACCTACCGGAAAAGAGCCTCTGCCAATGGGGGAAACAAAGGATGGCTTATTAATTGAGTTGCTGTTTGTTTTTCTCATCCCCTCTCCCTCCCCGCCCCCTCACCAAACCATCACTGAGACTCGAAAACAAGTGTTATGTAAGAGTTCTGCTCCGTGTGAGTGAGTGCCAAGCTGCAGTTAGCCCATTTCACTCACACACAGCACGTGGCCCTCAGGTCACTGCCGAAGCTGATATAATTGTCCGTCCAAGTGGCTGCGGCTTAGAAGCTGGAGGTGTGGGGTGAGGCTGGTGGGCTGATCCGACAGGGCCAGAACCCTTCTGGGAAAGAATGAGTATGACACGAGTTGTGCCCTGCCTGGAATCCTCCTGCAGAGGAGCTTGTTGTTCTACTCTTAACGTTGCAAACGCTGTTTCTAGGAAAGCTGATTAACTTAGTGAACCTCATGACAAGGATTGGCGCTTTGTGCGGGGGTGGATGGGGAGGGGAAAGAGAGAAAGAATGAATAAACTTGCATTTTTATAGCACCTTTCGCAGCCTCTGAGTGTCCCAAAGTGCTTCACAGCCACTGAAGAACGTTTGAAGTGGAATCGCTGCTGGAATGTAGGCAGCCAGTTGTGCACAGCAAGATCCCACTAACAGCACTGTCACAATGACCAAATAATCTGTTTTTTTTTGTGTGATGTTGATTGAAGGATAAATATTGTCAGGACGCTGGGGACAACCCCCCTGCTCTTCTTCAAATAGTCTCTTATGATCTTTTACATCCACCTGAGGGAGCAGATAGAGCCGAGGGTTAATGTCAGTTCTGAAAGGTGGCACTTCTGACAGTGCAGTACTGCCTCAGTACTGCACCGGGGGTGTCAACCTGGTGCTCACACAGACGTACACACTGACACAAATTTATACAGATACACACGGGCAGACACACATAGAGAAAGACACATACTCAAACACACATGCTCTTGCATACAAGTAAATACATGCTCACATACGTACACTAGACAGGCAATCAAAAACACAGACAACCACACTCAAACAAATACACAGACACATCCTCATGTACACAGACAACTTAAACATTAAAAGATAGAGCAAATACCAGACAGTGACAATGAGATAAACAGCAGCTATTGAGTTAAAGAGTTCTCGAGGCAGAATAAGGAATAAACATTGCAATGGGTTATCTGATGGCCAGAGTCCCTGGAATCAATTTGCACAATCCTTTGCTTCATTGGATTCTGTTTAATATTTGCAGCTCAGGGTTAAGCTCCTTAAACTGATGCTGGAAACAATACCAAAGCAGAAAGTAGATCAGAAAATCAAACACAGTAAATGGTGACGCACAATTCAGGTCAAATACAGAGTAAAGCTCATGGCCCCATCAGACACTCCCAGGGCAGGTACAGCACAGGGTTAGATACAGAGTAAAGTTCCCTCTACACTGTCCCCATCAAACACTCCCAGGACAGGTACAGCACGGGGTTAGATACAGAGTAAAGCTCCCTCTACACTGTCCCCATCAAACACTCCCAGGACAGGTACAGCACGGGGTTAGATACAGAGTAAAGCTCCCTCTACACTGTCCCCATCAAACAATCCCAGGACAGGTACAGCATGGATCGGATTGGATTAACAGCTGTCCCTTGTTCATGCACCTAATATATTCCTGGAAAATGGCATTGTGCTAATTTAAAACACACTAATTGAAAATAATTTTCCCTTGAGGAAACAATACAAGGTTGTTTAATGTTCCTGCTGCAGACAGAGTGCTGCCCATTGCCTTCGTCCCTGCTCATTGTTACCGCAGGAGAGACAGGAAGTGCTATCTGGAAAAATCCTGAATGGCACCAGAACCAATACAGCACAAAGAAATGTGCCAGAAATCTTCATTTAAGGGCGGTAACTCTCTTACAGGGACTGGGAGTGGTTCTGGCAGCATTGGATGGCAGGTAGTCTACACTTGATATGGCAGCGTCTCTTCAGGTTGGGGGACCAGGCTAACATCTGGATGCTGCAGAGCTCATGTCAGGACCAGGTGCTGGAACAAAAACAGAATTACCTGGAAAAACTCAGCAGGTCTGGCAGCATCGGCGGAGAAGAAAAGAGTTGACGTTTCGAGTCCTCATGACTCTTCAGATTGGGCCTTAGCAGCTTCTCCAGTTACCTGCTTTGTACTGGCCTGACTGTCTTCCAGTCACTCCTGGTCAGTGCCATTGGTCTCCACGTTGACTACTTGAGCGGGCTGCACCACTTTGAGAGCATGGCTGAGCACTAGGCTGAGGCCCAGGCCCAGTCCAGGGGAGGGCTAATCTGGAGACGCTAACCTGGCTGAGTGAGCAGGGGATCAGCAGGAGGCCGGAGCCTGGCAGGAGGGCTGATGGATATAGGGTGAATGGCCAAGCCAGTTCTTGGAGAATGTCAGCCTGAGGGAACGGTGTCTCGCTGTAGTGTATATGTTAAAATGGAACGCCAGCAATACTGCTGCCAACAGCACTGATTTCTACTGGGATTTCAGAATTTTGAACAGGTTTTTCTGTCTGGGTCAGCACTACTGGATCTACATTAGTTCTGCCAATTCTCCAGAGCAGCCACTCTCTTTATTTTCTTTAACCCAATCTTCAATAGCTTTTCCTTGAAAATGAGGAATCTTGTGAGTGCTGCAGTGTAATGGAGCTGCAGAGTAGGATGCAGTCACTTGAAGATGTGGGTGACAATGGCAAGGCCAGCATTGGCACCCATCCCTAATGGCCTGGGCTTTGAACTGAGTGGCTGGCTAGGCCATTTCAGAGGCAGTTAAGAGCCAGCCACATTGTTGTGGATCTGGAATCGCGTGTAGACCAGACCAGGTAAGGATGGAAGATTTCCTCCCCTAAAGGACATTAGTGAACCAGATGGGTTTTTACAACAATTGGTGATGGTTTCAAGGTCACCATTACTGAGACTAGTTTTATATTCCAGATCTTTCTTTATTAATTGAATTTAATTCCATCAGCTGCTGTGGTGGGATTTGAACCTGTGTCCCCAGAGAATTAGCCTGGGCCTCTCGATTCCTAGTTCAGTGACATTACCACTATAGCCCTGTCTCTTTAGGACATAATCCATATGATGGGTGGGGGTGAGGGTCAGGCACTGGAAACAATGAACCCAGAATTCAGAGTTAGGGCTCAGTTGCTGTGATGTTCTGGCAATGGGACTGACCCGTGTATCATGAGCATATAAAATAGGAGCAGGAGTAGGCTATTCAGTTCCTTGAGCCTGCTACGCCATTCAAATGTTTGCATTTCTAATTCCACGTTCCCATCTACCCCGATAAACTTTGATTCCCTGGCCTAACAAGAATCTATCCACCTCTGCTTTAAAAGTATTCAATGACCCCGCCTCCACCACCTTCTGAGGCAGAGAGTTCCAAAGTCACACAACCCTCAGAGAAAAAATTTCTCCTCATCTCTGTCCTAAAAGGGCCACCCCTACTTTTAAACCAGTGCCCCCTAGTTCTGGACTCACCCACAAGAGGAAACATCCCTTCCACATGCACCTTGTCAAGGCCATTCAGGATCTTGTATACTTCAATTAACTCACCCCTCACTCTTCTAAACTCCAGTGGAAACAAGTCCAGTCTGTACAATCTTTCCTCATAAGACAACCCACTCATTCCAGGTTTCAATCTAATAAACCACCCTTGAACTGCCTGCAATGCATTTACATCCTTTCTTAATGAAGGGGACCAAAACTGCCCAGAGTATTCGAAGTGTGGTCTCACTGATGCCTGTATAACTGAAGCATAACATCCTTACTTTTATGTTCAATCCCTCTTGTAATGAAGGCTAACATTCCATTAGCCTTCTTAATTACTTGCTGTACCTGCACACTAACTTTCTGTGACTCATGTACTAGAACACCTAGATCCCTCTGCACCTCAGATATATGCAGTCGTTCACCATTTAAGTAATACTCTGCTTTTTTATTCTTCCTGCCAAAGTGAGCAGCTTCACATTTTCCTACATTATACTCCGTCTGCCATATTTTTACCGACTCAACTCAATCTATCTATATCCATCTGCAGCCTCCTCATGTCCTCTTCACAACATATTTTCCTACCTATCTTCTCCGCAGCAATATGAGCACTAGGCCCTAGAGACTCAATCCTTCTGACGAAAGGTGGAAGGAGGCAAGCCAGGGCAAATGAACAAAGTGGAAGACAATAACAGAAAGTATAAGGAAGGTTTTGGTACCTGAGGAGTTAACATTGTTGGTCTGAGAGAGGAGAACAAGGGTTCCCCTGTGAACCGTTCGAAGAGCTGAGCTTCAGGCAGCTGGTGGATCTTCCTGAACCAATCAGAGAGCTGCCAGGGCAACAATGGTAGCGTGCGAGGTTACATGGTCTCGGCCTAGATAGGCCCTTCTGTCAGGAATCTCACAGTCTAAACAGATTAGGTTCCAGAATGAAATAAAAGCTGTGTTTTTAACAATTTCTATGCAGGACAGAATGTCCCCTACTCTCTGTACCATGAACTGACAGGGCAGCAGCACTTGGCGAGCAGCTGCCTTCTGAAATCAGTCCCACTTAAATGGCTGGCTGAATAAAATTCTTTGAAGCAGCCTTGAATCTGGCCCAACATTCCGGATCCCGATTAATGCAGTGGAAAAGGGGTCGAGCTCATGTTTCCATTGATGTTGTTGATGGGGAAAGGTAGAAAATAAACTTGCCATTTGGTTCAGACTTGTTCGGGCCTGTGTGGCAGGGCTGAGCTTGGGGTCATCCTGCTGTGTGTGAATTCTTTACCTAGAAGCCTAGGAAGGCTGCTTTTCCTAGGTATAGATATGAGTGAATGGGCTTTGTATACCTGCAGCTGATACGATCGAGTGACTGACCTCCATCTCTATACCTCTACAGGCGGGTTCTACAAGCCTCGGCTTTGACTTAGTGGGTAGCACAGTGAGTTCAGAGGTCATGGGTCATCGGAAAGCCACTGTGCGAAGCGCAGAAATCCTTTGTGGCCTCAATCATGCCCCCATCCTCCGCCAGTCCCCTCCTGCTCCCCATAAGCCAGACCATGACTCTTGCCTCACCCGGCCAGGAATCACTACCCGTCCGGCAGACCAGTACAAAATTTCATCTGGCTAGGAGGCTTACTGAGAGGGGGGCCACATCACAAGAAAAGACAGGAAAATCCCGGTAAGGGAGGCAGAGGTCTGGTGTGGGAGGGGAGGCCTAAGGTATCCTGTGGGTCCCTGAAGGGTCCTCACCTCCCTGAACCTCACCCATTCTCAGAAGCCTGACTGGGAAAGAAAGAAGGAATTGGGTTTCCATCATATGACCCCAGGTACCCCAAAAACAAAGAAGGACTTTTGAAATGAAGTACCCATGTAGTGTGGGAAATGCAGTCGCCTATTTGTGCACAGCAAGATCCCCCAAACAGGAATGTGATAATGAGCGGATAATCTGTTTCAGTGATGTGATGTGGTCTGAGGGATAAATATCAACCTGGCCATCTTTGAAAGATGGCCGTGTGATCTTTTCCCTCCATCTGAGAGGCCAGATGGGGCCTTGGGTGAACATCTCATCAGAAAGCCGGCACCTTGAGCAGTGAAGCACTCCCTCAGTACTACCCCCCCATCCCCCCCAACCCACCCTCCCCAACATCCCATGGTACCCTGCCCTGCAGCTAGTTCATACATACCACATCCCCACCTCCAGCTACCGGCCCCTGTCTTTTCCTGATGGAGTTACTTCAGGCAGAAATCAAATTTTCTCTCCCTCTTGATGTTTGTACAGTGGAAAAACTCTCAGTCTCTTTTTAAAGGGGTTTCTCGCTGACCCTCAACCACAAGGCCTGTCTCGTACCCAGAAACAAAAACCAGTAAAGTTTGGAAATGAAGGGTATCGATACTTGTCAGAGCTGGCCTTGTATGCCTTAAAATGGAACTCCAACTGGCGTCAGTATGACTGATTTCCACTGAGATTTGACAACTTTGAGTTGTTTTTTCTTCCCTTCGCTGTTACAGATGTTGGTAATAATTACATCTTGCATTGTAGGAACCTCTCTGGCAAACTTCCATTGTCGTCATGGTGACAGAAAGGAGAGGCCCCTGTGCCCCACCCCCTCCGAGATGGTTCACCCCTCCCCCCATTCACTTACAGGGAATCACAGCCCGAAGGAACTGAGCCTAAAATGGGCTTCCAGGCCCACGCAGCCAGTTCCCCTTTGGCACTCATCCACTGCTGCCCGTGGGATAGATTGGCATCTATTACACAGGCTATTAGCAGTCTCAGGATCACCGTGTGCTGCCCGTATCTGTAGGGGATACTGGAGCCATTCTCAGGCCTTCTCTTACAATGTGCCTTTGTAATCTTTTCTGGAACAATCTGTCCCCTTATATAAATGTGAGTAGTAGGACACAATCACTATGCCCTGTGATGTATTGTTTCACTGTTAAGTCACCAGATAAGCCCCGCAGTCATAGCAACATTGTCCTTTGCCTGTGAGCAGCCAGAAAGAAGATTAAAGGAATATTACAGAGAATGTACAGTACAGAATTGGACCATTCAGTCCATCAAGGCTATCCAGGTGTTAATACTTCATAAGGCCCTCCTCTTGCGCTCTCTTTCTTCTCACCCTTCATCAACATATCCTATTCCTTTCTCCCTCATCTGTTTATCCAGCTTCCTCTTAAATGTTGAATAATATTCACCTTGACCACTCCATGTGGAAGTGAGCTCCACACTCTCCCACCTCTGGCTAAAGAGGTTTCTCCTAAATTCCTCCACTGGGCAGCAGACATAGGAACAGCACCACCTGCAAATTCCTCTCTAAGACACTCACCATCCTGTCTTGGAAATATATCGCTGTTCCTTCACTGTCGCTGGGTCAAAATCCTGGAATTCCCTCCCTAACAGCACTGTGGGAGTACCTACACCACATGGACTGCAGCGGCTCAAGATAGCAGCTCACCACCACCTTCTCAAGGGCAATTAGGGATGGGCAGTAAGTGCTGTCCTAGCCAGCATTGCCCACATCCCATAAATGAATAAAAAAAAAAATTAGTGACCATCTTATATTAATAGCCGCTGCAAGTGGAAATATCCGGAAGAATTTTTCGTCCTGCAGCAAGCACGCCCGACTCACATGGGAGTGAAATAGTGCACGATGATGCCTCACAGACTCATAGATGTCTACGATGATGTCTCACAGATTCATAGATGTCTACGATGATGCCTCACAGACTCATAGATGTCTATGATGATGCCTCACAGTCTCATAGATGTCTACGATGATGCCTCACAGATTCATAGATGTCTACGATGATGCCTCACAGACTCATAGATGTCTATGATGATGCCTCACAGTCTCATAGATGTCTACGATGATGCCTCACAGACTCATAGATGTCTACGATGATGCCTCACAGACTCATAGATGTCTACAGCACAGAAGGAGGCCATTCGGCCCATCGAGTCTGCACCGGTCAACAAAAATCTGACAACACTAATCCCATTTTCCAGCGCTTGGCCCATAGCCCTGGAGACTATGTCAATGCAAGTAAATATCTAAATACTTCTTAAATGTTACGAGAGTTTCTGACTCAACCACCCTTTCAGGCAGTGAGTTCCAGACTCCCACCACCCTCTGGGTGAAAAAATTTCTCCTTAATTCCTCTCTTAGCCTCCTACCTCTTACCTTCTATCTATCTATGCCCTCTGGTTATTAACCCCTCCAATAATGGAAAAAGTGCCTTCCTATCCACCCTATCAATGCCCTCAATCTTATACGCCTCTATCAGGTCCCCTCTCAACCTTCGCTGCTCCAAGGAAAACAACTCCAGCCTGTCCAATCTTTCCTCATAGCTAAGACTGTCCAGCCCAGGCAACATCCTGGTAAATCTCCTCTGTACCCTCTCCAGTGCAATCACATCCTTCCTATAATGCAGATTCCAGGACTGCACGTAGTACTCCAGTTGTGGCCCAACCAGTGTTTTATACAGTTCCAGCATAACCTCCTTGCTCTTGTATTCTATGCCTTGGCTAATAAAGGAAAGTATCCCATATGCCTTCTTAACCGCCTTATCTACCTGCCCTGCTACCTTCATGGGTCTATGGGTATGCAGTACTTTCCAGGGACCTACCATTCATAGTGTAACCCCTTGCCTTGTTAGCCCTCCCTAAGTGCATTACCTCACACTTTTCTGGGTTGAATTTCATTTGCCACTGCTCTGCCCACCTGACCAGTCCATTGATGTCCTCCTGCAGTTTACAGCTATTCGCTTCGCTATTTACCACCCTACCAACTTTCGTGTTGCCCGCGAACTTCTGATCATACTCCCTACATTTAAGTCCAAATCGTATATGTACACCACAAAGATCAAGGGCCCCAGCACCGATACCTGTGGAACCCCAAAGGAAACAGACTTCCAGTCACTGAACGCACCCCTGCACATACTCACACCTCAGTGCTCGTGCTCCTTCCACCCCCACCCCAGCAGCGCAGAGGCTCTTAGCACGCCTTTCATGCTGGCTGCTCATTAATTGGCCATCCAGCGTGAAACCGCAGTCTGAGCCCAATCGCGGGAGGCAGTCGGTCTTAACACTGTTCCCGGTGCTGCCTGCCTCACCCACCTGACGAGGGGAACATCCTCCCTGGTCTTCACATCTACTCTATTCAACCCTTTCATAACCTCATAGGCTTCCCTCAGGTCATGCCTCTGTTGTAATATGCCTTTCAGGGATATCAGCATGACATCACTAGAAGGGAAGTGTGTCATGTGATCCAGTCTTAGTTTCACTTTTAGTTTGACGAGAGCACACACTCAGCACTAGGCCAAAATTTTACGTTTGGTGTTTGGGCGCGCGCCCGGCACTCCCGAGAGTAATATGACCTGTGATATTTCAAAGCCAATTAAGGCTATTAACAAGGTAATTAACTTGAAATTTACACTTACGGTTGGCGGGCAGGCAGAAAGGCCAAGCAACCTTTACATTTTTTAGGAAACCTCATCCACGAGCGGGATGAGGTTTCTTAAAGCTAATATATGTTAAATAAAATCTTCATTTAGAAATTAAAAACATGTCCCATCTCGTATGACACAGCCACGCGAGGGGACATGTTTTATTAAATTTTTATTGTCTTTATTAACTTTTTAAAAAAATGCTTCAATCTGCCTGAGGCAGCTCCCTCCCTCCGCCCGCACAGGTGGTGCTCAGCACTGCTACTCGCGATCCACGCAGGGCGAGCCTTAATTGGCCAGCCCGTGTGAAATTGCGGTGCGGAGCCGATCGCGGGCGGTGGTCGGCTTCCTGACTGCCCCCTGCCCACACCCGCCGAGCCTGCCCGACGAGGGAAAAAATTCTGGGCTTCAAGCTTTATACCAATGTGGAACTGTTCTCACGTGCCTAGTCTTTTAATGAATGAACCCACAATATATTTACCAACTCCCTTATTGAACAATTGGTGCTTCCTGTCTTGTATAGTAAATAAGCCCAAGGATTATATCATTATCATAATGTGACACCCTCAGCCTTCTCCTTTCTAATGAAAAGAGCCCCAGCCTATTCAGTCTTTCCTGATAGCTATAACCTCTCAGTCCTGCTTGTGCCTCTATATCTTGCTGATAGGAGACAGGTCTAAACAAGTTTCTGTGCAACTTGAAGATGATTTCTCTGCTTTTCAATTCTATCCCTCTCGGAGCAAACTCCGACACTTTGTTTTCAGATTAAATATCTGATGGTGCTGTGACGTGGGTTTTAAATGCAGCAGTGAGGGTCGGGAGTGGTAAATGAAACATCCTTAATACCAGCAGAGCCAGCTGTGACGTCTTGGTAGCGCTCGGAGAAGATTACTCGGCCGTTATCTCATTACCGTTTGTGGGATATGGCTGTGCATAACCACACTTTGAAAGCGCTTCATTGGCATCTGAGGTGGTGGAAGGAGTTACAGAAATACAAGTTCCTTATTCCTTTTAGCTGTGTAAGGCAGGGGCAAAGGTCAGGCCCTGCCAAATAGTGCAGGGACCCAAAACACTCCAGCTACTTAGCCTTGGCTATACCTTCAACTGGCTGTGGAAAGAGAGAGTGTGTTGTTTTGTGTCTGTGCATGTATACCCCTGTGAGGGGTGTGTGTATATATCCCTGAGAGGGATGTGTGCATCCCTGAGATAGCTGTCTGTACCCCAAAAGGGATCTGTATAACCCTGAGAGGATTGATTATAGCCGTGAGAGAGGTGTTTATGTGGGGGTGCGTTTCTGTGGGGGTGGGTGCATTTATGTGGGCAGGTGGATGTGTTTATATGGGTGGACGGGTGTGTTTATTTGTGTGTGTGTGTGTGTTTATGTTGGTGTGTGTGTGTTTATGTGGGTGGGTATATTTATGTGGGCGTGCACGTTTATGTGGGTGGGTGTGCTTATGTGTGAAGAGTGTCATAAACCCTTTAGTGACGGAAAATGGTTCATCTTCAAGGATTGAGATCTGGAAGAATTTCTGTTTTTAAAAGGCACTGCCCCATAAAGGGTCACTGCGGGGACTCTGGTTGCTGGGAAAGACAACATTTTGCAGGAAACAGTAATGAAGCAGTTTTAAAGAAGCTGCAAACTTCTGGGCCCCAGTGGACTCTTTACAAAAGGGTCACACGGTGGTTTCTGACTTCGGGGGAGAAAAGCATCATGCCTAGAAAAACTGTGTTTAGAAGCTGGTTGGTTGTCTTGCTTTGGAAGGGAATAAGAAGGATCAATTGCTTGGGCGATGAAGATAACATGTCCTGAAATTCCAGACCCAGTCCAAAGCAAAAAGTGATTGGAAGTTGCTCCGAAGTTGCTCTGTGTTCCGAAATCAACTGACTGCAAGTTTTCCTCAAAATCCATCTGTACAGTCATGGTCCACAAGGGGCCATACACATGTCTCTGCTCACTGTAACCCTTTGTGCTGCCTTCATTCCTCCCTCTGTCCAGTTTCTGATGTTGTCCACCCATCCAGTCCTTCTCCCATCTGGCCTGTTCTCTCCTGATGTTTCATCTTCTATTGTCGCCAACACCAGATTCTCACTCCAGTGGTCAGACCTTCTCAATTTCCACTTCTCCAATTCAGCTCAAAGCCCATGAGATGCTGGGACTCCTATCTTCCTCCGGACAAATTCCTTCCATTTGCTCTGTCCAGTTGATTCTAAGGACCCTTTGCCAGATCCACAGTCTCATCACCTTAACGGGGGTCCTGCTCTCACACCCAGACAGCGCAATGCTCCACACCAGGGATTTTGCAAGATGCTTTTCTGAGTGCAGGCCCATGTTAGATGTCCTCCCTATTTCATTTAGCTGACAAGTTGTAGACTGGACAATTACTAGTCTTGTCTTGATTTCAGTGCTGCTATCCCCCTTTGTCATCCCAGAAATTGGAATTGCAATGCTTGTGGACTGAACAGTTTCACTGACCTCACCATGATTTGTCATTGAGTATAACCTCAGACTTGACTTTCTCAGCTCTTCACTCATCAATGGATACTTGTTGCTTACCTTCAGCCTTCAGGGTAGTCTCATCAGCTTGCCTGATGTGACCATCCGTACTGGTGTTCTGGGAGAGCACAGCTGACCTCTCTCATGATCTTTTCTCTTCAGGCATTGAAAAGTAATGGTGAAAGCAACATCCTTGCCTGAATCTTTTTCCAAAACTGACTGGCACTGCCTTGTCTCCAATGCACCACATCATTTGCCTGTTTGTTAAGCCTCTGAATTAGCCAAATTAAGTGAGTGAGACTCTAAATGTACTTGAGGGTTTCCATTGCTCTGCATAGTGAACCAAGTCAAAGGTCTTTGCATAGTCTACAGAGTACCCACTACTCCTTGCCATTTTGTTTTTTGACGTACTTCCCAATGATCTTGTACAGCACTAGAATGGTATCTGAATTTCCTTTGTCTGTGGTGAAACCGTACTGTTCCTCACCCATTTCTGGTGTGATCAAGTATAAGAACATTGCTGAAAAAAGAGACATTTCAAAGCTTTTCGTCATCCCCTAGGAAACAGTGACCATAATATGGTAGAATTTAGCATTCAGTTTGAGAGTGAGGAACTTGGGTCAGAAACAACTGGGCTAAACTTAAATAAGGGTAGTTACAAAGGAATGAGGGCAGAGTTGGCTGGAGTGGACTGGGATAGGATTTTAGCAGAAAAGACAGTTAATGAACAATGGCAGATATTTAAGAAAATCGTTCAAGACTCTCAACAAAGATATATCCTAGTGAGGACGAAGGATTCTAGGAAGGGGATAAACCAATGATGGTTAACCAAGGAAGCTAAGGACAGTATCAAATTGAAAGAAAAAAACATACAATGTGGCAAATATTAGGAGTAAGCCAGAGGATTGGGAAAGTTTTAAAAACCAACAAAAGATGACCAAAAAGAATAGAGGGAGAAAATAAACTTTGAGGGTAAACTAGCAAGTAATATAAAAACAGATAGTAAGATCTTCTTTAAATATATAAAAAAGGAAGAGAGAGGCCAAAATGAACATAGGCCCCTTAGAAAATAAGGCTAGGGAAATAATAATGGGGAACCAGGAAATGGCAGAGGAATTTAATAAATACTTTGCATCAGTCTTCACAGAAGAATACTAATAGCATTCCAAAAATACTAAATAATCAAGGGGCAAAAGAGGGGTAGGAAATAAATACAATAATTATTACTAGAGGAAAAAGTACTAGGGAAATTAATGGGGCTAAAGGCTGATAAGATCCCTGGACCTGATGGGTTGCATCCTAGGATATTAAAGGAAGTAGCTACAGAAAAAGTGGATGGACTGGTAGTAATCTTCCTAGAATCCTTAGGAAAAGTCCAGGAATCATGGAAAATTGCCAATCCTTATTCCAAAAGGGAGGGAGACAAAAAACAGGTAACTATAGGCCAGTTAACTTAACATTTGTCATTGGGAAAATGTTAGTCTATTATAAAGGATGTAATAGCAGAACATTTAGTAATGCATAATATAATCAAGCACAGTCAGCATGGATTCATGAAGGGGCAGTCATGCCTGACAATGTTATTAGAATTCTTTGAGGAGGTAACAAGCAGGATAGATAAAAGGGAGCCAGTAGATGTAATATATTTGGATTTCCAAAAGGCATTCAATAAGGTATCACACATAAGGCTATTTAATAAAATAATGGGAGAGGCAATGGCCTAGTGGCATTACCGCTGGGATAGTAATCCAGAGACCCAGGGTAATGCTCTGGGGAACTGGGTTTAAATCCTGTCACAACAGATGGTGGAATTTGAATTCAATTAAAAGTCTAATGATGACCATGAAACTATTGTTGATAATTGTAAAAACCCATCTGGTTCACTAATGCCCTTTAGGGAATGAAACCTATCATTCTTACCTGGTCTGGCCTACATGTAATTCCAGACCCACAGCACAGCAATGTGGTTGACTCTTAAATGCCCTCTGAAATTGCCTAGCAAGCCACTAAGTTGTATCAAACTGCTAAAATGTTACAAAAAAGGCGATGAAACAGGGCGGACCACCCAGCATCGACCTAGGCACCGGAAATGATAATGGCAATCTCAGCCCTGTCGACCCTGCAAAGTCCTCCTCATTAACATCTGGGGGCTAGTGCCAAAATTGAGAGAGCTGTCTCACAGACTAGTCAAGCAACAGCCTGACATATTCATCCTCACGGAATCATACCGTACAGATACTGTCCCAGCCTCCACCATCACCATCCCTGGGTATGTCCTGTCCCACTGGCAGGACAGACCCAGCAGAGGTGGTAACACAGTGGTATACAGTCAGGAGGGAGTTGCCCTGGGAGTCCTCAACATCGACTCTGGACCCCTTGAAGTCTCATGGCATCAGGTCAAACATGGGCAAGGAAACCTCCTGTTGCTAACCACATATCCCCCTCCCTCAGCTGGTGAATCAGTGCTCCTCCATGTTGAACACCACTTGGAGGAAGCACTGAGGGTGGCAAAGGTGCAGAACGTACTCTGGGTGGGGGACTTCAATGTCCATCACCAAGACTGGCTCGGTAGTCACAGTGGTCCTTGTGGAGACGAAGTTCTGTCTTCACATTGAGGATACCCTCCATTGTGTTGTGTGACACTACCACCGTGCTAAGTGGGATAGATTTCAAATAAATCTAGCAACTCAAGACTGGGCATCCATGAGGCACTGTGGGCCATCAGACAAACTGTAACCTCATGGGCAAATCCCCCCCTCTACCATTATCATCAAGCCAGGGGATCATCCTTATCTCAATGAAGAGTGCTGGAGGATGTGCTAGGAGCAGCACCGAGCATACCTAAAAATGAGATGTCAACCTGGTGAAGCTATAACACAGGACTACTTATCTGCCAAACAGCATAAGCAGCAAGTGATAGACAGAGCTAAGCGATCCCACAACCAGCGGATCAGATCTAAGCTCTGCAGTCCTGCCACATCCAGTCGTGAATGGTGGTGGACAATTAAACAACTCACTGGGGGAGGAGGCTCCACAAATATCCCCCTCCTCAATGATGGGGGAACCCAACATATTACTGCAAAAGATAAAGCTGAAGCATTTGCTACGATCTTCAGCCAGAAGTGCTGAATGGATGATCCATCTCCGTCTGCTCTGAAGTATACCAGTATCACAGATGCGTCTTCAGCCAATTCGATTCACTCCACATGATATCAAGAAACGGCTGAAGACACTGGATACTGCAAATCTTCCAGCAATAGCACTGAAGACTTGTGCTCCAGCACTTGCCGTGCCCCTAGCCAAGCTGTTCCAGTACAGCTAATAGACTGGCATCTACCCGGCTATGTGGAAAATTGCCCAGATACGTCCTGTACACAAAAAGCAGGACAAATCCAACCCGGCCATTTACCGCCCCATCAGTCTACTCTTGATCATCAGTAAAGGGGTCATCAACTGTGCTATCAAGCTGCACTTGCTTAGCAATAACCTGCTCACTGAAGCTCAGTTTGTGTTCTGCCAGGGCCACTCAGCTCCTGACCTCATTACAGCCTTGGTTCAAACATGGACAAAAGAGCTGAACTCCCAAGGTGAGGTGAGAGTGACTACCCTTGACATCAAGGCAGCATTTGACAGAGTGTGGCATCAAGGAGCCCTAGCAAAATGAATAAATGGGAATCGGGAAAACTCTCCGCTGGTTGAAGTCATACACAGCACAAAGGAAGATGGTTGGGGTTGATGGATCTCAGTCATCTCAGCTCCAGGACATCACTGCAGGAGTTCTTCAGGGTAGTGTCATGGGCCCAACCATCTTCAGCTGCTTCATCAATGACCTTCCCACCATTATAAGGTCAGTTGAAGGGATGTTCACTGATGATTGCACAGTGTTCAGCACCAGTCTTGACTCATCAGATACTGAAGCAGTCCATGTCCAAATGCTGCAAGATCTGGACAATGTCCAGGCTTGGGCTGACAAGTGGCAAGTAACATTAGCATCACACATGTGTCAAGCAATGACCATCTCCAACGAGAGAGAATCTAACCATCGCCCCTTGATGTTCAATGGCATTACCATCACTGAATCCTGAGGTAGCAACATCCTGGGGGTCACCATTGACAAGAAACTGAACTGGACTATCCTTATAAATACTGTGGCTACAAGAGCAGGTCAGAAGCTAGGAATCCTGCGATGAGTAACTCACCTCCAAGATGCAGTGCAGGAACTCACCAAGGCTCCTTCGACAGCACCTTCCAAGTATATGACCACTACCATCTAGAAGGACATGGGCAGCAGATAGATGGGAACACCACCACCTGGAAGTTCCCCTTCAAGCCACTCACCATCCTGAATTGGAAATATATTGCCGTTCCTTCACTGTCGCTGGGTCAAAATCCTGGAACTCCCTCCCTAACAGCACTGTGGGCGTACTTACACCACATGGACTGCAGTGGTTCAAGAAGGCAGTTCACCACCACCTTCTCAAGGGCAACTAGGGATAGGCAATAAATGCTGGTCCAGCCAGCGAAGCCCACATCCCATGAATGAATAAAAAAAAGAGTCCATGTTGTTGGGGTAGTATATTAGCATGGATAGAGGACTGGCTAGCTCATAGAAGACAGAGAGTTGGGATGGCAACCTGTAACTAGGAAGTGCCACAGGGATCAGCTCCTGGGGCTATAATTATTTACAATACTTATTACTGATTCAGATGAGGGAAGTGAGTGCACTATCGCCAAGTTTGGGATGTCACAAAAATAGGTGGGAAGGCAAAAATGAGGATGACACGAGTATACAGAGGAATATAGACAGGTTAAGTGAGTGGGCAAAAACTTGGCAGATAGAATATAATTTCGGAAAAGTGAGATCATGTGCTTTAGCATTAAGAGTAGAGGAGCTGAATATTATTTAAGTGGAGAAAGGCTGCAGAAAGCTGCAGCACAGAGGGATTTGGGAGTCCTTGTGCATGAATCCCAAAAAGCCAACATACAAGTTCAGCAGGTAATAGGGATGGCAAATGGAATGTTGGCCTTTATTTCAAAGGGAATGGCGTATAAAAATAGGGAAGTCTTGCTAAAACTATACACGGCACTAGTTAGACCACACCTGTGAACAGTTTTGGGCCTCTTATCTAAGGGAAGATATACTGGCGTTGAAGGCAGTCCATAGAATATTCACGAGGTTGATCCCGGGTATGAAGGGATTTTCTTATGAGGAGAGGCTGAGTAGGTTGGGCCTGTGCTCACTGGAGTTTAGAAGAATGAGAGGTGACTTTATTGAAACATATAAGATTCTTAGGGGGCTTGATCGGGTAAATGTGGAGAGGTTGTTTCCCCTTGTGGGAGTGTCTAGGTTGAGAGGGCATAATCTCAAAGTAAGAGGTCGCCCATTTAAAACAGAGATGAAGAGGAATTTCTTCTCCCAGAGGGTAGTCAATCTGTGGAATTCTTTACTTTAGAGGGCTGTAGAGGTTGGGTTGTATATTCAAAGCTGAGATAGACAGATTTTAATTAGTAAGGGAATCAAGAATTATGGGGAAAAGGCAGGAAAGTGGAGTTGAAGATTATCAGGTCAGATCTCATTGAATGGTGGAGCGGACTTGATGGGCTGAATGGCCTACTTCTGCTCCTACATCTTATGGTCTGATGGTCATGGATTCATCAGAATACTTCAAGAACACCGTTATAAAGGGAAAACAACAATTTATAGTGTATGAGAACTGAGTGCTGATTGCTTGGCAAGTGGATGCTGATTGGTCAAGGCCTTGGAGAAAGTAAGTGGTGCATTCGGCAAGCTTTGACATGTCTCTTTTCTCATCAATACTCAAGTTCTGTACCACCAAACGACTGTAAGTATAAGAGCCTTTGTCTGATAATATCTAAGAGCACTTTTGGGCATGGCTCATCTGGTTAGTTGTTTGATGCTTTGAGCACTTTCAGGCCTCATGAACTTTTAGCATTGTTACCAGCTCTGAAACTGGCCAATCATCATCTGGCCAGCTCCCACTTCCATATCCGCTCACTGATTTATTCCATGGCTTGGACAGTCATCTCTCCTCCAACTCCCAGGGCTTCAGCACCAACGTCATCCCAATCTGTTACTTTGCCATTCTCCGACTTCTTAACTGCTTGTTTGGCTTCATGGATCATCATTTCCGGCTCCATCTCCTCCCAATTTACAAGCTGTGCACTTACTGCATCCGAATCCGAATCTGGACTTTAACTGCCTCAGGCTCTAAACTCTCAAATTTCTTCCCCAAACCTCTCCACTTCCCCACTTCCTTTAAGATGCTCTTTAAAACTTACATCTTTTGGCCGAGTTTTGGTCAGTGGTCCTAATATGTGGCTCGGTGTCGTATAACATTTGATAATGTTCCTGTGAAACCCCTGCAGACGTTGTACCTTGTTAAAGGTGTTACATAAATGCAAGTTGTTGTTATTAACAGAGTAATGTTTTTAATGCCTTGTACTTTGCCCAGTGAATTTCTCCCTGAATGTCGAGGTTAAAGGAGGGACCGAGGAGATACTGGACATTAAAGTGAGGTGTGACAGAAGGTTACTTGGAGCCACAATCTCCATGCTCTTTGGGCAGGTTAAGGAGGGAACTGAGACTCTTACCTGTCTATTTTGGAGAGCAACACTGGGCTCTGGAGTGGCTCAAACATTGGCCAACAGAGCATCTGGGTCATTGGGTTCCCACTCTGGGGCTTAGACTGAACAGACAGGGCCCCTTTTCTCTAGAAAAGAGAAGGCTGACGATTGCTAAAGGGGTAGATGCAGAGAAGTTGCCTTCACTTGTGAATCCACAGCTAGGGGCCACAAATCTAGGGCAGCCACAACTAAACCCAGTTGGGAACTCAGGGGAACCCTCCTTATCCAGAGTGTGGGTAGAACATGGAACTCATGATCACAAGGACATAGTTGAATGGATAGTCTAGATGTGTTTAAAGGGAAGCTAGTTAAGCACACAGGGAGAAAGGGATAGAAAGATATGTTGCTGGGTGAGGTGAAATTAGGTGTTGGGGAGGCTCATGTGAAACATTAATGCTGGCATTAGACCAGTTGGGCAGAATGGCCTGTTTCTCTGCTGTAAAATTCTATCAGTTCTATGTTCCTGGTTTGGCTCTTGGCATTGCATTGCTGTGATGGGGCACAGCAGGTAATGATGGTGATTGTAGAATCCCTGCTGGGACAGTCCTGCACTGATGTGTCAATGCTCCACAGTGTAGTCCACGATCATCCTGGGAGTAGCTTGGGTCAGCTTTTATTTGCTTCCCCCCCCAAGCCCTGAGGGGAAGGTCGGCGCTCATAGCTGAGGAGCGTGTCCTGCTCTCTGAGGAGTCATCCTTGTAGGCTGCTTTTGATCTCCTGGAAGCCTGTTGAACAGCTGCTTACTGTTGGAGCCAAACTCCCTGATGTTATGAGGCCGTTTCATTGTGCCCAGGATCCTGGATAGCAGCACAGGAGCTAGGGCTGCTGAAATCGTGAGACAGGCAAGATGATGCGTGGGAGGGGGGGCTGGTTAGAATAGTGGGGTGGGGGCTGTAAACTGAATTCTCTGCCCTTCTCCACTCCAGCAGTTTAAAGCAATGGTGAAAATGAACCCTGTGTAATGTCCTAACACAGAAGCACCATTATTGGAATTTGGGAGGGGGATTAATTCAAGCACCAACTACCGCCCACACCATCCCCAACCCAACTGCCCCTGTGAGACCTGGTCGTCCTGAGGTCTGGGAGCTTTTTATTCCCCAGTCAGTTGTTCTTGGATTGTCAGGAAGCTCGGGCCTTCACTTGAGGAGAATCTCTCCAGTGGACCCCACAAGAAAAACTTAGGCTTCTCAGCTGCAGACTACAACCCCTCCATGTTCCCCATTTCTCGTTGCCCTTTTGGATGACCCTAGCTATTTTCTGGAAAGTTCTAGAGCAGTGGGAGCGAGCTTCTAACTCATATGTCCACGAGTCACCCACCCAAATTGAGCCCAGTGTTCAGCTTCAGGACTCTACTTATCCAGGAGTGTGCTCCGCTCCTCATGGCCTGTAACATTGTATTGTAAAGGGTTAATGCTGAATATGTAAATAGACAGCCTACATCGTCAGTGATTTTAGATCACATGACAGAACAGAGTATGCTGAGAGATAGTTCTATGTGAAGCCTTGTGCTAAGCCTTATCCTGTACCTAGTTAGTAGACTGTTCAATAAGATTTCAAGTTTACCAACCGCCTTGCCTCCAGCAGTCTCTATCACTCCTAAACAAGGACAACCTCACCCAAGACCCACAATGATAATAATGGAGTAATCAAGGGAGCATTCCCTTCAAGAAGAACTGATAGGGTCTTGCAGGAGATGTTTAAGAACCTCCCTTGGGTTTCGGCTGTGGGTCAGTGAGTAGCATTTTTGTGGGTTCAAGTCCCAGTCCAGAGACATAATCCAGGCTGACATTCCAGTGCACTACTGAGGGAATGCAGCAGTGTCAGAAGCGTTATGTTTTGTTAAAATCGAAGCCCCATCTGCACTGGCAGGCGGATGTAAAGATCCCATGGAAATATTTCGAAGAGGAGTTCTCCCCTGTGTCCTGATCAACATTGACATAACGCATACAGATCAGCTGATGATTTACCTCACTGCTGGTTGTGGGATCTTGCTGTGTGCTGGTTGGCTGCCACGTTTTCCGCATTACAACTGGGGCCACACTTCAAAAAAAGATGTCATTATCTTTGCCGCTCTTGAGGAAGTGCTCTGTAAATGCAGGTCAATTTATTGCTTTTTGTTTTCCCGGTGTGCAAAGAAGTGAGTTTCCAGTCAGAGACTGCGAGCCGGGTGATGGGGCTGAGCACGCTAACAGTGTGGATTGTGTTCCACATGGATGGTGTGAGTGATTCTTGTGTCAGCTCCTGGAGCAGTGACTGGCCCTGCAGAGCAGGAGCTCATCACCAGGGGGAGCTGTGGTCTCATACGGCAGGCGGATTGATTCTGGGAACCCTGGGTTCCTGGGAATCAACTCTGAGTGTCCTGCAGCACCGCACAGTTTTCCAAGGAACTTGTATTTGCTACTACCCCAGAGCCAGGATTCTTCCGAGTTTTGCAATTGAGCGATGGAACATGACATAGAATTACACAGAGTGTACAATGAGAGCACAGAAACTGGCTGTCCTGTTCACCGGGTCTATGCCAATGTTTATGTTCCACACGAGTTAACACCATCAACATATCCTTTTATTGCTTTCTCCTTCACACAGTCATTTATGGTCTTGTTTTGGTCTCTGCCGCAAGTGGAAACATTTTTCTCCACGTCAAACTCGAGCTAGCTATCGCGAGGTTACCATTCCCGGAAGAGGTGGCTGAGAGTTGAGGCATTCACTTCAGCTGCTCCACTCTGAGTACTTATAATGCCACTAAAACTCAGAGCGCACAGAGCAATGGACCCTCTTACAGCAACCACAAAACAGGATGCTTAAAGGAAAGACTTGTATTTCTGTAGCACATTTCCCAACCTCAGGAAGTCCCAAAGTGATCAACAGCCAAAGAAATACTTTAGAAGTGTAATGTAAGGGACACAGCAGCCAAATTGCACACACAGCAAGATCCCACAAAGTCATAAATTACCAGGCTTTCTGTTGCTGGGTGAGAGGGTAAATAGTGGCCAGGAGGATTCGTAGCTCCTCTTCACCATGGGCTCCTTATACAAAGAGCAGGCAAGGCTTGGGACTGCCAGCCTGGGTTGTGCGCTCAGCCTCTGGGCTGGCGGCTCGGAACCACTGGCTTCTGGCTCAGAGACAGGAGTGAGATCCACTGAGCCAAGGCACAGCCGACACCGTCACAGGACAGGATCAGGACAGAATGTCAACCTGCGCTCTCTCCAAAAACTGGCTGTAAAAGAAGTGTGAAGGGCCAGTGGTGAATGGGAAAGTGATTCCGTCAGTGGCTACTCTCCTCTGTTAAGAGAGGTTTGAAGGTTAAATAAATGAATTGCCGGAGTCAATATTTGTTGCCATTATTCTCAATGCTCACTGATCCAGAAGGTTGTGTGTTCAAGCCCCGCTCCAGAGACTTTATCAAATAGTGTAATGCAGGCTGCCCCTCCCAGTGTAGTACTGAGGGAGCGCTGAACTGTCTGAGGTACGTCGTTAAACCGAGGCCTCCATCTCCCCCCTCAGGTGGATGTTAAAAGATTCCACAGCCACCACTGGAAGGAGAGCTGGGTAGTTCCCTCTGACCAGCCACCGCCACTTAAAGGAAGCTGATTACTTCATGTTTGTGGGATCTTGCTGTGCACATCCTGGCTGCTGCATTTCCTACATGGCAACACTTCTAAAGTTGCCACACGTTGGCTGTGCAGTGTTTTGGGACATTGTGAGCTGTGGCAGGATGCTATATAAATGCAAGTCATCCTTGCTTTAGGATATGCCAATGGAGCTGAGACAAGCTGACCCTATCTGTGGGCACGTACACCATGATCATGCTCTGGGATTTGAGACTTTAAATCGTTGATCTGTGCGTATTAGTGTCAGTGCATCAGAGGACAGATTTGATATTGGAGAGATTTTGGTTGCTCTCCACCCACCCGATGCTGGGCTGGATGGGAACACAGCTGTTCCTGGAATAGAGGGGGAAGGCTCGGTGCTTTCCAGGAAGCAGGCTTAGAATTCAATCCAATACCTACTTTCAACACTGGATCAGACCAAGTCCCAATCCTTTCATTCAGGGAAAAACTGAGTCTGAATTTGCACAACAGCTTCAGAGAGGGAGAGAGCTAAGGAGAGACACTCGGAGTGAATGTTTAGGGAGAGGGAGGGAAAGGACGAAGAGAAAGAGGGAGAAGGGGGAGAGAAGGTGTCCAGGCTCAATGGTGCAGCTGCATTATGTTGCACAATGAAATAATGCACAAAGGCGTTGATTGCCTGAAGCTGCTGGCAGCCAGGGATTGAGAATGGTAGGAGTTGTGGGTGGAGGTACATGGGTGATCAAGGGGGAGTGAGTTGGGGTTGAGGGTGGGTGGGGGGATCTGAGTGAATTGGGGTTGAGGGTGGGCGGGGAGTTCGGAGTGAGTTGGGGTTGAGGGTGAGGGATCGGAATGAGTTGGGGTTGAGGGCGGGGGAGGGGAGTGAGTTGGGGTTGAGGGCGGGGGATGGGAGTGAGTTGGGGTTGAGGATGGGAGTGAGTTGGGGTTGAGGGCGGGGGATCAGAATGAGTTGGGTTTGAGGGCGGGGGATGGGAGTGAGTTGGGGTTGAGGGTGGGGGATGGGAGTGAGTTGGGGTTGAGATGGGGGATGGGAGTGAGTTGGGGTTGAGGGCGGGGGATGGGAGTGAGTTGGGGTTGAGGGCGGGCGATCGGAGTGAGTTGGGGTGGAGGGCGGGCGATTGGAGTGAGTTGGGGTTGAGGACGGGCGATCGGAGTCAGTTGGGGTGGAGGGCGGGCGATCAGAGTGAGTTGTGGATGAGGGCAGGCGATCGGAGTCAGTTGGGGTGGAGGGCGGGCGATCGGAGTGAGTAGGGGTTGGGGGCAGACGATCGGAGTCAGTTGGGTTGGAGGGCGGGCGATCGGAGTGAGTTGTGGTTGAGGGCAGGCGATCGGTGTGAATTGGGGTTGAGGGCGGGCGATCGGAGTGAGTTGAGGTTGAGGGCGGGCGATCAGAGTGAGTTGGAGTTCAGGGCGTGCGAAATCGGAGTGAGTTGGGGTAGAGGGCGGGCGAAATCAGCGTGAGTTGGGGGTGAGGGCGGGGGAAATTGGAATGAGTTGGGGTTGAGGGCTGGGCAAATCGGAGTGAGTTGGGGTTGAGGCCGGTGGGATCAGAGTGAGTTGGGATTGAGGGCACAGGGATCGGAGTGAGTTGGGGTTGAGGGCGAGGGAAATCAGAGTGAGTTGGGGTTGAGGGCTGGGCAAATAGGAGTGAGTTGGGGTTGAGGGCGTTGGGATCGGAGTGTCTTGGGATTGAGGCCGGGCGATCGGAGTGACTTGGGTTTGATGGTGGGCGGGGCCAATCGGAGTGAGTTGAGCGTGAAGGCAGAGGGATCAGAGTGAGTTGGGGTTGAGGTCGGGGGCAATCGGAGTGAGTTGGGGTTGAGGGCGGGCGATTGGAGTGAGTTGGGGTTAAGGTTGGGGGATCGGATTGAGTTGGGGTTGAGGCTGTGAGATCAGAGTCCGTTTGGGTTGAGGGTGGGCGGGGGATCGGAGTGAGTTGGAGTTGAGGGCGGGAGATTGGAGTGAGTTGGGATTGAGCATGGGCGGGGGATTTAGAGTGAATTGGGGTTGAGGGTGAGGGAAATCGGAGTGAGTTGGGGTTGAGGGCAGGCGATCGGAGTGAGTTGGGGTTGAGGGCAGGCGATCGGAGTGATTTGGGGTTGAGGGCGGGCGATCGGAGTGAGTTCGGTTTGAGGGGCGGCGTGGCCAATCGGAGTGAGTTGAGGGTGAGGGCGGCGGGATCGGAGTGAGTTGGGGTTGAGGTCGGGGGCAATCGCAGTGAGTTGTGTTTGAGGGCGGGGGATTCAGAGCGAATTGGGGTTGAGGGCGAGGGAAATCAGAGTGAGTAGGGTTTGAGGGCAGGCGATCGGAGTGAGTTGGGGTTGAGGGCGGGTGATCGGAGTGAGTTGGGTTTGACGGTGGGCGGGGCCAATCGGAGTGAGTTGAGGGTGAGGGCGGCGGGATCGGAGTGAGTTGGGGTTGAGGTCGGGGGCAATCGCAGTGAGTTGTGGTTGAGGGCTGGCGATTGGAGTGAGTTGGGGTTAAGGTTGCGGGATCGGAATGAGTTGGGGTTGAGGCTGTGCGATCGGAATCCGTTTGGGTTGAGGGTGGGCGGGGGATTGGAGTTGAGGGCGGGCGATCGGAATGAGTTGGGGTTGAGGGTGCGTGGGGGATTCAGAGTGAATTGGGGTTAAGGGCTCTGAATTGGAGTGAGTTGGGGTTGAGGGCGGGCGATTGGAGTGAGTTGGGGTTGAGGGCACGGGGATCGGAGTGAGTTGTGGTGGAGGGTTGTCAAGGGATTGGAGTGAGTTGGGTTTGAGGGCGCGGGGATCTGATTGATTGGGGTTTGAGGGCAGGGGATTGGAGTGAGTTGGGGTTCAGGGCGGGGAAGCGGAGTGAGTTGGTGTTGGGGGTGGGCCGGGGCAATCGATGTGAGTTGGGGGTGAGGGCGACGGGATCGGAGTGATTTGGGGTTGAGGGCGGGGGATGGGAGTGAGTTGGGGTTGAGGGCGGGGGATGGGAGTGTGTTGGGGTTGAGGGCGGGGGATGGGAGTGAGTAGCGGTTGAGGGCGGGGGATGGGAGTGAGTTGGGGATGAGGGCGGGGGATGGAAGTCGGTTGGGGTTGAGGGCGGGGGATGGGAGTGAGTTGTGGTTGAGGCCGGGCGAACGGAGTGAGTTGGGGTTGAGGTCGGGGGATTGGAATGAGTTGGGGTTGAGGCTGTGCGATCGGAGTCCGTTTGGGTTTAGGGTGGGCGGGGGATCGGAGTGAGTTGGAGTTGAGGGCGGGCGATCGGAGTGAGTTGGGGTTTAGGGTGGGCGGCGGATTCAGAGTGAATTGGGGATGAGGGCGAGGGAAATCGAAGTGAGTTGAGGTTGAGGGCAGGCGATTGGAGTGAGTTGGGGTTGAGGGCGCGCGATCGGAGTGAGTTGGGTTTGAGCATGGGGCAATCAAAGTGAGTTGGGGATGAGGATGGGCGATCGGAGTAAGTTGGGGTTGAGGGCGCGGGGATCGCAATGAGTAGGCGTTGAGGGCACGGGGATCGGAGTGAGTTGTGGTGGAGGGTTGTCAAGGGATTGGAGTGAGTTGGGGTTGAGGGCGGTGGGATCGGAGTGAGTTGTGATTGAGGGCATGGGGATCGGAGTGAGTTGCGGTTGAGGGCGGGCGCTCGGACTGAGTTGGGGTTGAGGACGGGCGATCGTAGTGAGTTGAGTTTGAGGGCGGGCGATCGGAGTGAGTTGGGTTTGAGGGCGGCCGGGGCCAGTCGGAGTGAGTTGAGGGTGAGGGCGGCGGGATTGGAGTGAGTTGGGGGTGAGGTCGGGGGCAAACGGAGTGAGTTGGGGATGAGGGCAGGTGATTGGAGTGAGTTGGGGTTGAGGTCGGGGGCAATCGGAGTGAGTTGGGGTTGAGGGCGGGCGATCGGAGTGAGTTGAGGTTGAGGTCGGGGGATCGGAAGGAGTTGGGGTTGAGGCTGTGCGATCGGAGTCCGTTTGGTTTGAGGGTGGGCGGGGGACTGGAGTGAGTTGGGGTTGAGGGCGGGCGATCGGAGTGAGTTGGTTTTGAGGGTGGGCGGGGCCAATCGGAGTGAGTTGAGGGTGAGGGTGGGCGGGGGATTCAGAGTGAATTGGGGTTGAGGGCGAGTGAAATTGGAGTGAGTAGGGGTTGAGGGCAGGCGATCGGAGTGAGTTGGGGTTGAGGGCAGGCGATCGGAGTGAGCTGGGGTTGAGGGCGGGCGATCGGAGTGAGTTGGGGTTGAGGGTGGGTGGGGGATTCAGAGTGAATTGGGGTTGAGGGTGCTGAATCGGAGTGAGTTGGGGTTGTGGGCGGAGGGATCGGAGTAAGTTGGGGTTGAGGGCAGGCGATCGGAGTGAGTTGGGTTTGAGGGCAGACGATCGGAGTGAGTTGGGGTTGAGGGCGGGCGATTGGAGTGAGCTGGGGTTGAGCTCGGGGGATCGGAAGCAGTTGGGGTTGAGACTGTGCGATCGGAGTCCGTTTGGGTTGAGGGTGGGCGGGGGATTGGAGTGAGTTGGAGTTGAGGGCGGGCGATCGGAGTGAGTTGGGTTTGAGGGTGCACGGGGCCAATCGGATTGAGTTGAGGTTGAGGGCGGGCAGGGGATGCAGAGTGAATTGGGGTTGAGGGCGAGTGAAATCGGAGTGAGTAGGGGTTGAGGGCGAGGGAAATCAGAGTGAATTGGGGTTGACGGCTGGGCAAATAGGAGTGAGTAGGGGTTGAGGGCGTTAGGATCGGAGTGTCATGGGATTGAGGGCGGGCGATCAGAGTGAGTTGGGGTTGATGGTGGGCGGGGCCAATCGGAGTGAGTTGACGGTGAGGGCGGAGGGATCGGAGTGAGTTGGGGTTGAGGTCAGGAGCAATCGGAGTGAGTTGGAGTTGAGGGCAGGCGATTGGAGTGAGTTGGAGTTAAGGTTGGGGGATCGGAACGAGTTGGGGTTGAGGCTGTGCGATCGGAGTCCGTTTGGGTTGACGGTGGGCGGGGGATTGGAGTGAGTTGGAGTTGAGGGCAGGCGATCGGAGTGAGTTGGGGTTGAGGGTGGGTGGGGGATTCAGAGTGAATTGGGGTTGAGGGCGCTGAATCGGAGTGAGTTGGGATTGAGGGCATGGGGATCGGAGTGAGTTGGGGTTGAGGGCGGGCGATCGGAGTGAGTTGGGGTTGAGGCCAGGCGATCGGAGTCAGTTGGGGTGGAGGGCGGGTGATCGGAGTGAGTTGGGGTTGAGGGCGGGCGATTGGAGTGAGCTGGGGTTGAGGTCGGGGGATCGGAAGGAGTTGGGGTTGAGGCTATGCGATCGGAGTCCGTTTGGGATGAGGGTGGGCGGGGGATTGGAGTGAGTTGGAGTTGAGGGCGGGCGATCGGAGTGAGTTGGGTTTGAGGGTGAGCGGGGCCAATCGGAGTGAGTTGAGGGTGAGGGTGGGCGGGGGATTCAGAGTGAATTGGGGTTGAGGGCGAGTGAAATCGGAGTGAGTAGGGGTTGAGGGGGAGGGAAATCAGAGTGAGTTGGGGTTGAGGGCTGGGCAAATAGGAGTGAGTTGGGGTTGAGGGCGTGCGATCGGAGTGAGTTGGGGTTGAGGGCGGGCGATCGGAGTGAGTTGGGGTTGATGGTGGGCGAGGCCAATCGGAGTGAGTTGAGGGTGAGGCCGGCGGGATCGGAGTGAGTTGGGGTTGACGTCGGGGGCAATCGCAGTGAGTTGTGGTTGAGGGCGGGCGATTGGAGTGAGTTGGGGTTAAAGTTGCGGGATCGGAATGAGTTGGGGTTGAGGCTGGGCGATCGGAGTCCGTTTGGGTTGAGGGTGGGCGGGTGATTGGAGTTGAGGGCGGGCGATCGGAATGAGTTGGGGTTGAGGGTGCGTGGGGGATTCAGAGTGAATTGGGGTTGAGGGCTCTGAATCGGAGTGAGTTGGGGTTGAGGGCACGCGATTGGAGTGAGTTGGGGTTGAGGGCGCGCGATTGGAGTGAGTTGGGTTTGAGGGCAGGGCAATAAAAGTGAGTTGGGGATGAGGATGGGCGATCGGTGTAAGTTGGGGTTGAGGGCGCGGGGATCGCAATGAGTTGGGGTTGAGGGCACGGGGATCGGAGTGAGTTGTGGTGGAGGGTTGTCAAGGGATTGGAGTGAGTTGGGTTTGAGGGCGCGGGGATCAGATTGATTGGGGTTTGAGGGCAGGGGATTGGCGTGACTTGGGGTTCAGGGCGGGGAAGCGGAGTGAGTTGGTGTTGGGGGTGGGCCGGGGCAATCGATGTGAGTTGGGGGTGAGGGCGACGGGATCGGAGTGAGTTGGGGTTGAGGGCGGGGGATGGGAGTGAGTTGGGGTTGAGGGCGGGGGATTGGAGTGAGTTGGGGTTGATGGCGGGGGATGGGAGTGAGCTGGGGTTGAGGGCAGGGGATGGGAGTGAGTTGGGGATGAGGGCGGGGGATGGAAGTGGTTTGGGGATGAGGGCAGGGGATGGGAGTGAGTTGGGGTTGAGGCCGGGTGATCGGAGTGAGTTGGGGTTGAGGTTGGGGGATTGGAATGAATTGGGGTTGAGGCTGTGCGATCGGAGTCCGTTTGTATTGAGGGTGGGTGGGGGAAAGGAGTGAGTTGGAGTTCAGGGCGGGCGATCGGAGTGAGTTGGGGTTGAGGGCGGGCGATTGGAGTGAGCTGGGGTTGGGGTCGGGGGATCGGAATGAATTGGGGTTGAGGCTGTGCGATCAGAGTCCGTTTGGGTTGAGGGTGGGCGGGGGGTCCGAGTGAATTGGAGTTGAGGGCGGGAGATTGGAGTGAGTAGGGATTGAGCATGGGCGGGGGATTTAGAGTGAATTGGGGTTGACGGTGAGGGAAATCGGAGTGATTTGGGGTTGAGTGCAGGTGATCGGAGTGAGTTGGGGTTGAGGGCAGGTTATCGGAGTGAATTGGGGTTGAGGGTGGGCGATCGGAGTGAGTTGGGGTTGAGGGCGAGGGAAAGCAGAGTGAGTTGGGGTTGAGGGCTGGGCAAATAGGAGTGAGTTGGGGTTGAGGGCGGTGGGATCGGAGTGTGTTGGGATTGAGGGCGGGCGATCGGAGTGAATTGGGTTTGAGGGTGTGCGGGGCCAATCAGAGTGAGTTGAGTGTGAGGGCGGCGGGATTGGAGTGAGCTGGGGTTGAGGTCGGGGGCAATCGGAGTGAGTTGGGTTGAGGCTGGGCGATCGGAGTGAGTAGGGGTTAAGGTTGTGGGATCGGAATGAGTTGGGGTTGAGGCTGTGCGATCGGAGTCCATTTGCGTTGAGGGTGGGCAGGTGATCGGAGTGAGTTGGGGTTTAGGGTGGGCGGGGGATTCAGACTGAATTGGGGTTGAGGGCGAGGGAAATCAGAGTGAGTTGGGGTTGAGGGCGTTGCGATCGGAGTGTGTTGGGATTGAGGGCATGGGGATCGGAGTGAGTTGGGGTTGAGGGCAGGTGATTGCAGTGAGTTGGGGTTGAGGGCAGGCAATCGGAGTGAGTTGGGGTTGAGGGCTGGCGATCGGAGTGAGTTGGGGTTGAGGGCGGACGATCGGAGTGAGTTGGGTTTGAGGGTGGGCGGGGCCAATCGGAGTGAGTTGAGGGTAAGGGCGGCGGGATCGGAGTGAGTTGGCGTTGATGTCGGGGGCAATCGGAGTAAGTTGGGGTTGAGGGCGGGCGATTGGAGTGAGTTGGGGTTAAGGTTGTGGGATCGGAATGAGTTGGGGTTGAGGCTGTGCGATCGGAGTCCGTTTGGGTTGAGGGTGGGCGGGGGATTGGAGTGAGTTGGAGTTGAGGGCGGGAGATTGGAGTGAGTTGGGATTGAGCATGGGTGGGGGATTTAGAATGAATTGGGGTTGATGGTGAGGGAAATCGGAGTGAATTGGGGTTGAGGGCAGGCGATCGGAGTGAGTTGGGGTTGAGGGAAGGCGATCGGAGTGATTTGGGGTTGAGGAAGCGCGATCGGAGTGAGTTGGGGTTGAGGGCGGGGCAATCAAAGTGAGTTCGGGATGAGGATGGGCGATCGGAGTAAGTTGGGGTTGAGGGCGCGGGGATCGGAATGAGTTGGGGTTGAGGGCACGGGGATCGGAGTGAGTTGTGGTGGAGGGTTGTCAAGGGATTGGAGTGAGTTGGGGTTGAGGGCGGTGGGATCGGAGTGAGTTGGGGTTGAGGGCAGGCGATCGGAGTGAGTTGCAGTTGAGGGCGGGCACTCGGACTGAGTTGGGGTTGAGGGCGGGCGATCGTAGTGAGTTGGGTTTGAGGGCGGGCGATCGGAGTGAGTTGGGTTTGAGGGTGGCCGGGGCCAATCGGAGTGAGTTGAGCGTGAGGGCGGCGGGATTGGAGTGAGTTGGGGTTGAGGTCGGGGGCAAACGGAGTGAGTTGGGGTTGAGGGCAGGTGATTGGAGTGAGTTGGGGTTGAGGTCGGGGGCAATCGGAGTGAGTTGGGGTTGAGGGCGGGCGATCGGAGTGAGTTGAGGTTGAGGGCGGACAATCGGAGTGAGTTGGGGTTGAGGGCAGGCGATTGGAGTGAGCTGGGGTTGAGGTCGGGGGATCGGAAGGAGTTGGGGTTGAGGCTGTGCGATCGGAGTCCGTTTGGTTTGAGGGTGGGCGGGGGATTGGAGTGAGTTGGAGTTGAGGGCGGGCGATCGGAGTGAGTTGGGGTTGAGGGCGGGCGATCGGAGTGAGTTGAGGGTGAGGGTGGGTGGGGGATTCAGAGTGAATTGGGGTTGAGGGCGAGTGAAATTGGAGTGAGTAGGGGTTGAGGGCAGGCGATCGGAGTGAGTTGGGGTTGAGGGCAGGCGATCGGAGTGAGTTGGGGTTGAGGGCGGACGATCGGAGTGAGTTGGGTTTGAGGATGGGCGGGGCCAATCGGAGTGAGTTGAGGGTGAGGGCGGCGGGATCGGAGTGAGTTGGCGTTGATGTCGGGGGCAATCGGAGTAAGTTGGGGTTGAGGGCGGGCGATTGGAGTGAGTTGGGGTTAAGGTTGTGGGATGGGAATGAGTTGGGGTTGAGGCTGTGCGATCGGAATCCGTTTGGGTTGAGGGTGGGCGGGGGATTGGAGTGAATTGGAGTTGAGGGCGGGAGATTGGAGTGAGTTGGGATTGAGCATGGGTGGGGGATTTAGAATGAATTGGGGTTGAGGGTGAGGGAAATCGGAGTGAATTGGGGTTGAGGGCAGGCGATCGGAGTGAGTTGGGGTTGAGGGAAGGCGATCGGAGTGATTTGGGGTTGAGGAAGCGCGATCGGAGTGAGTTGGGGTTGAGGGCGAGGGAAATCGGAGTGAGTCGGTGTTGAGGACAGGCGATCGGAGTGAGTTGGGGTTGAGGGTGGGCGATCGGAGTGAGTTGGGTTTGATGGTGGGCGGGGCCAATCGGAGTGAGTTGAGGGTGAGGGTGGCGGGAACGGAGTGAGTTGGGGTTGAGGTCGGGGGCAATCGCAGTGAGTTGTGCTTGAGGGCGGGCGATTGGAGTGAGTTGGGGTTAAGGTTGCGGGATCGGAATGAGTTGGGGTTGAGGCTGTGCGATCGGAATCCGTTTGGGTTGAGGGTGGGCGGGGGATTGGAGTTGAGGGCGGGCGATCGGAATGAGTTGGGGTTGAGGGTGGGTGGGGGATTCAGAGGGAATTGGGGTTGAGGGCGCTGAATCGGAGTGAGTTGGGGTTGAGGGCGGGCGATCGGAGTAAGTTGGGGTTGAGGGCGCGGGGATCGCAATGAGTTGCGGTTGAGGGCACGGGGATCGGAGTGCGTTGTGGAGGGTTGTCAAGGGATTGGAGTGAGTTGGGTTTGAGGGCGCAGGGATCTGATTGATTGGGGTTTGAGGGCAGGGGATTGGAGTGAGTTGGGATTCAGGGCGGGGAAGCGGAGTGAGTTGGTGTTGGGGGTGGACCGGGGCAATCGATGTGAGTTGGGGGTGAGGGCGACGGGATCGGAGTGATTTGGGGTTGAAGGCGGGGGATGGGAGTGAGTTGGGGTTGAGGGCGGGGGATGGGAGTGTGTTGTGGTTGAGGGCGGGGGATGGGAGTGAGTTGGGGTTGAGGGCGGGGGATGGGAGTGAGTTGGGGATGAGGGCGGGGGATGGAAGTGGGTTGGGGTTGAGGGCGGGGGATGGGAGTGAGTTGTGGTTGAGGCCGGGCGAACGGAGTGAGTTGGGGTTGAGGTCGGGGGATTGGAATGAGTTGGGGTTGAGGCTGTGCGATCGGAGTCCATTTGGGTTGAGGGTGGGCGGGCGATCGGAGTGAGTTGGAGTTGAGGGCGGGCGATCGGAGTGAGTTGGGGTTTAGGGTGGGCAGCGGATTCAGAGTGAATTGGGGATGAGGGCGAGGGAAATCGAAGTGAGTTGAGGTTGAGGGCAGGCGATTGGAGTGAGTTGGGGTTGAGGGCGCGCGATCGGAGTGAGTTGGGTTTGAGGGCGGGGCAATCAAAGTGAGTTCGGGATGAGGATGGGCGATCGGAGTAAGTTGGGGTTGAGGGCGCGGGGATCGGAATGAGTTGGGGTTGAGGGCACGGGGATCGGAGTGAGTTGTGGTGGAGGGTTGTCAAGGGATTGGAGTGAGTTGGGGTTGAGGGCGGTGGGATCGGAGTGAGTTGTGATTGAGGGCATGGGGATCGGAGTGAGTTGGGGTTGAGGGCAGGCGATCGGAGTGAGTTGCAGTTGAGAGCGGGCGCTCGGACTGAGTTGGGGTTGAGGGCGGGCGATCGTAGTGAGTTGGGTTTGAGGGCGGGCGATCGGAGTGAGTTGGGTTTGAGGGTGGCCGGGGCCAATCGGAGTGAGTTGAGCGTGAGGGCGGCGGGATTGGAGTGAGTTGGGGTTGAGGTCGGGGGCAAACGGAGTGAGTTGGGGTTGAGGGCAGGTGATTGGAGTGAGTTGGGGTTGAGGTCGGGGGCAATCGGAGTGAGTTGGGGTTGAGGGCGGGCGATCGGAGTGAGTTGAGGTTGAGGGCGGACAATCGGAGTGAGTTGGGGTTGAGGGCAGGCGATTGGAGTGAGCTGGGGTTGAGGTCGGGGGATCGGAAGGAGTTGGGGTTGAGGCTGTGCGATCGGAGTCCGTTTGGTTTGAGGGTGGGCGGGGGATTGGAGTGAGTTGGAGTTGAGGGCGGGCGATCGGAGTGAGTTGGGGTTGAGGGCGGGCGATCGGAGTGAGTTGAGGGTGAGGGTGGGTGGGGGATTCAGAGTGAATTGGGGTTGAGGGCGAGTGAAATTGGAGTGAGTAGGGGTTGAGGGCAGGCGATCGGAGTGAGTTGGGGTTGAGGGCAGGCGATCGGAGTGAGTTGGGGTTGAGGGCGGACGATCGGAGTGAGTTGGGTTTGAGGATGGGCGGGGCCAATCGGAGTGAGTTGAGGGTGAGGGCGGCGGGATCGGAGTGAGTTGGCGTTGATGTCGGGGGCAATCGGAGTAAGTTGGGGTTGAGGGCGGGCGATTGGAGTGAGTTGGGGTTAAGGTTGTGGGATGGGAATGAGTTGGGGTTGAGGCTGTGCGATCGGAATCCGTTTGGGTTGAGGGTGGGCGGGGGATTGGAGTGAGTTGGAGTTGAGGGCGGGAGATTGGAGTGAGTTGGGATTGAGCATGGGTGGGGGATTTAGAATGAATTGGGGTTGAGGGTGAGGGAAATCGGAGTGAATTGGGGTTGAGGGCAGGCGATCGGAGTGAGTTGGGGTTGAGGGAAGGCGATCGGAGTGATTTGGGGTTGAGGAAGCGCGATCGGAGTGAGTTGGGGTTGAGGGCGAGGGAAATCGGAGTGAGTCGGTGTTGAGGACAGGCGATCGGAGTGAGTTGGGGTTGAGGGTGGGCGATCGGAGTGAGTTGGGTTTGATGGTGGGCGGGGCCAATCGGAGTGAGTTGAGGGTGAGGGTGGCGGGAACGCAGTGAGTTGTGCTTGAGGGCGGGCGATTGGAGTGAGTTGGGGTTAAGGTTGCGGGATCGGAATGAGTTGGGGTTGAGGCTGTGCGATCGGAATCCGTTTGGGTTGAGGGTGGGCGGGGGATTGGAGTTGAGGGCGGGCGATCGGAATGAGTTGGGGTTGAGGGTGGGTGGGGGATTCAGAGGGAATTGGGGTTGAGGGCGCTGAATCGGAGTGAGTTGGGGTTGAGGGCGGGCGATCGGAGTAAGTTGGGGTTGAGGGCGCGGGGATCGCAATGAGTTGCGGTTGAGGGCACGGGGATCGGAGTGCGTTGTGGAGGGTTGTCAAGGGATTGGAGTGAGTTGGGTTTGAGGGCGCAGGGATCTGATTGATTGGGGTTTGAGGGCAGGGGATTGGAGTGAGTTGGGATTCAGGGCGGGGAAGCGGAGTGAGTTGGTGTTGGGGGTGGACCGGGGCAATCGATGTGAGTTGGGGGTGAGGGCGACGGGATCGGAGTGATTTGGGGTTGAAGGCGGGGGATGGGAGTGAGTTGGGGTTGAGGGCGGGGGATCGGAAGGAGTTGGGGTTGAGGCTGTGCGATCGGAGTCCGTTTGGTTTGAGGGTGGGCGGGGGATTGGAGTGAGTTGGAGTTGAGGGCGGGCGATCGGAGTGAGTTGGGGTTGAGGGCGGGCGATCGGAGTGAGTTGAGGGTGAGGGTGGGTGGGGGATTCAGAGTGAATTGGGGTTGAGGGCGAGTGAAATTGGAGTGAGTAGGGGTTGAGGGCAGGCGATCGGAGTGAGTTGGGGTTGAGGGCAGGCGATCGGAGTGAGCTGGGGTTGAGGGCGGGCGATCGGAGTGAGTTGGGGTTGAGGGTGGGTTGGGGATTCAGAGTGAATTGGGGTTGAGGGTGCTGAATCGGAGTGAGTTGGGGTTGTGGGCGGAGGGATCGGAGTAAGTTGGGGTTGAGGGCAGGCGATCGGAGTGATTTGGGGTTGAGGAAGGGCGATCGGAGTGAGTTGGGGTTGAGGGCGAGGGAAATCGGAGTGAGTAGGTGTTGAGGACAGGCGATCGGAGTGAGTTGGGGTTGAGGGTGGGCGATCGGAGTGAGTTGGGTTTGATGGTGGGCGGGGCCAATCGGAGTGAGTTGAGGGTGAGGGTGGCGGGAACGGATTGAGTTGGGGTTGAGGTCGGGGGCAATCGCAGTGAGTTGTGCTTGAGGGCGGGCGATTGGAGTGAATTGGGGTTAAGGTTGCGGGATCGGAATGAGTTGGGGTTGAGGCTGTGCGATCGGAATCCGTTTGGGTTGAGGGTGGGCGGGGGATTGGAGTTGAGGGCGGGCGATCGGAATGAGTTGGGGTTGAGGGTGGGTGGGGGATTCAGAGGGAATTGGGGTTGAGGGCGCTGAATCGGAGTGAGTTGGGGTTGAGGGCGGGCGATCGGAGTAAGTTGGGGTTGAGGGCGCGGGGATCGCAATGAGTTGCGGTTGAGGGCACGGGGATCGGAGTGCGTTGTGGAGGGTTGTCAAGGGATTGGAGTGAGTTGGGTTTGAGGGCGCAGGGATCTGATTGATTGGGGTTTGAGGTCAGGGGATTGGAGTGAGTTGGGATTCAGGGCGGGGAAGCGGAGTGAGTTGGTGTTGGGGGTGGACCGGGGCAATCGATGTGAGTTGTGGGTGAGGGCGACGGGATTGGAGTGATTTGGGGTTGAAGGCGGGGGATGGGAGTGAGTTGGGGTTGAGGGCGGGGGATCGGAAGGAGTTGGGGTTGAGGCTGTGCGATCGGCGTCCGTTTGGTTTGAGGGTGGGCGGGGGATTGGAGTGAGTTGGAGTTGAGGGCGGGCGATCGGAGTGAGTTGGGGTTGAGGGCGGGCGATCGGAGTGAGTTGAGGGTGAGGGTGGGTGGGGGATTCAGAGTGAATTGGGGTTGAGGGCGAGTGAAATTGGAGTGAGTAGGGGTTGAGGGCAGGCGATCGGAGTGAGTTGGGGTTGAGGGCAGGCGATCGGAGTGAGCTGGGGTTGAGGGCAGGCGATCGGAGTGAGTTGGGGTTGAGGGTGGGTGGGGGATTCAGAGTGAATTGGGGTTGAGGGTGCTGAATCGGAGTGAGTTGGGGTTGTGGGCGGAGGGATCGGAGTAAGTTGGGGTTGAGGGCAGGCGATCGGAGTGATTTGGGGTTGAGGAAGGGCGATCGGAGTGAGTTGGGGTTGAGGGCGAGGGAAATCGGAGTGAGTAGGTGTTGAGGACAGGCGAACGGAGTGAGTTGGGTTTGATGGTGGGCGGGGCCAATCGGAGTGAGTTGAGGGTGAGGGTGGCGGGAACGGAGTGAGTTGGGGTTGAGGTCGGGGGCAATCGCAGTGAGTTGTGCTTGTGGGCGGGCGATTGGAGTGAGTTGGGGTTAAGGTTGCGGGATCGGAATGAGTTGGGGTTGAGGCTGTGCGATCGGAATCCGTTTGGGTTGAGGGTGGGCGGGGGATTGGAGTTGAGGGCGGGCGATCGGAATGAGTTGGGGTTGAGGGTGGGTGGGGGATTCAGAGGGAATTGGGGTTGAGGGCGCTGAATCGGAGTGAGTTGGGGTTGAGGGCGGGCGATCGGAGTAAGTTGGGGTTGAGGGCGCGGGGATCGCAATGAGTTGCGGTTGAGGGCACGGGGATCGGAGTGCGTTGTGGAGGGTTGTCAAGGGATTGGAGTGAGTTGGGTTTGAGGGCGCAGGGATCTGATTGATTGGGGTTTGAGGGCAGGGGCTTGGAGTGAGTTGGGGTTCAGGGCGGGGAAGCGGAGTGAGTTGGTGTTGGGCGTGGGCCGGGGCAATCGATGTGAGTTGGGGGTGAGGGCGACGGGATCGGAGTGATTTGGGGTTGAGGGCGGGGGATGGGAGTGAGTTGGGGTTGAGGGCGGGGGATGGGAGTGTGTTGGGGTTGAGGGCGGGGGATGGGAGTGAGTTGGGGTTGAGGGCGGGGGATGGGAGTGAGTTGGGGATGAGGGCGGGGGATGGGAGTGAGTTGTGGTTGAGGCCGGGGCGAACGGAGTGAGTTGGGGTTGAGGTCGGGGGATTGGAATGAGTTGGGGTTGAGGCTGTGCGATCGGAGTCCATTTGGGTTGAGGGTGGGCGGGGGATCGGAGTGAGTTGGAGTTGAGGGCGGGCGATCGGAGTGAGTTGGGGTTTAGGGTGGGCGGCGGATTCAGAGTGAATTGGGGATGAGGGCGAGGGAAATCGAAGTGAGTTGAGGTTGAGGGCAGGCGATTGGAGTGAGTTGGGGTTGAGGGCGCGCGATCGGAGTGAGTTGGTTTGAGGGCGGGGCAATCAAAGTGAGTTCGGGATGAGGATGGGCAATCGGAGTAAGTTGGGGTTGAGGGCGCGGGGATCGGAATGAGTTGGGGTTGAGGGCACGGGGATCGGAGTGAGTTGTGGTGGAGGGTTGTCAAGGGATTGGAGTGAGTTGGGGTTGAGGGCGGTGGGATCGGAGTGAGTTGTGATTGAGGGCATGGGGATCGGAGTGAGTTGGGGTTGAGGGCAGGCGATCGGAGTGAGTTGCAGTTGAGGGCGGGCACTCGGACTGAGTTGGGGTTGAGGGCGGGCGATCGTAGTGAGTTGGGTTTGAGGGCGGGCGATCGGAGTGAGTTGGGTTTGAGGGTGGCCGGGGCCAATCGGAGTGAGTTGAGCGTGAGGGCGGCGGGATTGGAGTGAGTTGGGGTTGAGGTCGGGGGCAAACGGAGTGAGTTGGGGTTGAGGGCAGGTGATTGGAGTGAGTTGGGGTTGAGGTCGGGGGCAATCGGAGTGAGTTGGGGTTGAGGGCGGGCGATCGGAGTGAGTTGAGGTTGAGGGCGGACAATCGGAGTGAGTTGGGGTTGAGGGCAGGCGATTGGAGTGAGCTGGGGTTGAGGTCGGGGGATCGGAAGGAGTTGGGGTTGAGGCTGTGCGATCGGAGTCCGTTTGGTTTGAGGGTGGGCGGGGGATTGGAGTGAGTTGGAGTTGAGGGCGGGCGATCGGAGTGAGTTGGGGTTGAGGGCGGGCGATCGGAGTGAGTTGAGGGTGAGGGTGGGTGGGGGATTCAGAGTGAATTGGGGTTGAGGGCGAGTGAAATTGGAGTGAGTAGGGGTTGAGGGCAGGCGATCGGAGTGAGTTGGGGTTGAGGGCAGGCGATCGGAGTGAGTTGGGGTTGAGGGCGGACGATCGGAGTGAGTTGGGTTTGAGGATGGGCGGGGCCAATCGGAGTGAGTTGAGGGTGAGGGCGGCGGGATCGGAGTGAGTTGGCGTTGATGTCGGGGGCAATCGGAGTAAGTTGGGGTTGAGGGCGGGCGATTGGAGTGAGTTGGGGTTAAGGTTGTGGGATGGGAATGAGTTGGGGTTGAGGCTGTGCGATCGGAATCCGTTTGGGTTGAGGGTGGGCGGGGGATTGGAGTGAGTTGGAGTTGAGGGCGGGAGATTGGAGTGAGTTGGGATTGAGCATGGGTGGGGGATTTAGAATGAATTGGGGTTGAGGGTGAGGGAAATCGGAGTGAATTGGGGTTGAGGGCAGGCGATCGGAGTGAGTTGGGGTTGAGGGAAGGCGATCGGAGTGATTTGGGGTTGAGGAAGCGCGATCGGAGTGAGTTGGGGTTGAGGGCGAGGGAAATCGGAGTGAGTCGGTGTTGAGGACAGGCGATCGGAGTGAGTTGGGGTTGAGGGTGGGCGATCGGAGTGAGTTGGGTTTGATGGTGGGCGGGGCCAATCGGAGTGAGTTGAGGGTGAGGGTGGCGGGAACGGAGTGAGTTGGGGTTGAGGTCGGGGGCAATCGCAGTGAGTTGTGCTTGAGGGCGGGCGATTGGAGTGAGTTGGGGTTAAGGTTGCGGGATCGGAATGAGTTGGGGTTGAGGCTGTGCGATCGGAATCCGTTTGGGTTGAGGGTGGGCGGGGGATTGGAGTTGAGGGCGGGCGATCGGAATGAGTTGGGGTTGAGGGTGGGTGGGGGATTCAGAGGGAATTGGGGTTGAGGGCGCTGAATCGGAGTGAGTTGGGGTTGAGGGCGGGCGATCGGAGTAAGTTGGGGTTGAGGGCGCGGGGATCGCAATGAGTTGCGGTTGAGGGCACGGGGATCGGAGTGCGTTGTGGAGGGTTGTCAAGGGATTGGAGTGAGTTGGGTTTGAGGGCGCAGGGATCTGATTGATTGGGGTTTGAGGGCAGGGGATTGGAGTGAGTTGGGATTCAGGGCGGGGAAGCGGAGTGAGTTGGTGTTGGGGGTGGACCGGGGCAATCGATGTGAGTTGGGGGTGAGGGAGACGGGATCGGAGTGATTTGGGGTTGAAGGCGGGGGATGGGAGTGAGTTGGGGTTGAGGGCGGGGGATCGGAAGGAGTTGGGGTTGAGGCTGTCCGATCGGAGTCCGTTTGGTTTGAGGGTGGGCGGGGGATTGGAGTGAGTTGGAGTTGAGGGCGGGCGATCGGAGTGAGTTGGGGTTGAGGGCGGGCGATCGGAGTGAGTTGAGGGTGAGGGTGGGTGGGGGATTCAGAGTGAATTGGGGTTGAGGGCGAGTGAAATTGGAGTGAGTAGGGGTTGAGGGCAGGCGATCGGAGTGAGTTGGGGTTGAGGGCAGGCGATCGGAGTGAGCTGGGGTTGAGGGCGGGCGATCGGAGTGAGTTGGGGTTGAGGGTGGGTTGGGGATTCAGAGTGAATTGGGGTTGAGGGTGCTGAATCGGAGTGAGTTGGGGTTGTGGGCGGAGGGATCGGAGTAAGTTGGGGTTGAGGGCAGGCGATCGGAGTGATTTGGGGTTGAGGAAGGGCGATCGGAGTGAGTTGGGGTTTAGGGTGGGCAGCGGATTCAGAGTGAATTGGGGATGAGGGCGAGGGAAATCGAAGTGAGTTGAGGTTGAGGGCAGGCGATTGGAGTGAGTTGGGGTTGAGGGCGCGCGATCGGAGTGAGTTGGGGTTGAGGGTGGGTGGGGGATTCAGAGTGAATTGGGGTTGAGGGTGCTGAATCGGAGTGAGTTGGGGTTGTGGGCGGAGGGATCGGAGGAAGTTGGGGTTGAGGCAGGCGATCGGAGTGATTTGGGGTTGAGGAAGGGCGATCGGAGTGAGTTGGGGTTGAGGGCGAGGGAAATCGGAGTGAGTAGGTGTTGAGGACAGGCGATCGGAGTGAGTTGGGGTTGAGGGTGGGCGATCGGAGTGAGTTGGGTTTGATGGTGGGCGGGGCCAATCGGAGTGAGTTGAGGGTGAGGGTGGCGGGAACGGAGTGAGTTGGGGTTGAGGTCGGGGGCAATCGCAGTGAGTTGTGCTTGAGGGCGGGCGATTGGAGTGAATTGGGGTTAAGGTTGCGGGATCGGAATGAGTTGGGGTTGAGGCTGTGCGATCGGAATCCGTTTGGGTTGAGGGTGGGCGGGGGATTGGAGTTGAGGGCGGGCGATCGGAATGAGTTGGGGTTGAGGGTGGGTGGGGGGTTCAGAGGGAATTGGGGTTGAGGGCGCTGAATTGGAGTGAGTTGGGGTTGAGGGCGGGCGATCGGAGTAAGTTGGGGTTGAGGGCGCGGGGATCGCAATGAGTTGCGGTTGAGGGCACGGGGATCGGAGTGCGTTGTGGAGGGTTGTCAAGGGATTGGAGTGAGTTGGGTTTGAGGGCGCAGGGATCTGATTGATTGGGGTTTGAGGGCAGGGGATTGGAGTGAGTTGGGGTTCAGGGCGGGGAAGCGGAGTGAGTTGGTGTTGGGGGTGGGCCGGGGCAATCGATGTGAGTTGGGGGTGAGGGCGACGGGATCGGAGTGATTTGGGGTTGAGGGCGGGGGATGGGAGTGAGTTGGGGTTGAGGGCGGGGGATGGGAGTGTGTTGGGGTTGAGGGCGGGGGATGGGAGTGAGTTGGGGTTGAGGGCGGGGGATGGGAGTGAGTTGGGGATGAGGGCGGGGGATGGAAGTGGGTTGGGGTTGAGGGCGGGGGATGGGAGTGAGTTGTGGTTGAGGCCGGGCGAACGGAGTGAGTTGGGGTTGAGGTCGGGGGATTGGAATGAGTTGGGGTTGAGGCTGTGCGATCGGAGTCCATTTGGGTTGAGGGTGGGCGGGGGATCGGAGTGAGTTGGAGTTGAGGGCGGGCGATCGGAGTGAGTTGGGGTTTAGGGTGGGCAGCGGATTCAGAGTGAATTGGGGATGAGGGCGAGGGAAATCGAAGTGAGTTGAGGTTGAGGGCAGGCGATTGGAGTGAGTTGGGGTTGAGGGCGCGCGATCGGAGTGAGTTGGGTTTGAGGGCGGGGCAATCAAAGTGAGTTCGGGATGAGGATGGGCGATCGGAGTAAGTTGGGGTTGAGGGCGCGGGGATCGGAATGAGTTGGGGTTGAGGGCACGGGGATCGGAGTGAGTTGTGGTGGAGGGTTGTCAAGGGATTGGAGTGAGTTGGGGTTGAGGGCGGTGGGATCGGAGTGAGTTGTGATTGAGGGCATGGGGATCGGAGTGAGTTGGGGTTGAGGGCAGGCGATCGGAGTGAGTTGCAGTTGAGGGCGGGCGCTCGGACTGAGTTGGGGTTGAGGGCGGGCGATCGTAGTGAGTTGGGTTTGAGGGCGGGCGATCGGAGTGAGTTGGGTTTGAGGGTGGCCGGGGCCAATCGGAGTGAGTTGAGCGTGAGGGCGGCGGGATTGGAGTGAGTTGGGGTTGAGGTCGGGGGCAAACGGAGTGAGTTGGGGTTGAGGGCAGGTGATTGGAGTGATTTGGGGTTGAGGTCGGGGGCAATCGGAGTGAGTTGGGGTTGAGGGCGGGCGATCGGAGTGAGTTGAGGTTGAGGGCGGACAATCGGAGTGAGTTGGGGTTGAGGGCAGGCGATTGGAGTGAGCTGGGGTTGAGGTCGGGGGATCGGAAGGAGTTGGGGTTGAGGCTGTGCGATCGGAGTCCGTTTGGTTTGAGGGTGGGCGGGGGATTGGAGTGAGTTGGAGTTGAGGGCGGGCGATCGGAGTGAGTTGGGGTTGAGGGCGGGCGATCGGAGTGAGTTGAGGGTGAGGGTGGGTGGGGGATTCAGAGTGAATTGGGGTTGAGGGCGAGTGAAATTGGAGTGAGTAGGGGTTGAGGGCAGGCGATCGGAGTGAGTTGGAGTTGAGGGCAGGCGATCGGAGTGAGCTGGGGTTGAGGGCGGGCGATCGGAGTGAGTTGGGGTTGAGGGTGGGTGGGGGATTCAGAGTGAATTGGGGTTGAGGGTGCTGAATCGGAGTGAGTTGGGGTTGTGGGCGGAGGGATCGGAGTAAGCTGGGGTTGAGGGCAGGCGATCGGATTGATTTGGGGTTGAGGGAGGGCGATCGGAGTGAGTTGGGGTTGAGGGCGGGCGATCGGAGTGAGTTGAGGGTGAGGGTGGGTGGGGGATTCAGAGTGAATTGGGGTTGAGGGCGAGTGAAATTGGAGTGAGTTGGGGTTGAGGGCAGGCGATCGGAGTGAGTTGGGGTTGAGGGCAGGCGATCGGAGTGAGTTGGGGTTGAGGGCGGACGATCGGAGTGAGTTGGGTTTGAGGGTGGGCGGGGCCAATCGGAGTGAGTTGAGGGTGAGGGCGGCGGGATCGGAGTGAGTTGGCGTTGATGTCGAGGGCGATCGGAGTGAGTTGGGGTTGAGGGCGAGGGAAATCGGAGTGAGTAGGTGTTGAGGACAGGCGATCGGAGTGAGTTGGGGTTGAGGGTGGGCGATCGGAGTGAGTTGGGTTTGATGGTGGGCGGGGCCAATCGGAGTGAGTTGAGGGTGAGGGTGGCGGGAACGGAGTGAGTTGGGGTTGAGGTCGGGGGCAATCGCAGTGAGTTGTGCTTGAGGGCGGGCGATTGGAGTGAGTTGGGGTTAAGGTTGCGGGATCGGAATGAGTTGGGGTTGAGGCTGTGCGATCGGAATCCGTTTGGGTTGAGGGTGGGCGGGGGATTGGAGTTGAGGGCGGGCGATCGGAATGAGTTGGGGTTGAGGGTGGGTGGGTGATTCAGAGGGAATTGGGGTTGAGGGCACTGAATTGGAGTGAGATGGGGTTGAGGGCGGGCGATCGGAGTAAGTTGGGGTTGAGGGCGCAGGGATCGCAATGAGTTGCGGTTGAGGGCACGGGGATCGGAGTGCGTTGTGGAGGGTTGTCAAGGGATTGGAGTGAGTTGGGTTTGAGGGCACGGGGATCAGATTGATTGGGGTTTGAGGGCAGGGGATCGGAGTGAGTTGGGGTTCAGGGCGGGGAAGCGGAGTGAGTTGGTGTTGGGGGTGGGCCGGGGCAATCGATGTGAGTTGGGGGTGAGGGCGGGGGATGGGAGTGAGTTGGGGATGAGGGCGGGGGATGGAAGTGGTTTGGGGTTGAGGGCGGGGGATGGGAGTGAGTTGTGGTTGAGGCCCGGCGAACGGAGTGAGTTGGGGTTGAGGTCGGGGGATTGGAATGAGTTGGGGTTGAGGCTGTGCGATCGGAGTCCATTTGGGTTGAGGGTGGGCGGGGGATCGGAGTGAGTTGGAGTTGAGGGCGGGCGATCGGAGTGAGTTGGGGTTTAGGGTGGGCGGCGGATTCAGAGTGAATTGGGGATGAGGGCGAGGGAAATCGAAGTGAGTTGAGGTTGAGGGCAGGCGATTGGAGTGAGTTGGGGTTGAGGGCGCGCGATCGGAGTGAGTTGGGGTTGAGGGCGCGGGGATCGGAATGAGTTGGGGTTGAGGGCACGGGGATGGGAGTGAGTTGTGGTGGAGGGTTGTCAAGGGATTGGAGTGAGTTGGGGTTGAGGGCGGTGGGATCGGAGTGAGTTGTGATTGAGGGCATGGGGATCGGAGTGAGTTGGGGTTGAGGGCAGGCGATCGGAGTGAGTTGCAGTTGAGGGCGGGCGCTCGGACTGAGTTGGGGTTGAGGGCGGGCGATCGTAGTGAGTTGGGTTTGAGGGCGGGCGATCGGAGTGAGTTGGGTTTGAGGGTGGCTGGGGCCAATCGGAGTGAGTTGAGCGTGAGGGCGGCGGGATTGGAGTGAGTTGGGGTTGAGGTCGGGGGCAAACGGAGTGAGTTGGGGTTGAGGGCAGGTGATTGGAGTGAGTTGGGGTTGAGGTCAGGGGCAATCGGAGTGAGTTGGGGTTGAGGGCAGGCGATCGGAGTGAGTTGAGGTTGAGGGCGGACAATCGGAGTGAGTTGGGGTTGAGGGCAGGCGATTGGAGTGAGCTGGGGTTGAGGTCGGGGGATCGGAAGGAGTTGGGGTTGAGGCTGTGCGATCGGAGTCCGTTTGGTTTGAGGGTGGGCGGGGGATTGGAGTGAGTTGGAGTTGAGGGCGGGCGATCGGAGTGAGTTGGTGTTGAGGGCGGGCGATCGGAGTGAGTTGAGGGTGAGGGTGGGTGGGGGATTCAGAGTGAATTGGGGTTGAGGGCGAGTGAAATTGGAGTGAGTAGGGGTTGAGGGCAGGCGATCGGAGTGAGTTGGGGTTGAGGGCAGGCGATCGGAGTGAGCTGGGGTTGAGGGCGGGCGATCGGAGTGAGTTGGGGTTGAGGGTGGGTGGGGGATTCAGAGTGAATTGGGGTTGAGGGTGCTGAATCGGAGTGAGTTGGGGTTGTGGGCGGATGGATCGGAGTAAGTTGGGGTTGAGGGCAGGCGATCGGAGTGATTTGGGGTTGAGGAAGGGCGATCGGAGTGAGTTGGGGTTGAGGGCGAGGGAAATCGGAGTGAGTAGGTGTTGAGGACAGGCGATCGGAGTGAGTTGGGGTTGAGGGTGGGCGATCGGAGTGAGTTGGGTTTGATGGTGGGCGGGGCCAATCGGAGTGAGTTGAGGGTGAGGGTGGCGGGAACGGAGTGAGTTGGGGTTGAGGTCGGGGGCAATCGCAGTGAGTTGTGCTTGAGGGCGGGCGATTGGAGTGAGTTGGGGTTAAGGTTGCGGGATCGGAATGAGTTGGGGTTGAGGCTGTGCGATCGGAATCCGTTTGGGTTGAGGGTGGGCGGGGGATTGGAGTTGAGGGTGGGCGATCGGAATGAGTTGGGGTTGAGGGTGGGTGGGGGATTCAGAGGGAATTGGGGTTGAGGGCGCTGAATCGGAGTGAGTTGGGGTTGAGGGCGGGCGATCGGAGTAAGTTGGGGTTGAGGGCGCGGGGATCGCAATGAGTTGCGGTTGAGGGCACGGGGATCGGAGTGCGTTGTGGAGGGTTGTCAAGGGATTGGAGTGAGTTGGGTTTGAGGGCGCAGGGATCTGATTGATTGGGGTTTGAGGGCAGGGGATTGGAGTGAGTTGGGATTCAGGGCGGGGAAGCGGAGTGAGTTGGTGTTGGGGGTGGACCGGGGCAATCGATGTGAGTTGGGGGTGAGGGCGACGGGATCGGAGTGATTTGGGGTTGAAGGCGGGGGATGGGAGTGAGTTGGGGTTGAGGGCGGGGGATGGGAGTGTGTTGTGGTTGAGGGCGGGGGATGGGAGTGAGTTGGGGTTGAGGGCGGGGGATGGGAGTGAGTTGGGGATGAGGGCGGGGGATGGAAGTGGGTTGGGGTTGAGGGCGGGGGATGGGAGTGAGTTGTGGTTGAGGCCGGGCGAACGGAGTGAGTTGGGGTTGAGGTCGGGGGATTGGAATGAGTTGGGGTTGAGGCTGTGCGATCGGAGTCCATTTGGGTTGAGGGTGGGCGGGGGATCGGAGTGAGTTGGAGTTGAGGGCGGGCGATCGGAGTGAGTTGGGGTTTAGGGTGGGCGGCGGATTCAGAGTGAATTGGGGATGAGGGCGAGGGAAATCGAAGTGAGTTGAGGTTGAGGGCAGGCGATTGGAGTGAGTTGGGGTTGAGGGCGCGCGATCGGAGTGAGTTGGGTTTGAGGGCGGGGCAATCAAAGTGAGTTCGGGATGAGGATGGGCGATCGGAGTAAGTTGGGGTTGAGGGCGCGGGGATCGGAATGAGTTGGGGTTGAGGGCACGGGGATCGGAGTGAGTTGTGGTGGAGGGTTGTCAAGGGATTGGAGTGAGTTGGGGTTGAGGGCGGTGGGATCGGAGTGAGTTGTGATTGAGGGCATGGGGATCGGAGTGAGTTGGGGTGGAGGGTTGTCAAGGGATCGGAGTGAGTTGCAGTTGAGGGCGGGCGCTCGGACTGAGTTGGGGTTGAGGGCGGTCGATCGTAGTGAGTTGTGATTGAGGGCATGGGGATCGGAGTGAGTTGGGGTTGAGGGCAGGCGATCGGAGTGAGTTGCAGTTGAGGGCGGGCGCTCGGACTGAGTTGGGGTTGAGGGCGGTCGATCGTAGTGAGTTGGGTTTGAGGGCGGGCGATCGGAGTGAGTTGGGTTTGAGGGTGGCCGGGGCCAATCGGAGTGAGTTGAGCGTGAGGGCGGCGGGATTGGAGTGAGTTGGGGTTGAGGTCGGGGGCAAACGGAGTGAGTTGGGGTTGAGGGCAGGTGATTGGAGTGAGTTGGGGTTGAGGTCGGGGGCAATCGGAGTGAGTTGGGGTTGAGGGCGGGCGATCGGAGTGAGTTGAGGTTGAGGGCGGACAATCGGAGTGAGTTGGGGTTGAGGGCAGGCGATTGGAGTGAGCTGGGGTTGAGGTCGGGGGATCGGAAGGAGTTGGGGTTGAGGCTGTGCGATCGGAGTCCGTTTGGTTTGAGGGTGGGCGGGGGATTGGAGTGAGTTGGAGTTGAGGGCGGGCGATCGGAGTGAGTTGGGGTTGAGGGCGGGCGATCGGAGTGAGTTGAGGGTGAGGGTGGGTGGGGGATTCAGAGTGAATTGGGGTTGAGGGCGAGTGAAATTGGAGTGAGTAGGGGTTGAGGGCAGGCGATCGGAGTGAGTTGGGGTTGAGGGCAGGCGATCGGAGTGAGTTGGGGTTGAGGGCGGACGATCGGAGTGAGTTGGGTTTGAGGGTGGGCGGGGCCAATCGGAGTGAGTTGAGGGTGAGGGCGGCGGGATCGGAGTGAGTTGGCGTTGATGTCGAGGGCAATCCGAGTAAGTTGGGGTTGAGGGCGGGCGATTGGACTGAGTTGGGGTTAAGGTTGTGGGATGGGAATGAGTTGGGGTTGAGGCTGTGCGATAAGAGTCCGTTTGGGTTGAGGGTGGGCGGGGGATTGGAGTGAGTTGGAGTTGAGGGCGGGAGATTGGAGTGAGTTGGGATTGAGCATGGGTGGGGGATTTAGAATGAATTGGGGTTGAGGGTGAGGGAAATCGGAGTGAATTGGGGTTGAGGGCAGGCGATCGGAGTGAGTTGGGGTTGAGGGAAGGCGATCGGAGTGATTTGGGGTTGAGGAAGCGCGATCGGAGAGATTTGGGGTTGAGGGCGAGGGAAATCGGAGTGAGTCGGTGTTGAGGACAGGCGATCGGAGTGAGTTGGGGTTGAGGGTGGGCGATCGGAGTGAGTTGGGTTTGATGGTGGGCGGGGCCAATCGGAGTGAGTTGAGGGTGAGGGTGGCGGGAACGGAGTGAGTTGGGGTTGAGGTCGGGGGCAATCGCAGTGAGTTGTGCTTGAGGGCGGGCGATTGGAGTGAGTTGGGGTTAAGGTTGCGGGATCGGAATGAGTTGGGGTTGAGGCTGTGCGATCGGAATCCGTTTGGGTTGAGGGTGGGCGGGGGATTGGAGTTGAGGGCGGGCGATCGGAATGAGTTGGGGTTGAGGGTGGGTGGGGGATTCAGAGGGAATTGGGGTTGAGGGCGCTGAATCGGAGTGAGTTGGGGTTGAGGGCGGGCGATCGGAGTAAGTTGGGGTTGAGGGCGCGGGGATCGCAATGAGTTGCGGTTGAGGGCACGGGGGTCGGAGTGCGTTGTGGAGGGTTGTCAAGGGATTGGAGTGAGTTGGGTTTGAGGGCGCAGGGATCTGATTGATTGGGGTTTGAGGGCAGGGGATTGGAGTGAGTTGGGATTCAGGGCGGGGAAGCGGAGTGAGTTGGTGTTGGGGGTGGACCGGGGCAATCGATGTGAGTTGGGGGTGAGGGCGACGGGATCGGAGTGATTTGGGGTTGAAGGCGGGGGATGGGAGTGAGTTGGGGTTGAGGGCGGGGGATCGGAAGGAGTTGGGGTTGAGGCTGTGCGATCGGAGTCCGTTTGGTTTGAGGGTGGGCGGGGGATTGGAGTGAGTTGGAGTTGAGGGCGGGCGATCGGAGTGAGTTGGGGTTGAGGGCGGGCGATCGGAGTGAGTTGAGGGTGAGGGTGGGTGGGGGATTCAGAGTGAATTGGGGTTGAGGGCGAGTGAAATTGGAGTGAGTAGGGGTTGAGGGCAGGCGATCGGAGTGAGTTGGGGTTGAGGGCAGGTGATCGGAGTGAGCTGGGGTTGAGGGCGGGCGATCGGAGTGAGTTGGGGTTGAGGGTGGGTTGGGGATTCAGAGTGAATTGGGGTTGAGGGTGCTGAATCGGAGTGAGTTGGGGTTGTGGGCGGAGGGATCGGAGTAAGTTGGGGTTGAGGGCAGGCGATCGGAGTGATTTGGGGTTGAGGAAGGGCGATCGGAGTGAGTTGGGGTTTAGGGTGGGCAGCGGATTCAGAGTGAATTGGGGATGAGGGCGAGGGAAATCGAAGTGAGTTGAGGTTGAGGGCAGGCGATTGGAGTGAGTTGGGGTTGAGGGCGCGCGATCGGAGTGAGTTGGGTTTGAGGGCGGGGCAATCAAAGTGAGTTCGGGATGAGGATGGGCGATCGGAGTAAGTTGGGGTTGAGGGCGCGGGGATCGGAATGAGTTGGGGTTGAGGGCACGGGGATCGGAGTGAGTTGTGGTGGAGGGTTGTCAAGGGATTGGAGTGAGTTGGGGTTGAGGGCGGTGGGATCGGAGTGAGTTGTGATTGAGGGCATGGGGATCGGAGTGAGTTGGGGTTGAGGGCAGGCGATCGGAGTGAGTTGCAGTTGAGGGCGGGCGCTCGGACTGAGTTGGGGTTGAGGGCGGGCGATCGTAGTGAGTTGGGTTTGAGGGCGGGCGATCGGAGTGAGTTGGGTTTGAGGGTGGCCGGGGCCAATCGGAGTGAGTTGAGCGTGAGGGCGGCGGGATTGGAGTGAGTTGGGGTTGAGGTCGGGGGCAAACGGATTGAGTTGGGGTTGAGGGCAGGTGATTGGAGTGAGTTGGGGTTGAGGTCGGGGGCAATCGGAGTGAGTTGGGGTTGAGGGCAGGCGATCGGAGTGAGTTGAGGTTGAGGGCGGACAATCGGAGTGAGTTGGGGTTGAGGGCAGGCGATTGGAGTGAGCTGGGGTTGAGGTCGGGGGATCGGAAGGAGTTGGGGTTGAGGCTGTGCGATCGGAGTCCGTTTGGTTTGAGGGTGGGCGGGGGATTGGAGTGAGTTGGAGTTGAGGGCGGGCGATCGGAGTGAGTTGGGGTTGAGGGCGGGCGATCGGAGTGAGTTGAGGGTGAGGGTGGGTGGGGGATTCAGAGTGAATTGGGGTTGAGGGCGAGTGAAATTGGAGTGAGTAGGAGTTGAGGGCAGGCGATCGGAGTGAGTTGGGGTTGAGGGCAGGCGATCGGAGTGAGCTGGGGTTGAGGGCGGGCGATCGGAGTGAGTTGGGGTTGAGGGTGGGTGGGGGATTCAGAGTGAATTGGGGTTGAGGGTGCTGAATCGGAGTGAGTTGGGGTTGTGGGCGGAGGGATCGGAGTAAGTTGGGGTTGAGGCAGGCGATCGGAGTGATTTGGGGTTGAGGAAGGGCGATCGGAGTGAGTTGGGGTTGAGGGCGAGGGAAATCGAAGTGAGTAGGTGTTGAGGACAGGCGATCGGAGTGAGTTGGGGTTGAGGGTGGGCGATCGGAGTGAGTTGGGTTTGATGGTGGGCGGGGCCAATCGGAGTGAGTTGAGGGTGAGGGTGGCGGGAACGGAGTGAGTTGGGGTTGAGGTCGGGGGCAATCGCAGTGAGTTGTGCTTGAGGGCGGGCGATTGGAGTGAATTGGGGTTAAGGTTGCGGGATCGGAATGAGTTGGGGTTGAGGCTGTGCGATCGGAATCCGTTTGGGTTGAGGGTGGGCGGGGGATTGGAGTTGAGGGCGGGCGATCGGAATGAGTTGGGGTTGAGGGTGGGTGGGGGGTTCAGAGGGAATTGGGGTTGAGGGCGCTGAATTGGAGTGAGTTGGGGTTGAGGGCGGGCGATCGGAGTAAGTTGGGGTTGAGGGCGCGGGGATCGCAATGAGTTGCGGTTGAGGGCACGGGGATCGGAGTGCGTTGTGGAGGGTTGTCAAGGGATTGGAGTGAGTTGGGTTTGAGGGCGCAGGGATCTGATTGATTGGGGTTTGAGGGCAGGGGATTGGAGTGAGTTGGGGTTCAGGGCGGGGAAGCGGAGTGAGTTGGTGTTGGGGGTGGGCCGGGGCAATCGATGTGAGTTGGGGGTGAGGGCGACGGGATCGGAGTGATTTGGGGTTGAGGGCGGGGGATGGGAGTGAGTTGGGGTTGAGGGCGGGGGATGGGAGTGTGTTGGGGTTGAGGGCGGGGGATGGGAGTGAGTTGGGGTTGAGGGCGGGGGATGGGAGTGAGTTGGGGATGAGGGCGGGGGATGGAAGTGGGTTGGGGTTGAGGGCGGGGGATGGGAGTGAGTTGTGGTTGAGGCCGGGCGAACGGAGTGAGTTGGGGTTGAGGTCGGGGGATTGGAATGAGTTGGGGTTGAGGCTGTGCGATCGGAGTCCATTTGGGTTGAGGGTGGGCGGGGGATCGGAGTGAGTTGGAGTTGAGGGCGGGCGATCGGAGTGAGTTGGGGTTTAGGGTGGGCAGCGGATTCAGAGTGAATTGGGGATGAGGGCGAGGGAAATCGAAGTGAGTTGAGGTTGAGGGCAGGCGATTGGAGTGAGTTGGGGTTGAGGGCGCGCGATCGGAGTGAGTTGGGTTTGAGGGCGGGGCAATCAAAGTGAGTTCGGGATGAGGATGGGCGATCGGAGTAAGTTGGGGTTGAGGGCGCGGGGATCGGAATGAGTTGGGGTTGAGGGCACGGGGATCGGAGTGAGTTGTGGTGGAGGGTTGTCAAGGGATTGGAGTGAGTTGGGGTTGAGGGCGGTGGGATCGGAGTGAGTTGTGATTGAGGGCATGGGGATCGGAGTGAGTTGGGGTTGAGGGCAGGCGATCGGAGTGAGTTGCAGTTGAGGGCGGGCGCTCGGACTGAGTTGGGGTTGAGGGCGGGCGATCGTAGTGAGTTGGGTTTGAGGGCGGGCGATCGGAGTGAGTTGGGTTTGAGGGTGGCCGGGGCCAATCGGAGTGAGTTGAGCGTGAGGGCGGCGGGATTGGAGTGAGTTGGGGTTGAGGTCGGGGGCAAACGGAGTGAGTTGGGGTTGAGGGCAGGTGATTGGAGTGATTTGGGGTTGAGGTCGGGGGCAATCGGAGTGAGTTGGGGTTGAGGGCGGGCGATCGGAGTGAGTTGAGGTTGAGGGCGGACAATCGGAGTGAGTTGGGGTTGAGGGCAGGCGATTGGAGTGAGCTGGGGTTGAGGTCGGGGGATCGGAAGGAGTTGGGGTTGAGGCTGTGCGATCGGAGTCCGTTTGGTTTGAGGGTGGGCGGGGGATTGGAGTGAGTTGGAGTTGAGGGCGGGCGATCGGAGTGAGTTGGGGTTGAGGGCGGGCGATCGGAGTGAGTTGAGGGTGAGGGTGGGTGGGGGATTCAGAGTGAATTGGGGTTGAGGGCGAGTGAAATTGGAGTGAGTAGGGGTTGAGGGCAGGCGATCGGAGTGAGTTGGAGTTGAGGGCAGGCGATCGGAGTGAGCTGGGGTTGAGGGCGGGCGATCGGAGTGAGTTGGGGTTGAGGGTGGGTGGGGGATTCAGAGTGAATTGGGGTTGAGGGTGCTGAATCGGAGTGAGTTGGGGTTGTGGGCGGAGGGATCGGAGTAAGCTGGGGTTGAGGGCAGGCGATCGGATTGATTTGGGGTTGAGGGAGGGCGATCGGAGTGAGTTGGGGTTGAGGGCGGGCGATCGGAGTGAGTTGAGGGTGAGGGTGGGTGGGGGATTCAGAGTGAATTGGGGTTGAGGGCGAGTGAAATTGGAGTGAGTTGGGGTTGAGGGCAGGCGATCGGAGTGAGTTGGGGTTGAGGGCAGGCGATCGGAGTGAGCTGGGGTTGAGGGCGGGCGATCGGAGTGAGTTGGGGTTGAGGGTGGGTGGGGGATTCAGAGTGAATTGGGGTTGAGGGTGCTGAATCGGAGTGAGTTGGGGTTGTGGGCGGAGGGATCGGAGTAAGTTGGGGTTGAGGGCAGGCGATCGGAGTGATTTGGGGTTGAGGAAGGGCGATCGGAGTGAGTTGGGGTTGAGGGCGAGGGAAATCGGAGTGAGTAGGTGTTGAGGACAGGCGATCGGAGTGAGTTGGGGTTGAGGGTGGGCGATCGGAGTGAGTTGGGTTTGATGGTGGGCGGGGCCAATCGGAGTGAGTTGAGGGTGAGGGTGGCGGGAACGGAGTGAGTTGGGGTTGAGGTCGGGGGCAATCGCAGTGAGTTGTGCTTGAGGGCGGGCGATTGGAGTGAGTTGGGGTTAAGGTTGCGGGATCGGAATGAGTTGGGGTTGAGGCTGTGCGATCGGAATCCGTTTGGGTTGAGGGTGGGCGGGGGATTGGAGTTGAGGGCGGGCGATCGGAATGAGTTGGGGTTGAGGGTGGGTGGGTGATTCAGAGGGAATTGGGGTTGAGGGCACTGAATCGGAGTGAGATGGGGTTGAGGGCGGGCGATCGGAGTAAGTTGGGGTTGAGGGCGCAGGGATCGCAATGAGTTGCGGTTGAGGGCACGGGGATCGGAGTGCGTTGTGGAGGGTTGTCAAGGGATTGGAGTGAGTTGGGTTTGAGGGCACGGGGATCAGATTGATTGGGGTTTGAGGGCAGGGGATCGGAGTGAGTTGGGGTTCAGGGCGGGGAAGCGGAGTGAGTTGGTGTTGGGGGTGGGCCGGGGCAATCGATGTGAGTTGGGGGTGAGGGCGGGGGATGGGAGTGAGTTGGGGATGAGGGCGGGGGATGGAAGTGGGTTGGGGTTGAGGGCGGGGGATGGGAGTGAGTTGTGGTTGAGGCCCGGCGAACGGAGTGAGTTGGGGTTGAGGTCGGGGGATTGGAATGAGTTGGGGTTGAGGCTGTGCGATCGGAGTCCATTTGGGTTGAGGGTGGGCGGGGGATCGGAGTGAGTTGGAGTTGAGGGCGGGCGATCGGAGTGAGTTGGGGTTTAGGGTGGGCGGCGGATTCAGAGTGAATTGGGGATGAGGGCGAGGGAAATCGAAGTGAGTTGAGGTTGAGGGCAGGCGATTGGAGTGAGTTGGGGTTGAGGGCGCGCGATCGGAGTGAGTTGGGTTTGAGGGCGGGGCAATCAAAGTGAGTTCGGGATGAGGATGGGCGATCGGAGTAAGTTGGGGTTGAGGGCGCGGGGATCGGAATGAGTTGGGGTTGAGGGCACGGGGATCGGAGTGAGTTGTGGTGGAGGGTTGTCAAGGGATTGGAGTGAGTTGGGGTTGAGGGCGGTGGGATCGGAGTGAGTTGTGATTGAGGGCATGGGGATCGGAGTGAGTTGGGGTTGAGGGCAGGCGATCGGAGTGAGTTGCAGTTGAGGGCGGGCGCTCGGACTGAGTTGGGGTTGAGGGCGGGCGATCGTAGTGAGTTGGGTTTGAGGGCGGGCGATCGGAGTGAGTTGGGTTTGAGGGTGGCTGGGGCCAATCGGAGTGAGTTGAGCGTGAGGGCGGCGGGATTGGAGTGAGTTGGGGTTGAGGTCGGGGGCAAACGGAGTGAGTTGGGGTTGAGGGCAGGTGATTGGAGTGAGTTGGGGTTGAGGTCAGGGGCAATCGGAGTGAGTTGGGGTTGTGGGCAGGCGATCGGAGTGAGTTGAGGTTGAGGGCGGACAATCGGAGTGAGTTGGGGTTGAGGGCAGGCGATTGGAGTGAGCTGGGGTTGAGGTCGGGGGATCGGAAGGAGTTGGGGTTGAGGCTGTGCGATCGGAGTCCGTTTGGTTTGAGGGTGGGCGGGGGATTGGAGTGAGTTGGAGTTGAGGGCGGGCGATCGGAGTGAGTTGGTGTTGAGGGCGGGCGATCAGAGTGAGTTGAGGGTGAGGGTGGGTGGGGGATTCAGAGTGAATTGGGGTTGAGGGCGAGTGAAATTGGAGTGAGTAGGGGTTGAGGGCAGGCGATCGGAGTGAGTTGGGGTTGAGGGCAGGCGATCGGAGTGAGCTGGGGTTGAGGGCGGGCGATCGGAGTGAGTTGGGGTTGAGGGTGGGTGGGGGATTCAGAGTGAATTGGGGTTGAGGGTGCTGAATCGGAGTGAGTTGTGGTTGTGGGCGGATGGATCGGAGTAAGTTGGGGTTGAGGGCGGGCGATCGGAGTAAGTTGGGGTTGAGGGCGCGGGGATCGCAATGAGTTGCGGTTGAGGGCACGGGGATCGGAGTGCGTTGTGGAGGGTTGTCAAGGGATTGGAGTGAGTTGGGTTTGAGGGCGCAGGGATCTGATTGATTGGGGTTTGAGGGCAGGGGATTGGAGTGAGTTGGGATTCAGGGCGGGGAAGCGGAGTGAGTTGGTGTTGGGGGTGGACCGGGGCAATCGATGTGAGTTGGGGGTGAGGGCGACGGGATCGGAGTGATTTGGGGTTGAAGGCGGGGGATGGGAGTGAGTTGGGGTTGAGGGCGGGGGATGGGAGTGTGTTGTGGTTGAGGGCGGGGGATGGGAGTGAGTTGGGGTTGAGGGCGGGGGATGGGAGTGAGTTGGGGATGAGGGCGGGGGATGGAAGTGGGTTGGGGTTGAGGGCGGGGGATGGGAGTGAGTTGTGGTTGAGGCCGGGCGAACGGAGTGAGTTGGGGTTGAGGTCGGGGGATTGGAATGAGTTGGGGTTGAGGCTGTGCGATCGGAGTCCATTTGGGTTGAGGGTGGGCGGGGGATCGGAGTGAGTTGGAGTTGAGGGCGGGCGATCGGAGTGAGTTGGGGTTTAGGGTGGGCGGCGGATTCAGAGTGAATTGGGGATGAGGGCGAGGGAAATCGAAGTGAGTTGAGGTTGAGGGCAGGCGATTGGAGTGAGTTGGGGTTGAGGGCGCGCGATCGGAGTGAGTTGGGTTTGAGGGCGGGGCAATCAAAGTGAGTTCGGGATGAGGATGGGCGATCGGAGTAAGTTGGGGTTGAGGGCGCGGGGATCGGAATGAGTTGGGGTTGAGGGCACGGGGATCGGAGTGAGTTGTGGTGGAGGGTTGTCAAGGGATTGGAGTGAGTTGGGGTTGAGGGCGGTGGGATCGGAGTGAGTTGTGATTGAGGGCATGGGGATCGGAGTGAGTTGGGGTGGAGGGTTGTCAAGGGATCGGAGTGAGTTGCAGTTGAGGGCGGGCGCTCGGACTGAGTTGGGGTTGAGGGCGGTCGATCGTAGTGAGTTGTGATTGAGGGCATGGGGATCGGAGTGAGTTGGGGTTGAGGGCAGGCGATCGGAGTGAGTTGCAGTTGAGGGCGGGCGCTCGGACTGAGTTGGGGTTGAGGGCGGTCGATCGTAGTGAGTTGGGTTTGAGGGCGGGTGATCGGAGTGAGTTGGGTTTGAGGGTGGCCGGGGCCAATCGGAGTGAGTTGAGCGTGAGGGCGGCGGGATTGGAGTGAGTTGGGGTTGAGGTCGGGGGCAAACGGAGTGAGTTGGGGTTGAGGGCAGGTGATTGGAGTGAGTTGGGGTTGAGGTCGGGGGCAATCGGAGTGAGTTGGGGTTGAGGGCGGGCGATCGGAGTGAGTTGAGGTTGAGGGCGGACAATCGGAGTGAGTTGGGGTTGAGGGCAGGCGATTGGAGTGAGCTGGGGTTGAGGTCGGGGGATCGGAAGGAGTTGGGGTTGAGGCTGTGCGATCGGAGTCCGTTTGGTTTGAGGGTGGGCGGGGGATTGGAGTGAGTTGGAGTTGAGGGCGGACGATCGGAGTGAGTTGGGGTTGAGGGCGGGCGATCGGAGTGAGTTGAGGGTGAGGGTGGGTGGGGGATTCAGAGTGAATTGGGGTTGAGGGCGAGTGAAATTGGAGTGAGTAGGGGTTGAGGGCAGGCGATCGGAGTGAGTTGGGGTTGAGGGCAGGCGATCGGAGTGAGTTGGGGTTGAGGGCGGACGATCGGAGTGAGTTGGGTTTGAGGGTGGGCGGGGCCAATCGGAGTGAGTTGAGGGTGAGGGCGGCGGGATCGGAGTGAGTTGGCGTTGATGTCGAGGGCAATCCGAGTAAGTTGGGGTTGAGGGCGGGCGATTGGAGTGAGTTGGGGTTAAGGTTGTGGGATGGGAATGAGTTGGGGTTGAGGCTGTGCGATAAGAGTCCGTTTGGGTTGAGGGTGGGCGGGGGATTGGAGTGAGTTGGAGTTGAGGGCGGGAGATTGGAGTGAGTTGGGATTGAGCATGGGTGGGGGATTTAGAATGAATTGGGGTTGAGGGTGAGGGAAATCGGAGTGAATTGGGGTTGAGGGCAGGCGATCGGAGTGAGTTGGGGTTGAGGGAAGGCGATCGGAGTGATTTGGGGTTGAGGAAGCGCGATCGGAGAGATTTGGGGTTGAGGGCGAGGGAAATCGGAGTGAGTCGGTGTTGAGGACAGGTGATCGGAGTGAGTTGGGGTTGAGGGTGGGCGATCGGAGTGAGTTGGGTTTGATGGTGGGCGGGGCCAATCGGAGTGAGTTGAGGGTGAGGGTGGCGGGAACGGAGTGAGTTGGGGTTGAGGTCGGGGGCAATCGCAGTGAGTTGTGCTTGAGGGCGGGCGATTGGAGTGAGTTGGGGTTAAGGTTGCGGGATCGGAATGAGTTGGGGTTGAGGCTGTGCGATCGGAATCCGTTTGGGTTGAGGGTGGGCGGGGGATTGGAGTTGAGGGCGGGCGATCGGAATGAGTTGGGGTTGAGGGTGGGTGGGGGATTCAGAGGGAATTGGGGTTGAGGGCGCTGAATCGGAGTGAGTTGGGGTTGAGGGCGGGCGATCGGAGTAAGTTGGGGTTGAGGGCGCGGGGATCGCAATGAGTTGCGGTTGAGGGCACGGGGATCGGAGTGCGTTGTGGAGGGTTGTCAAGGGATTGGAGTGAGTTGGGTTTGAGGGCGCAGGGATCTGATTGATTGGGGTTTGAGGGCAGGGGATTGGAGTGAGTTGGGATTCAGGGCGGGGAAGCGGAGTGAGTTGGTGTTGGGGGTGGACCGGGGCAATCGATGTGAGTTGGGGGTGAGGGCGACGGGATCGGAGTGATTTGGGGTTGAAGGCGGGGGATGGGAGTGAGTTGGGGTTGAGGGCGGGGGATCGGAAGGAGTTGGGGTTGAGGCTGTGCGATCGGAGTCCGTTTGGTTTGAGGGTGGGCGGGGGATTGGAGTGAGTTGGAGTTGAGGGCGGGCGATCGGTGTGAGTTGGGGTGAAGGGCGGGCGATCGGAGTGAGTTGAGGGTGAGGGTGGGTGGGGGATTCAGAGTGAATTGGGGTTGAGGGCGAGTGAAATTGGAGTGAGTAGGGGTTGAGGGCAGGCGATCGGAGTGAGTTGGGGTTGAGGGCAGGCGATCGGAGTGAGCTGGGGTTGAGGGCGGGCGATCGGAGTGAGTTGGGGTTGAGGGTGGGTGGGGGATTCAGAGTGAATTGGGGTTGAGGGTGCTGAATCGGAGTGAGTTGGGGTTGTGGGCGGAGGGATCGGAGTAAGTTGGGGTTGAGGGCAGGCGATCGGAGTGATTTGGGGTTGAGGAAGGGCGATCGGAGTGAGTTGGGGTTGAGGGCGAGGGAAATCGGAGTGAGTAGGTGTTGATGACAGGCGATCGGAGTGAGTTGGGGTTGAGGGTGGGCGATCGGAGTGAGTTGGGTTTGATGGTGGGCGGGGCCAATCGGAGTGAGTTGAGGGTGAGGGTGGCGGGAACGGAGTGAGTTGGGGTTGAGGTCGGGGGCAATCGCAGTGAGTTGTGCTTGAGGGCGGGCGATTGGAGTGAATTGGGGTTAAGGTTGCGGGATCGGAATGAGTTGGGGTTGAGGCTGTGCGATCGGAATCCGTTTGGGTTGAGGGTGGGCGGGGGATTGGAGTTGAGGGCGGGCGATCGGAATGAGTTGGGGTTGAGGGTGGGTGGGGGATTCAGAGGGAATTGGGGTTGAGGGCGCTGAATTGGAGTGAGTTGGGGTTGAGGGCGGGCGATCGGAGTAAGTTGGGGTTGAGGGCGCGGGGATCGCAATGAGTTGCGGTTGAGGGCACGGGGATCGGAGTGCGTTGTGGAGGGTTGTCAAGGGATTGGAGTGAGTTGGGTTTGAGGGCGCAGGGATCTGATTGATTGGGGTTTGAGGGCAGGGGATTGGAGTGAGTTGGGGTTCAGGGCGGGGAAGCGGAGTGAGTTGGTGTTGGGGGTGGGCCGGGGCAATCGATGTGAGTTGGGGGTGAGGGCGACGGGATCGGAGTGATTTGGGGTTGAGGGCGGGGGGATGGGAGTGAGTTGGGGTTGAGGGCGGGGGATGGGAGTGTGTTGGGGTTGAGGGCGGGGGATGGGAGTGAGTTGGGGTTGAGGGCGGGGGATGGGAGTGAGTTGGGGATGAGGGCGGGGGATGGAAGTGGGTTGGGGTTGAGGGCGGGGGATGGGAGTGAGTTGTGGTTGAGGCCGGGCGAACGGAGTGAGTTGGGGTTGAGGTCGGGGGATTGGAATGAGTTGGGGTTGAGGCTGTGCGATCGGAGTCCATTTGGGTTGAGGGTGGGCGGGGGATCGGAGTGAGTTGGAGTTGAGGGCGGGCGATCGGAGTGAGTTGGGGTTTAGGGTGGGCAGCGGATTCAGAGTGAATTGGGGATGAGGGCGAGGGAAATCGAAGTGAGTTGAGGTTGAGGGCAGGCGATTGGAGTGAGTTGGGGTTGAGGGCGCGCGATCGGAGTGAGTTGGTTTGAGGGCGGGGCAATCAAAGTGAGTTCGGGATGAGGATGGGCGATCGGAGTAAGTTGGGGTTGAGGGCGCGGGGATCGGAATGAGTTGGGGTTGAGGGCACGGGGATGGGAGTGAGTTGTGGTGGAGGGTTGTCAAGGGATTGGAGTGAGTTGGGGTTGAGGGCGGTGGGATCGGAGTGAGTTGTGATTGAGGGCATGGGGATCGGAGTGAGTTGGGGTTGAGGGCAGGCGATCGGAGTGAGTTGCAGTTGAGGGCGGGCGCTCGGACTGAGTTGGGGTTGAGGGCGGGCGATCGTAGTGAGTTGGGTTTGAGGGCGGGCGATCGGAGTGAGTTGGGTTTGAGGGTGGCTGGGGCCAATCGGAGTGAGTTGAGCGTGAGGGCGGCGGGATTGGAGTGAGTTGGGGTTGAGGTCGGGGGCAAACGGAGTGAGTTGGGGTTGAGGGCAGGTGATTGGAGTGAGTTGGGGTTGAGGTCAGGGGCAATCGGAGTGAGTTGGGGTTGAGGGCAGGCGATCGGAGTGAGTTGAGGTTGAGGGCGGACAATCGGAGTGAGTTGGTGTTGAGGGCAGGCGATTGGAGTGAGCTGGGGTTGAGGTCGGGGGATCGGAAGGAGTTGGGGTTGAGGCTGTGCGATCGGAGTCCGTTTGGTTTGAGGGTGGGCGGGGGATTGGAGTGAGTTGGAGTTGAGGGCGGGCGATCGGAGTGAGTTGGGGTTGAGGGCGGGCGATCGGAGTGAGTTGAGGGTGAGGGTGGGTGGGGGATTCAGAGTGAATTGGGGTTGAGGGCGAGTGAAATTGGAGTGAGTAGGGGTTGAGGGCAGGCGATCGGAGTGAGTTGGGGTTGAGGGCAGGCGATCGGAGTGAGCTGGGGTTGAGGGCGGGCGATCGGAGTGAGTTGGGGTTGAGGGTGGGTGGGGGATTCAGAGTGAATTGGGGTTGAGGGTGCTGAATCGGAGTGAGTTGGGGTTGTGGGCGGAGGGATCGGAGTAAGTTGGGGTTGAGGGCAGGCGATCGGAGTGATTTGGGGTTGAGGAAGGGCGATCGGAGTGAGTTGGGGTTGAGGGCGAGGGAAATCGGAGTGAGTAGGTGTTGAGGACAGGCGATCGGAGTGAGTTGGGGTTGAGGGTGGGCGATCGGAGTGAGTTGGGTTTGATGGTGGGCGGGGCCAATCGGAGTGAGTTGAGGGTGAGGGTGGCGGGAACGGAGTGAGTTGGGGTTGAGGTCGGGGGCAATCGCAGTGAGTTGTGCTTGAGGGCGGGCGATTGGAGTGAGTTGGGGTTAAGGTTGCGGGATCGGAATGAGTTGGGGTTGAGGCTGTGCGATCGGAATCCGTTTGGGTTGAGGGTGGGCGGGGGATTGGAGTTGAGGGCGGGCGATCGGAATGAGTTGGGGTTGAGGGTGGGTGGGGGATTCAGAGGGCATTGGGGTTGAGGGCGCTGAATCGGAGTGAGTTGGGGTTGAGGGCGGGCGATCGGAGTAAGTTGGGGTTGAGGGCGCGGGGATCGCAATGAGTTGCGGTTGAGGGCACGGGGATTGGAGTGCGTTGTGGAGGGTTGTCAAGGGATTGGAGTGAGTTGGGTTTGAGGGCGCAGGGATCTGATTGATTGGGGTTTGAGGGCAGGGGATTGGAGTGAGTTGGGATTCAGGGCGGGGAAGCGGAGTGAGTTGGTGTTGGGGGTGGACCGGGGCAATCGATGTGAGTTGGGGGTGAGGGCGACGGGATCGGAGTGATTTGGGGTTGAAGGCGGGGGATGGGAGTGAGTTGGGGTTGAGGGCGGGGGATGGGAGTGTGTTGTGTTTGAGGGCGGGGGATGGGAGTGAGTTGGGGTTGAGGGCGGGGGATGGGAGTGAGTTGGGGATGAGGGCGGGGGATGGAAGTGGGTTGGGGTTGAGGGCGGGGGATGGGAGTGAGTTGTGGTTGAGGCCGGGCGAACGGAGTGAGTTGGGGTTGAGGTCGGGGGATTGGAATGAGTTGGGGTTGAGGCTGTGCGATCGGAGTCCATTTGGGTTGAGGGTGGGCGGGCGATCGGAGTGAGTTGGAGTTGAGGGCGGGCGATCGGAGTGAGTTGGGGTTTAGGGTGGGCGGCGGATTCAGAGTGAATTGGGGATGAGGGCGAGGGAAATCGAAGTGAGTTGAGGTTGAGGGCAGGCGATTGGAGTGAGTTGGGGTTGAGGGCGCGCGATCGGAGTGAGTTGGGTTTGAGGGCGGGGCAATCAAAGTGAGTTCGGGATGAGGATGGGCGATCGGAGTAAGTTGGGTTTGAGGGCGCGGTGATCGGAATGAGTTGGGGTTGAGGGCACGGGGATCGGAGTGAGTTGTGGTGGAGGGTTGTCAAGGGATTGGAGTGAGTTGGGGTTGAGGGCGGTTGGATCGGAGTGAGTTGTGATTGAGGGCATGGGGATCGGAGTGAGTTGGGGTTGAGGGCAGGCGATCGGAGTGAGTTGCAGTTGAGGGCGGGCGCTCGGACTGAGTTGGGGTTGAGGGCGGTCGATCGTAGTGAGTTGGGTTTGAGGGCGGGCGATCGGAGTGAGTTGGGTTTGAGGGTGGCCGGGGCCAATCGGAGTGAGTTGAGCGTGAGGGCGGCGGGATTGGAGTGAGTTGGGGTTGAGGTCGGGGGCAAACGGAGTGAGTTGGGGTTGAGGGCAGGTGATTGGAGTGAGTTGGGGTTGAGGTCAGGGGCAATCGGAGTGAGTTGGGGTTGAGGGCGGGCGATCGGAGTGAGTTGAGGTTGAGGGCGGACAATCGGAGTGAGTTGGGGTTGAGGGCAGGCGATTGGAGTGAGCTGGGGTTGAGGTCGGGGGATCGGAAGGAGTTGGGGTTGAGGCTGTGCGATCGGAGTCCGTTTGGTTTGAGGGTGGGCGGGGGATTGGAGTGAGTTGGAGTTGAGGGCGGGCGATCGGAGTGAGTTGGGGTTGAGGGCGGGCGATCGGAGTGAGTTGAGGGTGAGGGTGGGTGGGGGATTCAGAGTGAATTGGGGTTGAGGGCGAGTGAAATTGGAGTGAGTAGGGGTTGAGGGCAGGCGATCGGAGTGAGTTGGGGTTGAGGGCAGGCGATCGGAGTGAGTTGGGGTTGAGGGCGGGCGATCGGAGTGAGTTGGGGTTGAGGGTGGGTGGGGGATTCAGAGTGAATTGGGGTTGAGGGTGCTGAATCGGAGTGAGTTGGGGTTGTGGGCGGAGGGATCGGAGTAAGTTGGGGTTGAGGGCAGGCGATCGGAGTGATTTGGGGTTGAGGAAGGGCGATCGGAGTGAGTTGGGGTTGAGGGCGAGGGAAATCGGAGTGAGTAGGTGTTGAGGACAGGCGATCGGAGTGAGTTGGGGTTGAGGGTGGGCGATCGGAGTGAGTTGGGTTTGATGGTGGGCGGGGCCAATCGGAGTGAGTTGAGGGTGAGGGTGGCGGGAACGGAGTGAGTTGGGGTTGAGGTCGGGGGCAATCGCAGTGAGTTGTGCTTGAGGGCGGGCGATTGGAGTGAGTTGGGGTTAAGGTTGCGGGATCGGAATGAGTTGGGGTTGAGGCTGTGCGATCGGAATCCGTTTGGGTTGAGGGTGGGCGGGGGATTGGAGTTGAGGGCGGGCGATCGGAATGAGTTGGGGTTGAGGGTGGGTGGGTGATTCAGAGGGAATTGGGGTTGAGGGCGCTGAATTGGAGTGAGATGGGGTTGAGGGCGGGCGATCGGAGTAAGTTGGGGTTGAGGGCGCAGGGATCGCAATGAGTTGCGGTTGAGGGCACGGGGATCGGAGTGCGTTGTGGAGGGTTGTCAAGGGATTGGAGTGAGTTGGGTTTGAGGGCGCGGGGATCAGATTGATTGGGGTTTGAGGGCAGGGGATCGGAGTGAGTTGGGGTTCAGGGCGGGGAAGCGGAGTGAGTTGGTGTTGGGGGTGGGCCGGGGCAATCGATGTGAGTTGGGGGTGAGGGCGACGGGATCGGAGTGATTTGGGGTTGAGGGCGGGGAATGGGAGTGAGTTGGGGTTGAAGGCGGGGGATGGGAGTAAGTTGGGGTTGAGGGCGGGGGATGGGAGTGAGTTGGGGTTGAGGGCAGGGGATGGGAGTGAGTTGGGGTTGAGGGCGGGGGTTGGAACTGGGTTGGGGTTGAGGGCGGGGGATGGGGGTGAGTTGGGGATGAGGCCGGGCGATCGGAGTGAGTTGGGGTTGAGGGTGGGCGATCGGAGTGAGTTGGGGTTTAGGGTGGGCGGCGGATTCAAAGTGAATTAGGGTTGAGGGCGAGGGAAATCGGAGTGAGTTGAGGTTGAGGGCAGGCGATTGGAGTCCGTTTGGGTTGAGGGTGGGCGGGGGATCAGAGTGAGTTGGAGTTGAGGGCAGGCGATCGGAGTGAGTTGGGGTTTAGGGTGGGCGGCGGATTCAAAGTGAATTAGGGTTGAGGGCGAGGGAAATCAGAGTGAGTTGAGGTTGAGGGCAGGCGATTGGAGTGAGTTGGGGTTGAGGGCTGGGCAAATCGGAGTGAGTTGGGGTTGAGGGCGGTGGGATTGGAGTGAGTTGTGATTGAGGGCATGGGGATCGGAGTGAGTTGGGGTTGAGGGCAGGCGATCGGAGTGAGTTGGAGTTGAGGGCGGGCGCTCGGACTGAGTTGGGGTTGAGGGCGGGCGATCGGAGAGTGTTGGGTTTGAGGGTGGCCGGTGCCAATCGGAGTGAGTTGAGGGTGAGGGTGGCGGGATCGGAATGAGTTGGGGTTGAGATCGGGGGCAATCGGAGTGAGTTGGGGTTGAGGGCGGGCGATTGGATTGAGTTGGGGTTGAGGTCGGGGGCAATTGGAGTGAGTTGTGGTTGAGGGCGGACGATTGGAGTGAGCTGGGGTTGAGGTCGGGGGATTGGAAGGTGTTGGGGATGAGGCTGTGCGATCGGAGTGCGTTTGGGTTGAGGGTGGGCGGGGGATTGGAGTGAGTTGGAGTTGAGGGCGGGCGATCGGAGTCAGTTGGGGTTGAGGGTGGGCGATCGGAGTGAGTTGGGTTTGAGGGTGGGCGGGGCCAATCGGAGTGAGTTGACGGTGAGTTTGGGCGGGGGATTCAGAGTGAATTGGGGTTGAAGGCGAGTGAAATCGGAGTGAGTTGGGGTTGAGGGCAGGCGATCGGAGTGAGTTGGGGTTGAGGGCGGGCGATCAGAGTGAGTTGGGGTTGAGGGTGGGCGATCGGAGTGAGTTGGGGTTGAGGGCGAGGGAAATCAGAGTGAGTTGGTGTTGAGGGCTGGGCAAATAGGAGTGAGCTGGGGTTGAGGGCGGTGGGATCGGAGTGGGTTTGGTTTGAGGGTGGGAGGGGCCAATCGGAGTGAGTTGAGGGTGAGGGCGGCGGGATCGGAGTGAGCTGGGGTTGAGGTCGGGGGCAATCACAATGAGTTGGGTTGAGGCCGGGCGATCGGAGTGAGTTGGGGTTAAGGTCGGGGGATCGGAATGAGTTGGGGTTGAGGCTGTGCTATCGGAGTCCGTTTGGGTTGAGGGTGGGCGGGGGATCAGAGTGAGTTGGAGTTGAGGGCGGGCGATCGGAGTGAGTTGGGATTTAGGGTGGGCGGGGGATTCAGACTGCATTGGGGTTGAGGGCGAGGGAAATCGGAGTGAGTTGGGGTTGAGGGCTGGGCAAATTGGAGTGAGTTGGGGTTGAGGGCGGTGGGATCAGAGTGTGTTGGGATTGAGGGCATGGGGATCGGAGTGAGTTGGGGTTGAGGGTGGGCGATCGGAGTGAGTTGGGGTTGAGGGCGAGGGAAATCAGAGTGAGTTGGTGTTGAGGGCTGGGCAAATAGGAGTGAGCTGGGGTTGAGGGCGGTGGGATCGGAGTGGGTTTGGTTTGAGGGTGGGAGGGGCCAATCGGAGTGAGTTGAGGGTGAGGGCGGCGGGATCGGAGTGAGCTGGGGTTGAGGTCGGGGGCAATCACAATGAGTTGGGTTGAGGCCGGGCGATCGGAGTGAGTTGGGGTTAAGGTCGGGGGATCGGAATGAGTTGGGGTTGAGGCTGTGCGATCGGAGTCCGTTTGGGTTGAGGGTGGGCGGGGGATCAGAGTGAGTTGGAGTTGAGGGCGGGCGATCGGAGTGAGTTGGGATTTAGGGTGGGCGGGGGATTCAGACTGCATTGGGGTTGAGGGCGAGGGAAATCGGAGTGAGTTGGGGTTGAGGGCTGGGCAAATTGGAGTGAGTTGGGGTTGAGGGCGGTGGGATCAGAGTGTGTTGGGATTGAGGGCATGGGGATCGGAGTGAGTTGGGGTTGAGGGCGGGCGATCGGAGCGAGTTGGGGTTGAGGGCGGACGATCGGAGTGAGTTGGGTTTGAGGGTGGGCGGGGCCAATTGGAGTGAGTTGAGGGTGAGTGCGGCGGGATCGGAGTGTGTTGGGGTTGATGTCGGGGGCAATCGGAATAAGTTGGGGTTGAGGGCGGGTGATTGGAGTTAGTTGGGGTTAAGGTTGGGGGATCGGAACGAGTTGGGGTTGAGGCTGTGCGATCGGAGTCCGTTTGGGTTGAGGGTGGGAGGGGGATAGGAGTGAGTTGGAGTTGAGCGCGGGCAATCGGAGTGAGTTGGGGTTGAGGGTGAGGGAAATCAGAGTGAGTTGGGGTTGAGGGCTGGGCAAATAGGAGTGAGTTGGGGTTGAGGGCGTTGGGATCGGAGTGTCTTGGGATTGAGGGCGTGTGATCAGAGTGAGTTTGGTTTGATGGTGGACGGGGCCAATCGGAGTGAGTTGAGGGTGAGGGCGGCGGGATTAGAGTGAGTTGGGGTTGAGGTCGGGGGCAATCGGAGTGAGTTGGGGTTGAGGGCGGGCAATTGGAGTGAGTTGGGGTTAAGGTTGGGGGATCGGAAAGAGTTGGGGTTGAGGCTGTGCGATCGGAGTCCGTTTGGGTTGAGGGTGGGCGGGGAATCGGAGTGAGTTGGGATTGAGCATGGGCGGGGGATTTAGAGTGAATTGGGGTTGAGGGTGAGGGAAATTGGAGTGAGTTGGGGTTGAGGGCAGGAGATCAGAGTGAATTGGGGTTGAGGGCAGGTGATCGGAGTGATTTGGGGTTGAGGGCGGGCGATCGGAGTGAGTTGGGGGTGAGGGCGGGCGATCGGAGTGAGTTGGGTTTGAGAGTTGGCAGGGCCAATCGGAGTGAGTTGAGGGTGCGGATGGCGGGATCGGAGTGAGTTGGGGTTGAGGGCGGGGGATTCAGAGTGAATTTGGGTTGAGGGCGAGGGAAATCGGAGTGAGTAGGGGTTGAGGGCAGGCGATCGGTGTGAATTGGGGTTGAGGGCGGGCGATCGGAGTCCGTTTGGGTTGAGGGTGTGTGAGGGATTGGAGTTGAGTGCGTGCGATCGGAATGAGTTGGGGTTGAGTGTGGGTGGGGGATTCAGAGTGAATTGGAGTTGAGGGCGCTGAATCGGAGTGAGTTGGGGTTGAGGGCGGGCGATCGGAGTGAGTTGGGGTTGAGGGCGCGCGATCGGAGTGAGTTGGGTTTGAGGGCGGGTCAATCGAAGTGAGTTGGTAATGAGGATGGGCGATCGGAGTAAGTTGGGGTTGAGGGCGCAGGGATCGCAATGAGTTGGGGTTGAGGGCACGGGGATCGGAGTGAGTTGTGGTGGAGGGTTGTCAAGGGATTGGAGTGAGTTGGGTTTGAGGGCGCGGGGATCAGATTGATTGGGGTTGAGGGCGGGCGATTGGAGTGAGTTGGGGTTAAGGTTGGGGGATCGGAATGAGTTGGGGTTGAAACTGTGCGATCGGAATCCGTTTGGGTTGAGGGTGGGCGGGGGATCGGAGTGAGTTGGAGTTGAGGGCGGGCGATCGGAGTGTGTTGGGGTTTAGGGTGGGCGGGGGATTCAGAGTGAATTGGGGTTGAGGGTGAGGGAAATCGGAGTGAGTTGGAGTTGAGGGCTGGGCAAATTGGAGTGAGTTGGGGTTGAGGGTGGTGGGATCGGAGTGTGTTGGGATTGAGGGCATGGGGATCGGAGTGAGTTGGGGTTGAGGGCAGGTGATCGGAGTGAGTTGTGGTGGAGGGTTGTCAAGGGATTGGAGTGAGTTGGGTTTGAGGGCGCGGGGATCAGATTGATTGGGGTTGAGGGCGGGCGATTGGAGTGAGTTGGGGTTAAGGTTGGGGGATCGGAATGAGTTGGGGTTGAAACTGTGCGATCGGAATCCGTTTGGGTTGAGGGTGGGCGGGGGATCGGAGTGAGTTGGAGTTGAGGGCGGGCGATCGGAGTGTGTTGGGGTTTAGGGTGGGCGGGGGATTCAGAGTGAATTGGGGTTGAGGGTGAGGGAAATCGGAGTGAGTTGGAGTTGAGGGCTGGGCAAATTGGAGTGAGTTGGGGTTGAGGGTGGTGGGATCGGAGTGTGTTGGGATTGAGGGCATGGGGATCGGAGTGAGTTGGGGTTGAGGGCAGGTGATCGGAGTGAGTTGGAGTTGAGGCCAGGCAATCGGAGTGAGTTGGGGTTGAGGGCGGGCGATCGGAGTGAGTTGGGGTTGAGGGCGGACGATCGGAGTGAGTTGGGTTTGAGGGTGGGCGGGGCCAATCGGAGTGAGTTGAGGGTGAGGGTGGCGGGATCGGAGTGAGTTGGGGTTGATGTCGGGGGCAATCGGAGTAAGTTGGGGTTGAGGGCGGGCGATTGGAGTGAGTTGGGGTTAAGGTTGGGGGATCGGAACGAGTTGGGGTTGAGGCTGTGCGATCGGAGTCCGTTTGGGTTGAGGGTGGGAGGGGGATATGAGTGAGTTGGTGTTGAGCGCGGGCGATCAGAGTGTGTTGGGGTTGAGGGCGAGGGAAATCAGAGTGAGTTGGAGTTGAGGGCTGGGCAAATAGGAGTGAGTTGGGGTTGAGGGCGTTGGGATCAGAGTGTCTTGGGATTGAGGGCAGGCGATCGGAGTGAGTTGGGTTTGATGGTGGGCAGGGCCAATCGGAGTGAGTTGAGGGTGAGGGCGGCGGGATCAGAGTGAGTTGAGGTTGAGGTCGGGGGCAATCGGAGTGAGTTGGGGTTGAGGGCGGGCGATCGGAGTGAGTTGGAGTTTAGGGTGGGCGGGGGATTCAGAGTGAATTGGGGTTGAGGGCGTGGGGATTGGAGTGAGATGGGGTTGAGGGCGGGGGATGGGAGTGAGTTGGGGTTGAGGGCAGGGGATGGGAGTGAGTTGGGGTTGAGGGCGGGGGATGGAACTGGGTTGGGGTTGAGGGCGGGGGATGGGGCTGAGTTGGGGATGAGGCCGGGCGATCGGAGTGAGTTGGGGTTGAGGTCGGGGGATCGGAATGAGTTGGGGTTGAGGCTGTGCGATTGGAGTCCGTTTGGGTTGAGGGTGGGCGGGGGATCAGAGTGAGTTGGAGTTGAGGGCGGGCGATCGGAGTGAGTTGGGGTTTAGGGTGGGCGGCGGATTCAGAGTGAATTAGGGTTGAGGGCAAGGGAAATCGCAGTGAGTTGAGGTTGAAGGCAGGCGATTGAAGTGAGTTGGGGTTGAGGGCTGGGCAAATCGGAGTGAGTTGGGGTTGAGGGCGGTGGGATTGGAGTGAGTTGTGATTGAGGGCATGGGGATCGGAGTGAGTTGGGGTTGAGGGCAGGCGATCGGAGTGAGTTGGGGTTGAGGGCGGGTGCTCGGACTGAGTTGGGGTTGAGGGCGGGCGATCGGAGAGTGTTGGGTTTGAGGGTGGCCGGTGCCAATCGGAGTGAGTTGAGGGTGAGGGTGGCGGGATCGGAATGAATTGGGGTTGAGGTCGGGGGCAATCGGAGTGAGTTGGGGTTGAGGGCGGGCGATTGGATTGAGTTGGGGTTGAGGTCGGGGGCAATTGGAGTGAGTTGTGGTTGAGGGCGGATGATTGGAGTGAGCTGGGGTTGAGGTTGGGGGATCGGAAGGAGTTGGGGATGAGGCTGTGCGATCGGAGTGCGTTTGGGTTGAGGGTGGGCAGGGGATTGGAGTGAGTTGTAGTTGAGGGCGGGCGATCGGAGTGAGTTGGGGTTGAGGGTGGGCGATCGGAGTGAGTTGGGTTTGAGGGTGGGCGGGGCCAATCGGAGTGAGTTGACGGTGAGTTTGGGCGGGGGATTCAGAGTGAATTGGGGTTGAAGGCGAGTGAAATCGGAGTGAGTTGGGGTTGAGGGCAGGCGATCGGAGTGAGTTGGGGTTGAGGGCGGGCGATCAGAGTGAGTTGGGGTTGAGGGTGGGCGATCGGAGTGAGTTGGGGTTGAGGGCGAGGGAAATCAGAGTGAGTTGGTGTTGAGGGCTGGGCAAATAGGAGTGAGCTGGGGTTGAGGGCGGTGGGATCTGAGTGGGTTTGGTTTGAGGGTGGGAGGGGCCAATCGGAGTGAGTTGAGGGTGAGGGCGGCGGGATCGGAGTGAGCTGGGGTTGAGGTCGGGGGCAATCACAATGAGTTGGGTTGAGGCCGGGCGATCGGAGTGAGTTGGGGTTAAGGTCGGGGGATCGGAATGAGTTGGGGTTGAGGCTGTGTGATCGGAGTCCGTTTGGGTTGAGGGTGGGCGGGGGATCAGAGTGAGTTGGAGTTGAGGGCGGGCGATCGGAGTGAGTTGGGATTTAGGGTGGGCGGGGGATTCAGACTGCATTGGGGTTGAGGGCGAGGGAAATCGGAGTGAGTTGGGGTTGAGGGCTGGGCAAATTGGAGTGAGTTGGGGTTGAGGGCGGTGGGATCAGAGTGTGTTGGGATTGAGGGCATGGGGATCGGAGTGAGTTGGGGTTGAGGGCGGGCGATCGGAGCGAGTTGGGGTTGAGGGCGGACGATCGGAGTGAGTTGGGTTTGAGGGTGGGCGGGGCCAATTGGAGTGAGTTGAGGGTGAGTGCGGCGGGATCGGAGTGTGTTGGGGTTGATGTCGGGGGCAATCGGAATAAGTTGGGGTTGAGGGCGGGTGATTGGAGTTAGTTGGGGTTAAGGTTGGGGGATCGGAACGAGTTGGGGTTGAGGCTGTGCGATCGGAGTCCGTTTGGGTTGAGGGTGGGAGGGGGATAGGAGTGAGTTGGAGTTGAGCGCGGGCAATCGGAGTGAGTTGGGGTTGAGGGTGAGGGAAATCAGAGTGAGTTGGGGTTGAGGGCTGGGCAAATAGGAGTGAGTTGGGGTTGAGGGCGTTGGGATCGGAGTGTCTTGGGATTGAGGGCGTGTGATCAGAGTGAGTTTGGTTTGATGGTGGACGGGGCCAATCGGAGTGAGTTGAGGGTGAGGGCGGCGGGATTAGAGTGAGTTGGGGTTGAGGTCGGGGGCAATCGGAGTGAGTTGGGGTTGAGGGCGGGCAATTGGAGTGAGTTGGGGTTAAGGTTGGGGGATCGGAAAGAGTTGGGGTTGAGGCTGTGCGATCGGAGTCCGTTTGGGTTGAGGGTGGGCGGGGAATCGGAGTGAGTTGGGATTGAGCATGGGCGGGGGATTTAGAGTGAATTGGGGTTGAGGGTGAGGGAAATTGGAGTGAGTTGGGGTTGAGGGCAGGAGATCAGAGTGAATTGGGGTTGAGGGCAGGTGATCGGAGTGATTTGGGGTTGAGGGCGGGCGATCGGAGTGAGTTGGGGGTGAGGGCGGGCGATCGGAGTGAGTTGGGTTTGAGAGTTGGCAGGGCCAATCGGAGTGAGTTGAGGGTGCGGATGGCGGGATCGGAGTGAGTTGGGGTTGAGGGCGGGGGATTCAGAGTGAATTTGGGTTGAGGGCGAGGGAAATCGGAGTGAGTAGGGGTTGAGGGCAGGCGATCGGTGTGAATTGGGGTTGAGGGCGGGCGATCGGAGTCCGTTTGGGTTGAGGGTGTGTGAGGGATTGGAGTTGAGTGCGTGCGATCGGAATGAGTTGGGGTTGAGTGTGGGTGGGGGATTCAGAGTGAATTGGAGTTGAGGGCGCTGAATCGGAGTGAGTTGGGGTTGAGGGCGGGCGATCGGAGTGAGTTGGGGTTGAGGGCGCGCGATCGGAGTGAGTTGGGTTTGAGGGCGGGTCAATCGAAGTGAGTTGGTAATGAGGATGGGCGATCGGAGTAAGTTGGGGTTGAGGGCGCGGGGATCGCAATGAGTTGGGGTTGAGGGCACGGGGATCGGAGTGAGTTGTGGTGGAGGGTTGTCAAGGGATTGGAGTGAGTTGGGTTTGAGGGCGCGGGGATCAGATTGATTGGGGTTGAGGGCGGGCGATTGGAGTGAGTTGGGGTTAAGGTTGGGGGATCGGAATGAGTTGGGGTTGAAACTGTGCGATCGGAATCCGTTTGGGTTGAGGGTGGGCGGGGGATCGGAGTGAGTTGGAGTTGAGGGCGGGCGATCGGAGTGTGTTGGGGTTTAGGGTGGGCGGGGGATTCAGAGTGAATTGGGGTTGAGGGTGAGGGAAATCGGAGTGAGTTGGAGTTGAGGGCTGGGCAAATTGGAGTGAGTTGGGGTTGAGGGTGGTGGGATCGGAGTGTGTTGGGATTGAGGGCATGGGGATCGGAGTGAGTTGGGGTTGAGGGCAGGTGATCGGAGTGAGTTGGAGTTGAGGCCAGGCAATCGGAGTGAGTTGGGGTTGAGGGCGGGCGATCGGAGTGAGTTGGGGTTGAGGGCGGACAATCGGAGTGAGTTGGGTTTGAGGGTGGGCGGGGCCAATCGGAGTGAGTTGAGGGTGAGGGTGGCGGGATCGGAGTGAGTTGGGGTTGATGTCGGGGGCAATCGGAGTAAGTTGGGGTTGAGGGCGGGCGATTGGAGTGAGTTGGGGTTAAGGTTGGGGGATCGGAACGAGTTGGGGTTGAGGCTGTGCGATCGGAGTCCGTTTGGGTTGAGGGTGGGAGGGGGATATGAGTGAGTTGGTGTTGAGCGCGGGCGATCAGTGTGTGTTGGGGTTGAGGGCGAGGGAAATCAGAGTGAGTTGGAGTTGAGGGCTGGGCAAATAGGAGTGAGTTGGGGTTGAGGGCGTTGGGATCAGAGTGTCTTGGGATTGAGGGCAGGCGATCGGAGTGAGTTGGGTTTGATGGTGGGCAGGGCCAATCGGAGTGAGTTGAGGGTGAGGGCGGCGGGATCAGAGTGAGTTGGGGTTGAGGTCGGGGGCAATCGGAGTGAGTTGGGGTTGAGGGCGGGCGATCGGAGTGAGTTGGAGTTTAGGTTGGGCGGGGGATTCAGAGTGAATTGGGGTTGAGGGCGTGGGGATTGGAGTGAGTTGGGGTTGAGGGCAGGTGATCGGAGTGAGTTGGAGTTGAGGCCAGGCAATCGGAGTGAGTTGGGGTTGAGGGCGGGCGATCGGAGTGAGTTGGGCTTGAGGGCGGACGATCGGAGTGATTTGGGTTTGATGGTGGGCGGGGCCAATCGGAGTGAGTTGAGGGTGAGGGCCCCGGGATCGGAGTGTTTTGGGGTTGATGTCGGGGGCAATCGGAATAAGTTGGGGTTGAGGGCGGGTGATTGGAGTTAGTTGGGGTTAAGGTTGGGGGATCGGAATGAGTTGGGGGTGAGGCTCGGCGATCGGATTCCATTTGGGTTGAGGGTGGGAGGGGGATATGAGTGAGTTGGAGTTGAGCGCGGGCGATCGGAGTGAGTTGGGGTTGAGGGTGAGGGAAATCAGAGTGAGTTGGGGTTGAGGGCTGGGCAAATAGAAGTGAGTTGGCGTTGAGGGCGTTGGGATCGGAGTGTCTTGGTTTTGAGGGCGGGCGATCGGAGTGAGTTTGGTTTGATGGTGGGCGGGGCCAATCGGAGTGAGTTGAGGGTGAGGGTGGCGGGATCAGAGTTAGTTGGGGTTGAGACGGGTGCAATCGGAGTGAGTTGGGGTTGAGGGCGTTGGTATCAGAGTGTCTTCGGATTGAGGGCGGGCGATCGGATTGAGTTGGGTTTGATGGTGGGCGGGGCCAATCGGAGTGAGTTGAGGGTGATGGCGGCGGGATCAGAGTGAGTTGGGGTTGAGGTTGGGGTCACTCGGAGTGAGTTGGGCCTGAGGGCGGGCGATCGGAGTGAGTTGGGGTTTAGGGTGGGTGGGGGATTCAGAGTGAATTGGGGTTGAGTCGAGGGAAATCGGAGTGAGTTGGGGTTGAGGGCTGGACAAATTGGAGTGAGTTGGGGTTGAGGGCGGTGGGATCGGAGTGTGTTGGGATTGAGGGCATGGGGATCGGAGTGAGTTGGGGTTGAGGGCGGGCGATCGGAGTGAGTTGGGCTTGAGGGCGGACGATCGGAGTGATTTGGGTTTGATGGTGGGCGGGGCCAATCGGAGTGAGTTGAGGGTGAGGGCCCCGGGATCGGAGTGTTTTGGGGTTGATGTCGGGGGCAATCGGAATAAGTTGGGGTTGAGGGCGGGTGATTGGAGTTAGTTGGGGTTAAGGTTGGGGGATCGGAATGAGTTGGGGGTGAGGCTCGGCGATCGGATTCCATTTGGGTTGAGGGTGGGAGGGGGATATGAGTGAGTTGGTGTTGAGCGCGGGCGATCAGAGTGTGTTGGGGTTGAGGGCGAGGGAAATCAGAGTGAGTTGGAGTTGAGGGCTGGGCAAATAGGAGTGAGTTGGGGTTGAGGGCGTTGGGATCAGAGTGTCTTGGGATTGAGGGCAGGCGATCGGAGTGAGTTGGGTTTGATGGTGGGCAGGGCCAATCGGAGTGAGTTGAGGGTGAGGGCGGCGGGATCAGAGTGAGTTGAGGTTGAGGTCGGGGGCAATCGGAGTGAGTTGGGGTTGAGGGCGGGCGATCGGAGTGAGTTGGAGTTTAGGGTGGGCGGGGGATTCAGAGTGAATTGGGGTTGAGGGCGTGGGGATTGGAGTGAGATGGGGTTGAGGGCGGGGGATGGGAGTGAGTTGGGGTTGAGGGCAGGGGATGGGAGTGAGTTGGGGTTGAGGGCGGGGGATGGAACTGGGTTGGGGTTGAGGGCGGGGGATGGGGCTGAGTTGGGGATGAGGCCGGGCGATCGGAGTGAGTTGGGGTTGAGGTCGGGGGATCGGAATGAGTTGGGGTTGAGGCTGTGCGATTGGAGTCCGTTTGGGTTGAGGGTGGGCGGGGGATCAGAGTGAGTTGGAGTTGAGGGCGGGCGATCGGAGTGAGTTGGGGTTTAGGGTGGGCGGCGGATTCAGAGTGAATTAGGGTTGAGGGCAAGGGAAATCGCAGTGAGTTGAGGTTGAAGGCAGGCGATTGAAGTGAGTTGGGGTTGAGGGCTGGGCAAATCGGAGTGAGTTGGGGTTGAGGGCGGTGGGATTGGAGTGAGTTGTGATTGAGGGCATGGGGATCGGAGTGAGTTGGGGTTGAGGGCAGGCGATCGGAGTGAGTTGGGGTTGAGGGCGGGTGCTCGGACTGAGTTGGGGTTGAGGGCGGGCGATCGGAGAGTGTTGGGTTTGAGGGTGGCCGGTGCCAATCGGAGTGAGTTGAGGGTGAGGGTGGCGGGATCGGAATGAATTGGGGTTGAGGTCGGGGGCAATCGGAGTGAGTTGGGGTTGAGGGCGGGCGATTGGATTGAGTTGGGGTTGAGGTCGGGGGCAATTGGAGTGAGTTGTGGTTGAGGGCGGACGATTGGAGTGAGCTGGGGTTGAGGTTGGGGGATCGGAAGGAGTTGGGGATGAGGCTGTGCGATCGGAGTGCGTTTGGGTTGAGGGTGGGCAGGGGATTGGAGTGAGTTGTAGTTGAGGGCGGGCGATCGGAGTGAGTTGGGGTTGAGGGTGGGCGATCGGAGTGAGTTGGGTTTGAGGGTGGGCGGGGCCAATCGGAGTGAGTTGACGGTGAGTTTGGGCGGGGGATTCAGAGTGAATTGGGGTTGAAGGCGAGTGAAATCGGAGTGAGTTGGGGTTGAGGGCAGGCGATCGGAGTGAGTTGGGGTTGAGGGCGGGCGATCAGAGTGAGTTGGGGTTGAGGGTGGGCGATCGGAGTGAGTTGGGGTTGAGGGCGAGGGAAATCAGAGTGAGTTGGTGTTGAGGGCTGGGCAAATAGGAGTGAGCTGGGGTTGAGGGCGGTGGGATCTGAGTGGGTTTGGTTTGAGGGTGGGAGGGGCCAATCGGAGTGAGTTGAGGGTGAGGGCGGCGGGATCGGAGTGAGCTGGGGTTGAGGTCGGGGGCAATCACAATGAGTTGGGTTGAGGCCGGGCGATCGGAGTGAGTTGGGGTTAAGGTCGGGGGATCGGAATGAGTTGGGGTTGAGGCTGTGTGATCGGAGTCCGTTTGGGTTGAGGGTGGGCGGGGGATCAGAGTGAGTTGGAGTTGAGGGCGGGCGATCGGAGTGAGTTGGGATTTAGGGTGGGCGGGGGATTCAGACTGCATTGGGGTTGAGGGCGAGGGAAATCGGAGTGAGTTGGGGTTGAGGGCTGGGCAAATTGGAGTGAGTTGGGGTTGAGGGCGGTGGGATCAGAGTGTGTTGGGATTGAGGGCATGGGGATCGGAGTGAGTTGGGGTTGAGGGCGGGCGATCGGAGCGAGTTGGGGTTGAGGGCGGACGATCGGAGTGAGTTGGGTTTGAGGGTGGGCGGGGCCAATTGGAGTGAGTTGAGGGTGAGTGCGGCGGGATCGGAGTGTGTTGGGGTTGATGTCGGGGGCAATCGGAATAAGTTGGGGTTGAGGGCGGGTGATTGGAGTTAGTTGGGGTTAAGGTTGGGGGATCGGAACGAGTTGGGGTTGAGGCTGTGCGATCGGAGTCCGTTTGGGTTGAGGGTGGGAGGGGGATAGGAGTGAGTTGGAGTTGAGCGCGGGCAATCGGAGTGAGTTGGGGTTGAGGGTGAGGGAAATCAGAGTGAGTTGGGGTTGAGGGCTGGGCAAATAGGAGTGAGTTGGGGTTGAGGGCGTTGGGATCGGAGTGTCTTGGGATTGAGGGCGTGTGATCAGAGTGAGTTTGGTTTGATGGTGGACGGGGCCAATCGGAGTGAGTTGAGGGTGAGGGCGGCGGGATTAGAGTGAGTTGGGGTTGAGGTCGGGGGCAATCGGAGTGAGTTGGGGTTGAGGGCGGGCAATTGGAGTGAGTTGGGGTTAAGGTTGGGGGATCGGAAAGAGTTGGGGTTGAGGCTGTGCGATCGGAGTCCGTTTGGGTTGAGGGTGGGCGGGGAATCGGAGTGAGTTGGGATTGAGCATGGGCGGGGGATTTAGAGTGAATTGGGGTTGAGGGTGAGGGAAATTGGAGTGAGTTGGGGTTGAGGGCAGGAGATCAGAGTGAATTGGGGTTGAGGGCAGGTGATCGGAGTGATTTGGGGTTGAGGGCGGGCGATCGGAGTGAGTTGGGGGTGAGGGCGGGCGATCGGAGTGAGTTGGGTTTGAGAGTTGGCAGGGCCAATCGGAGTGAGTTGAGGGTGCGGATGGCGGGATCGGAGTGAGTTGGGGTTGAGGGCGGGGGATTCAGAGTGAATTTGGGTTGAGGGCGAGGGAAATCGGAGTGAGTAGGGGTTGAGGGCAGGCGATCGGTGTGAATTGGGGTTGAGGGCGGGCGATCGGAGTCCGTTTGGGTTGAGGGTGTGTGAGGGATTGGAGTTGAGTGCGTGCGATCGGAATGAGTTGGGGTTGAGTGTGGGTGGGGGATTCAGAGTGAATTGGAGTTGAGGGCGCTGAATCGGAGTGAGTTGGGGTTGAGGGCGGGCGATCGGAGTGAGTTGGGGTTGAGGGCGCGCGATCGGAGTGAGTTGGGTTTGAGGGCGGGTCAATCGAAGTGAGTTGGTAATGAGGATGGGCGATCGGAGTAAGTTGGGGTTGAGGGCGCGGGGATCGCAATGAGTTGGGGTTGAGGGCACGGGGATCGGAGTGAGTTGTGGTGGAGGGTTGTCAAGGGATTGGAGTGAGTTGGGTTTGAGGGCGCGGGGATCAGATTGATTGGGGTTGAGGGCGGGCGATTGGAGTGAGTTGGGGTTAAGGTTGGGGGATCGGAATGAGTTGGGGTTGAAACTGTGCGATCGGAATCCGTTTGGGTTGAGGGTGGGCGGGGGATCGGAGTGAGTTGGAGTTGAGGGCGGGCGATCGGAGTGTGTTGGGGTTTAGGGTGGGCGGGGGATTCAGAGTGAATTGGGGTTGAGGGTGAGGGAAATCGGAGTGAGTTGGAGTTGAGGGCTGGGCAAATTGGAGTGAGTTGGGGTTGAGGGTGGTGGGATCGGAGTGTGTTGGGATTGAGGGCATGGGGATCGGAGTGAGTTGGGGTTGAGGGCAGGTGATCGGAGTGAGTTGGAGTTGAGGCCAGGCAATCGGAGTGAGTTGGGGTTGAGGGCGGGCGATCGGAGTGAGTTGGGGTTGAGGGCGGACAATCGGAGTGAGTTGGGTTTGAGGGTGGGCGGGGCCAATCGGAGTGAGTTGAGGGTGAGGGTGGCGGGATCGGAGTGAGTTGGGGTTGATGTCGGGGGCAATCGGAGTAAGTTGGGGTTGAGGGCGGGCGATTGGAGTGAGTTGGGGTTAAGGTTGGGGGATCGGAACGAGTTGGGGTTGAGGCTGTGCGATCGGAGTCCGTTTGGGTTGAGGGTGGGAGGGGGATATGAGTGAGTTGGTGTTGAGCGCGGGCGATCAGTGTGTGTTGGGGTTGAGGGCGAGGGAAATCAGAGTGAGTTGGAGTTGAGGGCTGGGCAAATAGGAGTGAGTTGGGGTTGAGGGCGTTGGGATCAGAGTGTCTTGGGATTGAGGGCAGGCGATCGGAGTGAGTTGGGTTTGATGGTGGGCAGGGCCAATCGGAGTGAGTTGAGGGTGAGGGCGGCGGGATCAGAGTGAGTTGGGGTTGAGGTCGGGGGCAATCGGAGTGAGTTGGGGTTGAGGGCGGGCGATCGGAGTGAGTTGGAGTTTAGGTTGGGCGGGGGATTCAGAGTGAATTGGGGTTGAGGGCGTGGGGATTGGAGTGAGTTGGGGTTGAGGGCAGGTGATCGGAGTGAGTTGGAGTTGAGGCCAGGCAATCGGAGTGAGTTGGGGTTGAGGGCGGGCGATCGGAGTGAGTTGGGCTTGAGGGCGGACGATCGGAGTGATTTGGGTTTGATGGTGGGCGGGGCCAATCGGAGTGAGTTGAGGGTGAGGGCCCCGGGATCGGAGTGTTTTGGGGTTGATGTCGGGGGCAATCGGAATAAGTTGGGGTTGAGGGCGGGTGATTGGAGTTAGTTGGGGTTAAGGTTGGGGGATCGGAATGAGTTGGGGGTGAGGCTCGGCGATCGGATTCCATTTGGGTTGAGGGTGGGAGGGGGATATGAGTGAGTTGGAGTTGAGCGCGGGCGATCGGAGTGAGTTGGGGTTGAGGGTGAGGGAAATCAGAGTGAGTTGGGGTTGAGGGCTGGGCAAATAGAAGTGAGTTGGCGTTGAGGGCGTTGGGATCGGAGTGTCTTGGTTTTGAGGGCGGGCGATCGGAGTGAGTTTGGTTTGATGGTGGGCGGGGCCAATCGGAGTGAGTTGAGGGTGAGGGTGGCGGGATCAGAGTTAGTTGGGGTTGAGACGGGTGCAATCGGAGTGAGTTGGGGTTGAGGGCGTTGGTATCAGAGTGTCTTCGGATTGAGGGCGGGCGATCGGATTGAGTTGGGTTTGATGGTGGGCGGGGCCAATCGGAGTGAGTTGAGGGTGATGGCGGCGGGATCAGAGTGAGTTGGGGTTGAGGTTGGGGTCACTCGGAGTGAGTTGGGCCTGAGGGCGGGCGATCGGAGTGAGTTGGGGTTTAGGGTGGGTGGGGGATTCAGAGTGAATTGGGGTTGAGTCGAGGGAAATCGGAGTGAGTTGGGGTTGAGGGCTGGACAAATTGGAGTGAGTTGGGGTTGAGGGCGGTGGGATCGGAGTGTGTTGGGATTGAGGGCATGGGGATCGGAGTGAGTTGGGGTTGAGGGCGGGCGATCGGAGTGAGTTGGGCTTGAGGGCGGACGATCGGAGTGATTTGGGTTTGATGGTGGGCGGGGCCAATCGGAGTGAGTTGAGGGTGAGGGCCCCGGGATCGGAGTGTTTTGGGGTTGATGTCGGGGGCAATCGGAATAAGTTGGGGTTGAGGGCGGGTGATTGGAGTTAGTTGGGGTTAAGGTTGGGGGATCGGAATGAGTTGGGGGTGAGGCTCGGCGATCGGATTCCATTTGGGTTGAGGGTGGGAGGGGGATATGAGTGAGTTGGAGTTGAGCGCGGGCGATCGGAGTGAGTTGGGGTTGAGGGTGAGGGAAATCAGAGTGAGTTGGGGTTGAGGGCTGGGCAAATAGAAGTGAGTTGGCGTTGAGGGCGTTGGGATCGGAGTGTCTTGGTTTTGAGGGCGGGCGATCGGAGTGAGTTTGGTTTGATGGTGGGCGGGGCCAATCGGAGTGAGTTGAGGGTGAGGGTGGCGGGATCAGAGTTAGTTGGGGTTGAGACGGGTGCAATCGGAGTGAGTTGGGGTTGAGGGCGTTGGTATCAGAGTGTCTTCGGATTGAGGGCGGGCGATCGGATTGAGTTGGGTTTGATGGTGGGCGGGGCCAATCGGAGTGAGTTGAGGGTGATGGCGGCGGGATCAGAGTGAGTTGGGGTTGAGGTTGGGGTCACTCGGAGTGAGTTGGGCCTGAGGGCGGGCGATCGGAGTGAGTTGGGGTTTAGGGTGGGTGGGGGATTCAGAGTGAATTGGGGTTGAGTCGAGGGAAATCGGAGTGGGTTGGGGTTGAGGGCTGGACAAATTGGAGTGAGTTGGGGTTGAGGGCGGTGGGATCGGAGTGTGTTGGGATTGAGGGCATGGGGATCGGAGTGAGTTGGGGTTGAGGGCAGGTGATCGGAGTGAGTTGGAGTTGAGGCCAGGTAATCGGAGTGAGTTGGGGTTGAGGGCGGGCGATCGGAGTGAGTTGGGGTTGAGGGCGGACGATCGGAGTGAGTTGGGTTTGAGGGTGGGCGGGGCCAATCGGAGTGAGTTGAGGGTGAGGGCGGCGGGATCGGAGTGTGTTGGGGTTGATGTCGGGGGCAATCGGAGTAAGTTGGGGTTGATGGCGGGTGATTGGAGTTAGTTGGGGTTAAGGTTGGGGGATGGGAACGAGTTGGGGGTGAGGCTGTGCGATCAGAGTCCATTTGGGTTGAGGGTGGGAGGGGGATAGGAGTGAGTTGGAGTTGAGCACGGGCGATCGGAGTGAGTTGGGGTTGAGGGTGAGGGAATTCAGAGTGAGTTGGGGTTGAGGGCTGGGCAAATAGGAGTGAGTTGGGGTTGAGGGCGTTGGGATCGGAGTGTCTTGGGTTTGAGGGTGGGCGATCGGAGTGAGTTTGGTTTGATGGTGGGCGGGGCCATTCGGAGTGAGTTGAGGATGAGGGTGTTGGGATCAGAGTGAGTTGGGGTTGAGGTCGGGGGCAATTGGAGTGAGTTGGGGTTGAGGGCGGGCGATTGGAGTGAGTTGGGGTTAAGGTTGGGGGATCGGAATGAGTTGGGGTTGAAGCTGTGCGATCGGAGTCCGTTTGGGTTGAGGGTGGGCAGGGAATCGGAGTGAGTTGGAGTTGAGGGCGGGAGATTGGAGTGAGTTGGGATTGAGCATGTGCGGGGGATTTAGAGTGAATTGGGGTTGAGGGTGAGGGAAATCGGAGTGAGTTGGGGTTGAGGGCGGGCGATCAGAGTGAATTGGGGTTGAGGGCAGGCGATCGGAGTGATTTGGGGTTGAGGGCGGGCGATCGGAGTGAGTTGGGTTTGAGGGCGGGCGATCGGAGCCAGTTGGGTTTGAGGGTCGGCGGGGCCAATCGGAGTGAGTTGAGGGTGCGGATGGCGGGATCGGAGTGAGTTGGGGTTGAGGTCGGGGGCAATCGCAGTGAGTTGTGGTTGAGGTCGGGGGATTCAGAGTGAATTGGGGTTGAGGGCGAGGGAAATCAGAGTGAGTAGGGGTTGAGGGCAGGTGATCGGAGTGAGTTGGGGTTGAGGGCAGGCGATCGGAGTGAGTTGGTGTTGAGGGCGGGCGATCAGAGTGAGTTGGGGTTGAGGGTGGGCGATCGGAGTGAGTTGGGGTTGAGGGCGAGGGATATCAGAGTGAGTTGGTGTTGAGGGCTGGGCAAATAGTAGTGAGCTGGGGTTGACGGCGGTGGGATCGGAGTGGGTTTGGTTTGAGGGTGGGAGGGGCCAATCGGAGTGAGTTGAGGGTGAGGGCGGCGGGATCGGAGTGAGCTGGGGTTGAGGTCAGGGGCAATCACAATGAGTTGGGTTGAGGCCGGGCGATCGGAGTGAGTTGGGGTTAAGGTTGGGGGATCGGAATGAGTTGGGTTTGAGGCTGTGTGATCGGAGTCCGTTTGGGATGAGGGTGGGCGGGGGATTGGAGTGAGTTGGAGTTGAGGGCGGGTGATTGGAGTGAGTTGGGGTTTAGGGTGGGCGGGGGATTCAGACTGCATTGGGGTTGAGGGCGAGGGAAATCGGAGTGAGTTGGGGTTGAGGGCTGGGCAAATTGGAGTGAGTTGGGGATGAGGGCGGTGGGATCGAAGTGTGTTGGGATTGAGGGCATGGGGATCGGAGTGAGTTGGGGTTGAGGGCAGGTGATTGGAGTGAGTTGGGTTTGAGGGCGGACAATCGGAGTGAGTTGGGTTTGAGGGTGGGCGGGGCCAATCGGAGTGAGTTGAGGGTGAGTGCGGCGGGATCGGAGTGTGTTGGGGTTGATGTCGGGGGCAATCGGAATAAGTTGGGGTTGAGGGCGGGTGATTGGAGTTAGTTGGGGTTAAGGTTGGGGGATCGGAACGAGTTGGGGTTGAGGCTGTGCGATCGGAGTCCGTTTGGGTTGAGGGTGGGAGGGGGATAGGAGTGAGTTGGAGTTGAGCGTGGGCGATCGGAGTGAGTTGGGGTTGAGGGTGAGGGAAATCAGAGTGAGTTGGGGTTGAGGGCTGGGCAAATGGGAGTGAGTTGGGGTGGAGGGCGTTGGGATCGGAGTGTCTTGGGATTGAGGGCGGGCGATCGGAGTGAGTTTGGTTTGATGGTGGGCGGGGCCAATTGGAGTGAGTTGAGGGTGAGGGCGGCGGGATCAGAGTGAGTTGGGGTTGAGGTCGGGGGCAATCGGAGTGAGTTGGGGTTGAGGGCGGGCAATTGGAGTGAGTTGGGATTGAGCATGGGCGGGGGATTTAGAGTGAATTGGGGTTGAGGGTGAGGGAAATTGGAGTGAGTTGCGGTTGAGGGCAGGCGATCAGAGTGAATTGGGGTTGAGGGTGGGCGATCGGAGTGAGTTGGGTTTGAGGGTGGTCGATCGGTGTGAGTTGGGGTTGAGGATGGGCGATCGGAGTGAGTTGGGGTTGAGGATGGGCGATCGGAGTGAGTTGGGGTTGAGGGTGGGAGGGCGATCGGAGTAAGTTGGGGATGAGGGTGGGCGGGCAATCGGAGTGAGTTGGGGTTGATAGCGCTGGATCAGAGTGAGGCTGGGGCTGAGGGTTGGGCGATCGGAGTGAGTTGGGTTTGAGGGTGGTCGATCGGTGTGAGTTGGGGTTGAGGATGGGCGATCGGAGTGAGTTGGGGTTGTGGGTGGGTGGGCGATCGGAGTGAGTTGGGCTTGAGGGCGGGCAATCGGAGTGAGTTGGTGTTGAGGTCGGGGGCAATCGGAGTGAGTTGGGGTTGTGGGCGGGGGGATCGGAGTGAGTTGGGGTTGAGGGTGGTCAATCGGAGTGAGTTGGGGTTGAGGCTGGTCGATCGGAGTGAGTTGGGGTTTGAGGTTGGTCGATCGGAGTGAGTTGTGGTGGAGGGTGGGAGATCGGAGTGAGTTGGGTTTGAGGGTGGCCAATCGGAGTGAGTTGGTGTTGAGGTTGGCCAATCGGAGTGAGTTGGGGTTGAGGGCGGGCGATCGGATTGAGTTGGGGTTGAGGGCGGGCGATCGGAGTGAGTTGGGATTGAGGGCGGGTGATCGGAGTGATGTGGGGTGGAGGGTGGTCGATCGGAGTGATTTGTGGTCGAGGGTTGTCGATCGGTGTGAGTTGGCTTCGAGGGTGGTCGATCGGAGTGAGTTGGGGTTGAGGGTGGTCGATTGGAGTGAGTTGTGGTTGAGGGTGGGTGATCGGAGTGAGTTGGGTTTGAGGGTGGCCGATCGGAGTGAGTTGAGGTTGAGGTTGGGTGATCGGAGTGAGTTGGGGTTGAGGGTGGCTGATCGGAGTGAGTTGGGGTTGAGTGTGGTCCAATGGAGTGAGTTGGCGTTGAGGGTGGCTGATCGGAGTGAGTTTGGGTCGAGGGTGCATCATTGGAGTGTGTTGGGTGTGAGGGTGGGTGGGTGATCGGAGTTTTTTGGGGCTGAGGGCGGGCGATCGGAGTTAATTGAGGTTGAGTGTGGGTGATCGGAGTGAGTTGGGGTTGAGGGTGGGCGATCGGAGTGAGTTGGGTTTGAGGGTTGTCGGGGGATCGGGGTGAGTTGGGGTTGAGGGTGGGCGATCGGAAGGAGTTGTGGTTGAGGGTGGGAAATTGGAGTGAGTTGGGTTTGAGGGTGGCCAATCGGAGTGAGTTGGTGTTGAGGTTGGCCAATCGGAGTGAGTTGGGGTTGAGGGTGGGCGATCGGAGTGAGTTGGGGTTGAGGGCGGGTGATCAGAGTGAGTTGGGGTTGAGGGTGGCTGATCGGAGTGAGTTGGGGTTGAGGGTGGCCGATCGGAGTGAGTTGGGGTTGAGTGTGGTCGATCGGCGTGAGTTGGCGTTGAGGGTGTCCGATCGGAGTGAGTTGGGGTTGAGGGCGGGCGATTGGAGTGAGTTGGGGTTGAGGGCGGGCGATTGGATTGAGTTGGGGTTGAGGGCGGGCAATCAGAGTGAGATGGGTTTGAGGGCGGGTGATCGGATTAAGTTGGGGTCGAGGGTGGCCGATCGGAGTGAGTTAGGGTCAAGGGTGGCCGATCAGAGTGAGTTGGGGTTGAGGGTGGCTGATCGGAGTGAGCTGGGGTTGAGGGTGGCCGATCGGTCTGAGTTGGGGTTGAGGTTGGCTGATCGGAGTGAGTTGGGGTTGAGGGTGGCCGATCGGAGTGAGTTGGGGTTGAGGGTGGCTGATCGGAGTGAGTTGGGTTTGAGGGTGGTTGATTGGAGTGAGTTGTGGTTGAGGGTGGTCGATCGGAGTGAGTTGGCATTGAGGGTGTCTGATCGGAGTGAATTAGGGTCGAGGGTGGCCGATCGGAGTGAGTTGTGGTTGAGGGTGGCCGATCGGAGTGAGTTGGTGTTGAGGTTGGTCGATCGGAGTGAGTTGGGGTTGAGGGTGGTCGATTGGAGTGAGTTGAGGTTGTGGATGGGCGATCGGAGTGAGTTGGGGTTGAGGGTGTTCGATCGGAGTGAGTTGGGGTTGTGGGTGGGCGATCGAAGTGACTTGGTATTGAGGGTGGGCGATCGGAGTGAGTTGGGGTTGAGGGTGGGCGGGCGGATCGGAGTGAGTTGGGGTTGAGGGTGGGCGGGGGATCGATGTGTGTTGGGGTTGAGGATGGGGAAATCAGAGTGAGTTGTGGTTGTGGGCAGGGGCAATCGGGGTGAGTTGGGGTTGAGGGTGTGGGGATCGAGTGAGTTGGGGTTGAGGTTGGGTGATCGGAGTGAGTTGGTGTTGAGGTCGGGCGATCGGAGTGAGTTGGGGTTGAGGGTAGGCGATTGGAGTTAGTTGGGTTTGAGGGAGGGCGGTCGGAGTTAGTTGGGGTTGAGGGAGTGCCATCGGAGTGAGTTGGGGTTGAGGGTGGACAATCGAAGTGAGTTGGTATTGAGGGTGGGCGATTGGAGTGAATTGGGGTTGAGGGTGTGCGATCGGAGTGAGTTGGGGTTGAGTGTGGGCGATCGGAATGAATTGGGGTTGTGGGTGGGTGGGCGATCGGAGTGAGTTGGGGCTGAGGTTGGGCGGGCAATTGGAGTGAGTTGGGGTTGATAGCGCTAGATCAGAGTGAGGCTGGGGTTGAGGGTGGGCGATCGGAGTGAGTTGGGGTTGAGTGTGGTCCAATGGAGTGAGTTGGCATTGAGGGTGGCTGATCGGAGTGAGTTGGGGTCGAGGGTGCATCATTGGAGTGTGTTGTGGTTGAGGGTGGGTGGGCGATTGGTGTTTTTTGGGGCTGAGGGCGGGCGATCGGAGTTAATTGAGGTTGAGTGTGGGTGATCAGAGTGAGTTGGGGTTGAGGGTGGGCGATCGGAGTGAGTTGGGTTTGAGGGTTGTCGGGGGATCGGGGTGAGTTGGGGTTGAGGGTGGGCAATCGGAAGGAGTTGGTTTTGAGGGTGGTCGATTGGAGTGAGTTGTGGTTCAGGGTGGGAGATCGGAGTGAGTTGGGGTTGAGGGTGGACGATCGAAGTGAGTTGGTATTGAGGGTGGGCGATTGGAGTGAGTTGGGGTTGAGGGTGGGCGGGCGGATCGGAGTGAGTTGGGGTTGGGGGTGGGCAGGGGATCGGTGTGTGTTGGGGTTGAGGATGGGGAAATCAGAGTGAGTTGGGGTTGTGGGCGGGGGCAATCGGGGTGAGTTGGCGTTGAGGGTGTGGGGATCGAGTGAGTTGGGGTTGAGGTTGGGTGATCGGAGTGAGTTGGTGTTGAGGTTGGGCGATCGGAGTGAGTTGGGGTTGAGGGTAGGCGATTGGAGTTAGTTGGGGTTGAGGGAGGGCGATCGGAGTTAGTTGGGGTTGAGGGTGTGCCATCGGAGTGAGTTGGGGTTGAGGGTGGACGATCGAAGTGACTTGGTATTGAGGGTGGGCGATCGGAGTGAGTTGGGGTTGAGGGTGGGCAGGCGGATCGGAGTGAGTTGGGGTTGAGGGTGGGCGGGGGATCGATGTGTGTTGGGGTTGAGGATGGGGAAATCAGAGTGAGTTTTGGTTGTGGGCGGGGGCAATCGGGGTGAGTTGGGGTTGAGGGTGTGGGGATCGAGTGAGTTGGGGTTGAGGTTGGGTGATCGGAGTGAGTTGGTGTTGAGGTCGGGCGATCGGAGTGAGTTGGGGTTGAGGGTAGGCGATTGGAGTTAGTTGGGTTTGAGGGAGGGCGATCGGAGTTAGTTGGGGTTGAGGGAGTGCCATCGGAGTGAGTTGGGGTTGAGGGTGGACAATCGAAGTGAGTTGGTATTGAGGGTGGGCGATTGGAGTGAATTGGGGTTGAGGGTGTGCGATCGGAGTGAGTTGGGGTTGAGTGTGGGCGATCGGAATGAATTGGGGTTGTGGGTGGGTGGGCGATCGGAGTGAGTTGGGGCTGAGGTTGGGTGGGCAATTGGAGTGAGTTGGGGTTGATAGCGCTAGATCAGAGTGAGGCTGGGGTTGAGGGTGGGCGATCGGAGTGAGTTGGGGTTGAGTGTGGTCCAATGGAGTGAGTTGGCGTTGAGGGTGGCTGATCGGAGTGAGTTGGGGTCGAGGGTGCATCATTGGAGTGTGTTGTGGTTGAGGGTGGGTGGGCGATTGGTGTTTTTTGGGGCTGAGGGCGGGCGATCGGAGTAAATTGAGGTTGAGTGTGGGTGATCGGAGTGAGTTGGGGTTGAGGGTGGGCGATCGGAGTGAGTTGGGTTTGAGGGTTGTCGGGGGATCGGGGTGAGTTGGGGTTGAGGGTGGGCAATCGGAAGGAGTTGGTTTTGAGGGTGGTCGATCGGAGTGAGTTGTGGTTCAGGGTGGGAGATCGGAGTGAGTTGGGTTTGAGGGTGGCCGATTGGAGTGAGTTGGTGTTGAGGTAGGCCAATCGGAGTGAGTTGGGGTTGAGGGTGGGCGATCCGAATGAGTTGGGGTTGAGGGCAGGTGATCGGAGTGAGTTGGAGTTGAGGCCAGGCAATCGGAGTGAGTTGGGGTTGAGGGCGGGCGATCGGAGTGAGTTGGGCTTGAGGGCGGACGATCGGAGTGATTTGGGTTTGATGGTGGGCGGGGCCAATCGGAGTGAGTTGAGGGTGAGGGCCCCGGGATCGGAGTGTTTTGGGGTTGATGTCGGGGGCAATCGGAATAAGTTGGGGTTGAGGGCGGGTGATTGGAGTTAGTTGGGGTTAAGGTTGGGGGATCGGAATGAGTTGGGGGTGAGGCTCGGCGATCGGATTCCATTTGGGTTGAGGGTGGGAGGGGGATATGAGTGAGTTGGAGTTGAGCGCGGGCGATCGGAGTGAGTTGGGGTTGAGGGTGAGGGAAATCAGAGTGAGTTGGGGTTGAGGGCTGGGCAAATAGAAGTGAGTTGGCGTTGAGGGCGTTGGGATCGGAGTGTCTTGGTTTTGAGGGCGGGCGATCGGAGTGAGTTTGGTTTGATGGTGGGCGGGGCCAATCGGAGTGAGTTGAGGGTGAGGGTGGCGGGATCAGAGTTAGTTGGGGTTGAGACGGGTGCAATCGGAGTGAGTTGGGGTTGAGGGCGTTGGTATCAGAGTGTCTTCGGATTGAGGGCGGGCGATCGGATTGAGTTGGGTTTGATGGTGGGCGGGGCCAATCGGAGTGAGTTGAGGGTGATGGCGGCGGGATCAGAGTGAGTTGGGGTTGAGGTTGGGGTCACTCGGAGTGAGTTGGGCCTGAGGGCGGGCGATCGGAGTGAGTTGGGGTTTAGGGTGGGTGGGGGATTCAGAGTGAATTGGGGTTGAGTCGAGGGAAATCGGAGTGAGTTGGGGTTGAGGGCTGGACAAATTGGAGTGAGTTGGGGTTGAGGGCGGTGGGATCGGAGTGTGTTGGGATTGAGGGCATGGGGATCGGAGTGAGTTGGGGTTGAGGGCAGGTGATCGGAGTGAGTTGGAGTTGAGGCCAGGTAATCGGAGTGAGTTGGGGTTGAGGGCGGGCGATCGGAGTGAGTTGGGGTTGAGGGCGGACGATCGGAGTGAGTTGGGTTTGAGGGTGGGCGGGGCCAATCGGAGTGAGTTGAGGGTGAGGGCGGCGGGATCGGAGTGTGTTGGGGTTGATGTCGGGGGCAATCGGAGTAAGTTGGGGTTGATGGCGGGTGATTGGAGTTAGTTGGGGTTAAGGTTGGGGGATGGGAACGAGTTGGGGGTGAGGCTGTGCGATCAGAGTCCATTTGGGTTGAGGGTGGGAGGGGGATAGGAGTGAGTTGGAGTTGAGCACGGGCGATCGGAGTGAGTTGGGGTTGAGGGTGAGGGAATTCAGAGTGAGTTGGGGTTGAGGGCTGGGCAAATAGGAGTGAGTTGGGGTTGAGGGCGTTGGGATCGGAGTGTCTTGGGTTTGAGGGTGGGCGATCGGAGTGAGTTTGGTTTGATGGTGGGTGGGGCCATTCGGAGTGAGTTGAGGATGAGGGTGTTGGGATCAGAGTGAGTTGGGGTTGAGGTCGGGGGCAATTGGAGTGAGTTGGGGTTGAGGGCGGGCGATTGGAGTGAGTTGGGGTTAAGGTTGGGGGATCGGAATGAGTTGGGGTTGAAGCTGTGCGATCGGAGTCCGTTTGGGTTGAGGGTGGGCAGGGAATCGGAGTGAGTTGGAGTTGAGGGCGGGAGATTGGAGTGAGTTGGGATTGAGCATGTGCGGGGGATTTAGAGTGAATTGGGGTTGAGGGTGAGGGAAATCGGAGTGAGTTGGGGTTGAGGGCGGGCGATCAGAGTGAATTGGGGTTGAGGGCAGGCGATCGGAGTGATTTGGGGTTGAGGGCGGGCGATCGGAGTGAGTTGGGTTTGAGGGCGGGCGATCGGAGCCAGTTGGGTTTGAGGGTCGGCGGGGCCAATCGGAGTGAGTTGAGGGTGCGGATGGCGGGATCGGAGTGAGTTGGGGTTGAGGTCGGGGGCAATCGCAGTGAGTTGTGGTTGAGGTCGGGGGATTCAGAGTGAATTGGGGTTGAGGGCGAGGGAAATCAGAGTGAGTAGGGGTTGAGGGCAGGTGATCGGAGTGAGTTGGGGTTGAGGGCAGGCGATCGGAGTGAGTTGGTGTTGAGGGCGGGCGATCAGAGTGAGTTGGGGTTGAGGGTGGGCGATCGGAGTGAGTTGGGGTTGAGGGCGAGGGATATCAGAGTGAGTTGGTGTTGAGGGCTGGGCAAATAGTAGTGAGCTGGGGTTGACGGCGGTGGGATCGGAGTGGGTTTGGTTTGAGGGTGGGAGGGGCCAATCGGAGTGAGTTGAGGGTGAGGGCGGCGGGATCGGAGTGAGCTGGGGTTGAGGTCAGGGGCAATCACAATGAGTTGGGTTGAGGCCGGGCGATCGGAGTGAGTTGGGGTTAAGGTTGGGGGATCGGAATGAGTTGGGTTTGAGGCTGTGTGATCGGAGTCCGTTTGGGATGAGGGTGGGCGGGGGATTGGAGTGAGTTGGAGTTGAGGGCGGGTGATTGGAGTGAGTTGGGGTTTAGGGTGGGCGGGGGATTCAGACTGCATTGGGGTTGAGGGCGAGGGAAATCGGAGTGAGTTGGGGTTGAGGGCTGGGCAAATTGGAGTGAGTTGGGGATGAGGGCGGTGGGATCGAAGTGTGTTGGGATTGAGGGCATGGGGATCGGAGTGAGTTGGGGTTGAGGGCAGGTGATTGGAGTGAGTTGGGTTTGAGGGCGGACAATCGGAGTGAGTTGGGTTTGAGGGTGGGCGGGGCCAATCGGAGTGAGTTGAGGGTGAGTGCGGCGGGATCGGAGTGTGTTGGGGTTGATGTCGGGGGCAATCGGAATAAGTTGGGGTTGAGGGCGGGTGATTGGAGTTAGTTGGGGTTAAGGTTGGGGGATCGGAACGAGTTGGGGTTGAGGCTGTGCGATCGGAGTCCGTTTGGGTTGAGGGTGGGAGGGGGATAGGAGTGAGTTGGAGTTGAGCGTGGGCGATCGGAGTGAGTTGGGGTTGAGGGTGAGGGAAATCAGAGTGAGTTGGGGTTGAGGGCTGGGCAAATGGGAGTGAGTTGGGGTGGAGGGCGTTGGGATCGGAGTGTCTTGGGATTGAGGGCGGGCGATCGGAGTGAGTTTGGTTTGATGGTGGGCGGGGCCAATTGGAGTGAGTTGAGGGTGAGGGCGGCGGGATCAGAGTGAGTTGGGGTTGAGGTCGGGGGCAATCGGAGTGAGTTGGGGTTGAGGGCGGGCAATTGGAGTGAGTTGGGATTGAGCATGGGCGGGGGATTTAGAGTGAATTGGGGTTGAGGGTGAGGGAAATTGGAGTGAGTTGCGGTTGAGGGCAAGCGATCAGAGTGAATTGGGGTTGAGGGTGGGCGATCGGAGTGAGTTGGGTTTGAGGGTGGTCGATCGGTGTGAGTTGGGGTTGAGGATGGGCGATCGGAGTGAGTTGGGGTTGAGGATGGGCGATCGGAGTGAGTTGGGGTTGAGGGTGGGAGGGCGATCGGAGTAAGTTGGGGATGAGGGTGGGCGGGCAATCGGAGTGAGTTGGGGTTGATAGCGCTGGATCAGAGTGAGGCTGGGGCTGAGGGTTGGGCGATCGGAGTGAGTTGGGTTTGAGGGTGGTCGATCGGTGTGAGTTGGGGTTGAGGATGGGCGATCGGAGTGAGTTGGGGTTGTGGGTGGGTGGGCGATCGGAGTGAGTTGGGCTTGAGGGCGGGCAATCGGAGTGAGTTGGTGTTGAGGTCGGGGGCAATCGGAGTGAGTTGGGGTTGTGGGCGGGGGGATCGGAGTGAGTTGGGGTTGAGGGTGGTCAATCGGAGTGAGTTGGGGTTGAGGCTGGTCGATCGGAGTGAGTTGGGGTTTGAGGTTGGTCGATCGGAGTGAGTTGTGGTGGAGGGTGGGAGATCGGAGTGAGTTGGGTTTGAGGGTGGCCAATCGGAGTGAGTTGGTGTTGAGGTTGGCCAATCGGAGTGAGTTGGGGTTGAGGGCGGGCGATCGGATTGAGTTGGGGTTGAGGGCGGGCGATCGGAGTGAGTTGGGATTGAGGGCGGGTGATCGGAGTGATGTGGGGTGGAGGGTGGTCGATCGGAGTGATTTGTGGTCGAGGGTTGTCGATCGGTGTGAGTTGGCTTCGAGGGTGGTCGATCGGAGTGAGTTGGGGTTGAGGGTGGTCGATTGGAGTGAGTTGTGGTTGAGGGTGGGTGATCGGAGTGAGTTGGGTTTGAGGGTGGCCGATCGGAGTGAGTTGAGGTTGAGGTTGGGTGATCGGAGTGAGTTGGGGTTGAGGGTGGCTGATCGGAGTGAGTTGGGGTTGAGTGTGGTCCAATGGAGTGAGTTGGCGTTGAGGGTGGCTGATCGGAGTGAGTTTGGGTCGAGGGTGCATCATTGGAGTGTGTTGGGTGTGAGGGTGGGTGGGTGATCGGAGTTTTTTGGGGCTGAGGGCGGGCGATCGGAGTTAATTGAGGTTGAGTGTGGGTGATCGGAGTGAGTTGGGGTTGAGGGTGGGCGATCGGAGTGAGTTGGGTTTGAGGGTTGTCGGGGGATCGGGGTGAGTTGGGGTTGAGGGTGGGCGATCGGAAGGAGTTGTGGTTGAGGGTGGGAAATTGGAGTGAGTTGGGTTTGAGGGTGGCCAATCGGAGTGAGTTGGTGTTGAGGTTGGCCAATCGGAGTGAGTTGGGGTTGAGGGTGGGCGATCGGAGTGAGTTGGGGTTGAGGGCGGGTGATCAGAGTGAGTTGGGGTTGAGGGTGGCTGATCGGAGTGAGTTGGGGTTGAGGGTGGCCGATCGGAGTGAGTTGGGGTTGAGTGTGGTCGATCGGCGTGAGTTGGCGTTGAGGGTGTCCGATCGGAGTGAGTTGGGGTTGAGGGCGGGCGATTGGAGTGAGTTGGGGTTGAGGGCGGGCGATTGGATTGAGTTGGGGTTGAGGGCGGGCAATCAGAGTGAGATGGGTTTGAGGGCGGGTGATCGGATTAAGTTGGGGTCGAGGGTGGCCGATCGGAGTGAGTTAGGGTCAAGGGTGGCCGATCAGAGTGAGTTGGGGTTGAGGGTGGCTGATCGGAGTGAGCTGGGGTTGAGGGTGGCCGATCGGTCTGAGTTGGGGTTGAGGTTGGCTGATCGGAGTGAGTTGGGGTTGAGGGTGGCCGATCGGAGTGAGTTGGGGTTGAGGGTGGCTGATCGGAGTGAGTTGGGTTTGAGGGTGGTTGATTGGAGTGAGTTGTGGTTGAGGGTGGTCGATCGGAGTGAGTTGGCATTGAGGGTGTCTGATCGGAGTGAATTAGGGTCGAGGGTGGCCGATCGGAGTGAGTTGTGGTTGAGGGTGGCCGATCGGAGTGAGTTGGTGTTGAGGTTGGTCGATCGGAGTGAGTTGGGGTTGAGGGTGGTCGATTGGAGTGAGTTGAGGTTGTGGATGGGCGATCGGAGTGAGTTGGGGTTGAGGGTGTTCGATCGGAGTGAGTTGGGGTTGTGGGTGGGCGATCGAAGTGACTTGGTATTGAGGGTGGGCGATCGGAGTGAGTTGGGGTTGAGGGTGGGCGGGCGGATCGGAGTGAGTTGGGGTTGAGGGTGGGCGGGGGATCGATGTGTGTTGGGGTTGAGGATGGGGAAATCAGAGTGAGTTGTGGTTGTGGGCAGGGGCAATCGGGGTGAGTTGGGGTTGAGGGTGTGGGGATCGAGTGAGTTGGGGTTGAGGTTGGGTGATCGGAGTGAGTTGGTGTTGAGGTCGGGCGATCGGAGTGAGTTGGGGTTGAGGGTAGGCGATTGGAGTTAGTTGGGTTTGAGGGAGGGCGGTCGGAGTTAGTTGGGGTTGAGGGAGTGCCATCGGAGTGAGTTGGGGTTGAGGGTGGACAATCGAAGTGAGTTGGTATTGAGGGTGGGCGATTGGAGTGAATTGGGGTTGAGGGTGTGCGATCGGAGTGAGTTGGGGTTGAGTGTGGGCGATCGGAATGAATTGGGGTTGTGGGTGGGTGGGCGATCGGAGTGAGTTGGGGCTGAGGTTGGGCGGGCAATTGGAGTGAGTTGGGGTTGATAGCGCTAGATCAGAGTGAGGCTGGGGTTGAGGGTGGGCGATCGGAGTGAGTTGGGGTTGAGTGTGGTCCAATGGAGTGAGTTGGCATTGAGGGTGGCTGATCGGAGTGAGTTGGGGTCGAGGGTGCATCATTGGAGTGTGTTGTGGTTGAGGGTGGGTGGGCGATTGGTGTTTTTTGGGGCTGAGGGCGGGCGATCGGAGTTAATTGAGGTTGAGTGTGGGTGATCAGAGTGAGTTGGGGTTGAGGGTGGGCGATCGGAGTGAGTTGGGTTTGAGGGTTGTCGGGGGATCGGGGTGAGTTGGGGTTGAGGGTGGGCAATCGGAAGGAGTTGGTTTTGAGGGTGGTCGATTGGAGTGAGTTGTGGTTCAGGGTGGGAGATCGGAGTGAGTTGGGGTTGAGGGTGGACGATCGAAGTGAGTTGGTATTGAGGGTGGGCGATTGGAGTGAGTTGGGGTTGAGGGTGGGCGGGCGGATCGGAGTGAGTTGGGGTTGGGGGTGGGCAGGGGATCGGTGTGTGTTGGGGTTGAGGATGGGGAAATCAGAGTGAGTTGGGGTTGTGGGCGGGGGCAATCGGGGTGAGTTGGCGTTGAGGGTGTGGGGATCGAGTGAGTTGGGGTTGAGGTTGGGTGATCGGAGTGAGTTGGTGTTGAGGTTGGGCGATCGGAGTGAGTTGGGGTTGAGGGTAGGCGATTGGAGTTAGTTGGGGTTGAGGGAGGGCGATCGGAGTTAGTTGGGGTTGAGGGTGTGCCATCGGAGTGAGTTGGGGTTGAGGGTGGACGATCGAAGTGACTTGGTATTGAGGGTGGGCGATCGGAGTGAGTTGGGGTTGAGGGTGGGCAGGCGGATCGGAGTGAGTTGGGGTTGAGGGTGGGCGGGGGATCGATGTGTGTTGGGGTTGAGGATGGGGAAATCAGAGTGAGTTTTGGTTGTGGGCGGGGGCAATCGGGGTGAGTTGGGGTTGAGGGTGTGGGGATCGAGTGAGTTGGGGTTGAGGTTGGGTGATCGGAGTGAGTTGGTGTTGAGGTCGGGCGATCGGAGTGAGTTGGGGTTGAGGGTAGGCGATTGGAGTTAGTTGGGTTTGAGGGAGGGCGATCGGAGTTAGTTGGGGTTGAGGGAGTGCCATCGGAGTGAGTTGGGGTTGAGGGTGGACAATCGAAGTGAGTTGGTATTGAGGGTGGGCGATTGGAGTGAATTGGGGTTGAGGGTGTGCGATCGGAGTGAGTTGGGGTTGAGTGTGGGCGATCGGAATGAATTGGGGTTGTGGGTGGGTGGGCGATCGGAGTGAGTTGGGGCTGAGGTTGGGTGGGCAATTGGAGTGAGTTGGGGTTGATAGCGCTAGATCAGAGTGAGGCTGGGGTTGAGGGTGGGCGATCAGAGTGAGTTGGGGTTGAGTGTGGTCCAATGGAGTGAGTTGGCGTTGAGGGTGGCTGATCGGAGTGAGTTGGGGTCGAGGGTGCATCATTGGAGTGTGTTGTGGTTGAGGGTGGGTGGGCGATTGGTGTTTTTTGGGGCTGAGGGCGGGCGATCGGAGTAAATTGAGGTTGAGTGTGGGTGATCGGAGTGAGTTGGGGTTGAGGGTGGGCGATCGGAGTGAGTTGGGTTTGAGGGTTGTCGGGGGATCGGGGTGAGTTGGGGTTGAGGGTGGGCAATCGGAAGGAGTTGGTTTTGAGGGTGGTCGATCGGAGTGAGTTGTGGTTCAGGGTGGGAGATCGGAGTGAGTTGGGTTTGAGGGTGGCCGATTGGAGTGAGTTGGTGTTGAGGTAGGCCAATCGGAGTGAGTTGGGGTTGAGGGTGGGCGATCCGAATGAGTTGGGGTTGAGGGTGCGCGATCGGAGTGAGTTGGGGTTGAGGGCGGGCGATCGGAGTGAGTTGGGGTTGAGGGCGGGCGATCGGATTGAGTTGGGGTTGAGGGCGGGCGATCAGAGAGAGATGGGTTTGAGGGCGGGTGATCGGAGTGAGTTGGGGTCGAGGGTTGTCGCTCGGTGTGAGTTGCTTCGAAGGTGGTCGATTGGAGTGAGTTGGGGTCCAGGGTGGTCAATCGGAGTGAGTTGGGGTTGAGGGTGGCCGATCGGAGTGAGTTGGGGTTGAGTGTGTTGATCGGCATGAGTTGGCGTTGAGGGTGGCCGATCGGAGTGAGTTGGGGTCGAGGGTGGCCGATCGGAGTGAGTTGGGGTCGAGGGTGCATCATTGGAGTGTGTTGTGGTTGAGGGTGGGTGGGCGATTGGTGTTTTTTGGGGCTGAGGGCGGGCGATCGGAGTTAATTGAGGTTGAGTGTGGGTGATCGGAGTGAGTTGGGGTTGAGGGTGGGCGATCGGAGTGAGTTGGGTTTGAGGGTTGTCGGGGGATCGGGGTGAGTTGGGGTTGAGGGTGGGCAATCGGAAGGAGTTGGTTTTGAGGGTGGTCGATCGGAGTGAGTTGTGGTTCAGGGTGGGAGATCGGAGTGAGTTGGGGTTGAGGGTGGACGATCGAAGTGAGTTGGTATTGAGGGTGGGCGATTGGAGTGAGTTGGGGTTGAGGGTGGGCGGGCGGATCGGAGTGAGTTGGGGTTGGGGGTGGGCAGGGGATCGGTGTGTGTTGGGGTTGAGGATGGGGAAATCAGAGTGAGTTGGGGTTGTGGGCGGGGGCAATCGGGGTGAGTTGGCGTTGAGGGTGTGGGGATCGAGTGAGTTGGGGTTGAGGTTGGGTGATCGGAGTGAGTTGGTGTTGAGGTTGGGCGATCGGAGTGAGTTGGGGTTGAGGGTAGGCGATTGGAGTTAGTTGGGGTTGAGGGTGTGCCATCGGAGTGAGTTGGGGTTGAGGGTGGACGATCGAAGTGACTTGGTATTGAGGGTGGGCGATTGGAGTGAGTTGGGGTTGAGGGTGGGCGGGCGGATCGGAGTGAGTTGGGGTTGAGGGTGGGCGGGGGATAGATGTGTGTTGGGGTTGAGGATGGGGAAATCAGAGTGAGTTGTGGTTGTGGGCAGGGGCAATCGGGGTGAGTTGGGGTTGAGGGTGTGGGGATCGAGTGAGTTGGGGTTGAGGTTGGGTGATCGGAGTGAGTTGGTGTTGAGGTCGGGCGATCGGAGTGAGTTGGGGTTGAGGGTAGGCGATTGGAGTTAGTTGGGTTTGAGGGAGGGTGGTCGGAGTTAGTTGGGGTTGAGGGAGTGCCATCGGAGTGAGTTGGGGTTGAGGGTGGACGATCGAAGTGAGTTGGTATTGAGGGTGGGCGATTGGAGTGAATTGGGGTTGAGGGTGTGCGATCGGAGTGAGTTGGGGTTGAGTGTGGGCGATCGGAATGAATTGGGGTTGTGGGTGGGTGGGCGATCGGAGTGAGTTGGGGCTGAGGTTGGGCGGGCAATTGGAGTGAGTTGGGGTTGATAGCGCTAGATCAGAGTGAGGCTGGGGTTGAGGGTGGGCGATCGGAGTGAGTTGGGGTTGAGTGTGGTCCAATGGAGTGAGTTGGCGTTGAGGGTGGCTGATCGGAGTGAGTTGGGGTCGAGGGTGCATCATTGGAGTGTGTTGTGGTTGAGGGTGGGTGGGCGATTGGTGTTTTTTGGGGCTGAGGGCGGGCGATCGGAGTTAATTGAGGTTGAGTGTGGGTGATCAGAGTGAGTTGGGGTTGAGGGTGGGCGATCGGAGTGAGTTGGGTTTGAGGGTTGTCGGGGGATCGGGGTGAGTTGGGGTTGAGGGTGGGCAATCGGAAGGAGTTGGTTTTGAGGGTGGTCGATCGGAGTGAGTTGTGGTTCAGGGTGGGAGATCGGAGTGAGTTGGGGTTGAGGGTGGACGATCGAAGTGAGTTGGTATTGAGGGTGGGCGATCGGAGTGAGTTGGGGTTGAGGGTGGGCGGGCGGATCGGAGTGAGTTGGGGTTGGGGGTGGGCGGGGGATCGGTGTGTGTTGGGGTTGAGGATGGGGAAATCAGAGTGAGTTGGGGTTGTGGGCGGGGGCAATCGGGGTGAGTTGGCGTTGAGGGTGTGGGGATCGAGTGAGTTGGGGTTGAGGTTGGGTGATCGGAGTGAGTTGGTGTTGAGGTTGGGCGATCGGAGTGAGTTGGGGTTGAGGGTAGGCGATTGGAGTTAGTTGGGGTTGAGGGAGGGCGATCGGAGTTAGTTGGGGTTGAGGGTGTGCCATCGGAGTGAGTTGGGGTTGAGGGTGGACGATCGAAGTGACTTGGTATTGAGGGTGGGCGATCGGAGTGAGTTGGGGTTGATGGTGGGCAGGCGGATCGGAGTGAGTTGGGGTTGAGGGTGGGCGGGGGATCGATGTGTGTTGGGGTTGAGGATGGGGAAATCAGAGTGAGTTGTGGTTGTGGGCGGGGGCAATCGGGGTGAGTTGGGGTTGAGGGTGTGGGGATCGAGTGAGTTGGGGTTGAGGTTGGGTGATCGGAGTGAGTTGGTGTTGAGGTCGGGCGATCGGAGTGAGTTGGGGTTGAGGGTAGGCGATTGGAGTTAGTTGGGTTTGAGGGAGGGCGATCAGAGTTAGTTGGGGTTGAGGGAGTGCCATCGGAGTGAGTTGGGGTTGAGGGTGGACAATCGAAGTGAGTTGGTATTGAGGGTGGGCGATTGGAGTGAATTGGGGTTGAGGGTGTGCGATCGGAGTGAGTTGGGGTTGAGTGTGGGCGATCGGAATGAATTGGGGTTGTGGGTGGGTGGGCGATCGGAGTGAGTTGGGGCTGAGGTTGGGTGGGCAATTGGAGTGAGTTGGGGTTGATAGCGCTAGATCAGAGTGAGGCTGGGGTTGAGGGTGGGCGATCGGAGTGAGTTGGGGTTGAGTGTGGTCCAATGGAGTGAGTTGGCGTTGAGGGTGGCTGATCGGAGTGAGTTGGGGTCGAGGGTGCATCATTGGAGTGTGTTGTGGTTGAGGGTGGGTGGGCGATTGGTGTTTTTTGGGGCTGAGGGCGGGCGATCGGAGTTAATTGAGGTTGAGTGTGGGTGATCGGAGTGAGTTGGGGTTGAGGGTGGGCGATCGGAGTGAGTTGGGTTTGAGGGTTGTCGGGGGATCGGGGTGAGTTGGGGTTGAGGGTGGGCAATCGGAAGGAGTTGGTTTTGAGGGTGGTCGATCGGAGTGAGTTGTGGTTCAGGGTGGGAGATCGGAGTGAGTTGGGTTTGAGGGTGGCCGATTGGAGTGAGTTGGTGTTGAGGTAGGCCAATCGGAGTGAGTTGGGGTTGAGGGTGGGCGATCCGAATGAGTTGGGGTTGAGGGTGCGCGATCGGAGTGAGTTGGGGTTGAGGGCGGGCGATCGGAGTGAGTTGGGGTTGAGGGCGGGCGATCGGATTGAGTTGGGGTTGAGGGCGGGCGATCAGAGAGAGATGGGTTTGAGGGCGGGTGATCGGAGTGAGTTGGGGTCGAGGGTTGTCGATCGGTGTGAGTTGCTTCGAAGGTGGTCGATTGGAGTGAGTTGGGGTCCAAGGTGGTCAATCGGAGTGAGTTGGGGTTGAGGGTGGCCGATCGGAGTGAGTTGGGGTTGAGTGTGGTTGATCGGCATGAGTTGGCGTTGAGGGTGGCCGATCGGAGTGAGTTGGGGTCGAGGGTGGCCGATCGGAGTGAGTTAGGGTCAAGGGTGGCCGATCAGAGTGAGTTGGGGTTGAGGGTGGCTGATTGGAGTGAGCTGGGGTTGAGGGTGGCCGATCAGTCTGAGTTGGGGTTGAGGTTGGCTGATCGGAGTGAGTTGGGGTTGAGGGTGGCCGATCGGAGTGAGTTGGGGTTGAGGGTGGCTGATCGGAGTGAGTTGGGGTTGAGGGTGGTTGATTGGAGTGAGTTGGGGTTGAGGGTGGGCGATCGGAGTGAGTTGGGTTTGAGGGTTGTCGGGGGATCGGGGTGAGTTGGGGTTGAGGGTGGGCAATCGGAAGGAGTTGGTTTTGAGGGTGGTCGATCGGAGTGAGTTGTGGTTCAGGGTGGGAGATCGGAGTGAGTTGGGTTTGAGGGTGGCCGATTGGAGTGAGTTGGTGTTGAGGTAGGCCAATCGGAGTGAGTTGGGGTTGAGGGTGGGCGATCCGAATGAGTTGGGGTTGAGGGTGCGCGATCGGAGTGAGTTGGGGTTGAGGGCGGGCGATCGGAGTGAGTTGGGGTTGAGGGCGGGCGATCGGATTGAGTTGGGGTTGAGGGCGGGCGATCAGAGAGAGATGGGTTTGAGGGCGGGTGATCGGAGTGAGTTGGGGTCGAGGGTTGTCGATCGGTGTGAGTTGCTTCGAAGGTGGTCGATTGGAGTGAGTTGGGGTCCAGGGTGGTCAATCGGAGTGAGTTGGGGTTGAGGGTGGCCGATCGGAGTGAGTTGGGGTTGAGTGTGGTTGATCGGCATGAGTTGGCGTTGAGGGTGGCCGATCGGAGTGAGTTGGGGTCGAGGGTGGCCGATCGGAGTGAGTTAGGGTCAAGGGTGGCCGATCAGAGTGAGTTGGGGTTGAGGGTGGCTGATTGGAGTGAGCTGGGGTTGAGGGTGGCCGATCAGTCTGAGTTGGGGTTGAGGTTGGCTGATCGGAGTGAGTTGGGGTTGAGGGTGGCCGATCGGAGTGAGTTGGGGTTGAGGGTGGCTGATCGGAGTGAGTTGGGGTTGAGGGTGGTTGATTGGAGTGAGTTGTGGTTGAGGGTGGTCGATCGGAGTGAGTTGGCGTTGAGGGTGTCCGATCGGAGTGAGTTAGGGTCGAGGGTGGCCGATCGGAGTGAGTTGTGGTTGAGGGTGGCCGATCGGAGTGAGTTGGTGTTGAGGTTAGTCGATCGCAGTGAGTTGGGGTTGAGGGTGGTCGATTGGAGTGAGTTGAGGTTGTGGATGGGTGATCGGAGTGAGTTGGGGTTGAGGGTGTTCGATCGGAGTGAGTTGGGGTCGAGGGTGGGCAATCGGAGTGAGTTGGAGTTGAGGGTGGGCGATCAGAGTGAGTTGGGGTTGAGGGTGCATCATTGGAGTGTGTTGGATTTGAGGGTGGGTGCGCGATCGGAGTTTTTTGAGGTTGAGGGCGGGCGATCGGAGTTAATTGAGGTTGAGTGCGGGCGATCGGAGTGAGTTGGGGTTGAGGGTGGGCGATCGGAGTGAGTTGGGTTTGAGGGTTGTCGGGGGATCGGAGTGAGCTGGGGTTGAGGGTGGGCGGGGGATCGGTGTGTGTTGGGGTTGAGGATGGGGAAATCAGAGTGAGTTGGGGTTGAGGGTGTGGGGATCGAGTGAGTTGGGTTTGAGCTTGGGTGATCGGAGTGAGTTGGTGTTGAGGTCGGGCGATCGGAGTGAGTTGGTGTTGAGGGTAGGCGATTGGAGTTAGTTGGGGTTGAGGGAGGGCGATCGGAGTTAGTTGGGGTTGAGGGTGTGCCATCGGAGTGAGTTGGGGTTGAGGGTGGACGATCGAAGTGAGTTGGTATTGAGGGTGGGCGATCGGAGTGAGTTGGGGTTGAGGGTGGGCGGGCGGATCGGAGTGAGTTGGGGTTGAGGGTGGGCGGGGGATCGGTGTGTGTTGGGGTTGAGGATGGGGAAATCAGAGTGAGTTGGGGTTGTGGGCGGGGGCAATCAGGGTGAGTTGGGGTTGAGGGTGTGGGGATCGAGTGAGTTCGGTTTGAGGTTGGGTGATCGGAGTGAGTTGGTGTTGAGGTCGGGCGATCGGAGTGAGTTGGGGTTGAGGGTAGGCGATTGGTGTTAGTTGGGTTTGAGGGAGGGCGGTCGGAGTTAGTTGGGGTTGGGGGTGTGCCATCGGAGTGAGTTGGGGTTGAGGGTGGACGATCGAAGTGAGTTGGTATTGAGGGTGGGCGATTGGAGTGAGTTGGGGTTGAGGGTGTGCGATCGGAGTGAGTTGGGGTTGAGTGTGGGCGATCAGAGTGAGTTTGGGTTGAGGGCGGGTTATCGGAGTGAGTTGGGTTTAAGGGTGGTCAATCGGAGTGAGCTGGGGTTGCGGGTGGTCGATCGGAGTGATTTGGGGTTGAGGGTGTTTGTTCGCAGTCATTTGAGGTTGAGGGTGTTCGCTCGGAGTGATTTGGGGTTGAGGGCGGTCAATCGGAGTGAGTTGGGGTTGAGGGTGGGCGATCAGAGTGAGATGGGTTTGAGGGCGGGTGATCGGAGTAAGTTGGGGTGGAGGGTGGTCGATCGGAGTGAGTTGGGGTCGAGGGTTGTCGATCGGTGTGAGTTGGCTTTGAAGGTGGTCGATTGGAGTGAGTTGGGGTCCAGGGTGGTCAATCGGAGTGAGTTGGGGTTGAGGGTGGTCGATTGGAGTGAGTTGTGGTTGAGGTTGGGTGATCGGAGTGATTTGGGTGTGAGGGTGGCCGATCGGAGTGAGTTGGGGTTGAGGTTGGCTGATTGGAGTGATTTGGGGTTGAGGGTGGCAAATCGGAGTGAGTTGGGGTTGAGGGTGGCTGATCGGAGTGAGTTGGGGTTGAGGGTGGCCGATCGGAGTGAGTTGGGGTTGAGTGTGGTCGATCGGCGTGAGTTGGCGTTGAGGGTGGCTGATCGGAGTGAGCTGGGGTTGAGGGTGGCCGATCGGTGTGAGTTGGGGTTGAGGTTGGCTGATCGGAGGGAGTTGGGGTTGAGGGTGGCCGATCGGAGTGAGTTGGGGTTGAGGGTGGCAGATCGGAGTGAGTTGTGGTTGAGGGTGGTTGATTGGAGTGAGTTGTGGTTGAGGGTGGTCGATCGGAGTGAGTTGGCATTGAGGGTGTCCGATCGGAGTGAGTTAGGGTCGAGGGTGGCTGATCGGATTGAGTTGTGGTTGAGGGTGGCCAATCGGAGTGAGTTGGTGTTGAGGTTGGTCGATCGGAGTGAGTTGGGGTTGAGGGTGGTCGATTGGAGTGAGTTGAGGTTGTGGATGGGCGATCGGAGTGAGTTGGGGTTGAGGGTGGGCGATCGGAGTGAGTTGGGGTTGAGGGTGGGCGATTGGAGTGAGTTGGAGTTGAGGGTGGGTGATCAGAGTGAGTTGGGGTTGAGGGTGCATCATTGGAGTGTGTTGGATTTGAGGATGGGTGTGCGATCGGAGTTTTTTGAGGTTGAGGGCGGGCGATCGGAGTTAATTGAGGTTGAGTGCGGGCGTTCGGAGTGAGTTGGGTTGAGGGTGGGTGATCGGAGTGAGTTGGGGTTGAGGGAGGGCGATCGGAGTTAGTTGGGGTTGAGGGTGTGACATCGGAGTGAGTCGGGGTTGAGGGTGGACGATCGAAGTGAGTTGGTATTGAGGCTGGGCGATCGGAGTGAGTTGGGGTTGAGGGTGGCGATTGGAGTGAGTTGGGGTTGAGTGTGGGCGATCGGAATGAATTGGGGTTGTGGGTGGGTGGGCGATCGGAGTGAGTTGGGGTTGAGGTTGGGCGGGCAATTTGAGTGAGTTGGGGTTGATAGCGCTGGATCAGAGTGAGGCTGGGGTTGAGGGTGGGCGATCGGAGTGAGTTGCGTTTGAGGGTGGTCGATCGGTGTGAGTTGGGGTTGAGGATGGGCGATCGGAGTGAGTTGGGGTTGAGGGCGGGCGATCGGAGTGAGTTGGGCTTGAGGGCGGGCGATCGGAGTGAGTTGGGGTTGAGCGTGGTCAATTGGAGTGAGTTGGGGTTGATGGTGGTCGATCGGAAGGAGTTGGGGTTGAGGATGGTCGATCGGAAGGATTTGGGTTTGAGGGTGGTCGATCGGAGTGAGTTGTGGTTGATGGTGGGCGATCGGAGTGAGTTGGGTTTGAGGGTGGCCAATCGGAGTGAGTTGGTGTTGAGGTTGGCCAAACGGAGTGAGTTGGGGTTGAGGGCGGGCGATCGGAGTGTGTTGGTGTTGAGGGCGGGCGATCGGAGTGAGTAGGGATTGAGGGTGGGCGATCCGAGTGAGTTGGGGTTGAGGGTGGGCGATCGGAGTGAGTTGGTGTTGAGGGTGGGCGATCGGAGTGAGTTGGGGTTGAGGATGGGCGATCGAAGTGAGTTGGGGTTGAGGGTGGGAGGGCGATCGGAGTAAGTTGGGATGAGGGTGGGCGGGCAATTGGAGTGAGTTGGGGTTGACAGTGTTGGATCAGAGTGAGACTGAAGTTGAAGGTGCTTGATTGGAGTGACGGGGTTGAGGTTGGTCGATTGGAATGATTTGGGGTTGAGGGCGGGGCGATCGGAGTGAGTTGAGGTTGAGGGCGGGTGATCGGATTGTGTTGGGGTTGAGGGCGGGCGATCGGAGTAAGTTGGGGTTGAGGGCAAGCCATCGGTGTGAGTTGGGTTTGAGGGTGGTCGATCGGAGTGAGTTGGGGTTGAGGGTGGCCGATCGGAGTGAGTTGGGTTTGAGGGTGGGAGATCGGAGTGAGTTGGGGTTGAGGGTGGTCGATCGGAGTGATTTGGGGTTGAGGGTGTTCGATCGCAGTAAGTTGGGGTGGAGGGTGGTCGATCGGAGTGAGTTGGGGTCGAAGGTTGTCGATCGGTGTGAGTTGGCTTCGAGGGTGGTCGATCGGAGTGAGTTGGGGTCGAGGGTGGTCAATCGGAGTGAGTTGGGGTTGAGGGTGGTCGATTGGAGTGAGTTGTGGTTGAGGTTGGGTGATCGGAGTGAGTTGGGTTTGACGTGGCCGATCGGAGTGAGTTGGGGTTGAGGTTGGCTGATTGGAGTGATTTGGGGTTGAGGGTGGCAAATCGGAGTGAGTTGGCGTTGAGGGTGGCTGATCGGAGTGAGTTGGGGTTGAGGGTGGCCGATCGGAGTGAGTTGGGTTTGAGTGTGGTCGATCGGCGTGAGTTGGCGTTGAGGGTGACTGATCGGAGTGAGTTGGGGTTGAGGGTGGCCGATCGGAGTGAGTTAGGGTCAAGGGTGGCCGATCAGAGTGAGTTGGGGTTGAGGGTGGCTGATCGGAGTGAATTGGGGTTGAGGGTGGCTGATCGGAGTGAGTTGGGGTTGAGGGTGGTTGATTGGAGTGAGTTGTGGTTGAGGGTGGTCAATCGGAGTGAGTTGGCGTTGAGGGTGTCCGATCGGAGTGAGTTAGGGTCGAGGGTGGCCGATTGGAGTGAGTTGTGGTTGAGGGTGGCCGATCGGAGTGAGTTGGTGTTGAGGTTGGTCGATCGGAGTGAGTTGGGGTTGAGGGTGGTTGATTGGAGTGAGTTGAGGTTGTGGATGGGCGATCGGAGTGAGTTGGGGTTGAGGGTGTTCGATCGGAGTGAGTTGGGGTTGAGGGTGGGCGATCGGAGTGAGTTGGAGTTGAGGGTGGGCGATCAGAGTGAGTTTGGGTTGAGGGTGCATCATTGGAGTGTGTTGGATTTGAGGGTGGGTGTGCGATTGGAGTTTTTTGAGGTTGAGGGCGGGCGATCGGAGTTAATTGAGGTTGAGTGCGGGCGTTCGGAGTGAGTTGGGGTTGAGGGTGGGCGTTCGGAGTGAGTTGGGTTTGAGGGTTGTCGGGGGATCGGAGTGAGTTGGTATTGAGGGTGGGCGATCGGAGTGAGTTGGGGTTGAGGGTGGGCGGGCGGATCGGAGTGAGTTGGGGTTGAGGGTGGGTGGGGGATCGGTGTGTGTTGGGGTTGAGGATGGGGAAATCAGAGTGAGTTGGGGTTGTGGGCGGGGGCAATCGGGGTGAGTTGGTGTTGAGGGTGTGGGGATCGAGTGAGTTGGGGTTGAGGTTGGGTGATCGGAGTGAGTTGGTGTTGAGGTCGGGTGATCGGAGTGAGTTGGGGTTGAGGGTAGGCGATTGGAGTTATTTGGGGTTGAGGGAGGGCGATCGGAGTTAGTTGGGGTTGAGGGTGTGACATCGGAGTGAGTTGGGGTTGAGGGTGGACGATCGAAGTGAGTTGGTATTGAGGCTGGGTGATCGGAGTGAGTTGGGGTTGAGTGTGGGCGATCGGAATGAATTGGGGTTGTGGGTGGGTGGGCGATCGGAGTGAGTTGGGGTTGAGGTTGGGCGGGCAATTGGAGTGAGTTGGGGTTGATAGCGCTGGATCAGAGTGAGGCTGGGATTGAGGGTGGGCGATCGGAGTGAGTTGGGTTTGAGGGTGGTCGATCGGTGTGAGTTGGGGTTGAGGATGGGCGATCGGAGTGAGTTGGGGTTGAGGGCGAGCGATCGGAGTGAGTTGGTCTTGAGGGCGGGCGATCGGAGTGAGTTGGGGTTGAGCGTGATCAATTGGAGTGAGTTGGGGTTGAGGGTGGTCGATCGGAAGGAGTTGGGCTTGAGGATGGTCGATCGGAAGGATTTGGGTTTGAGGGTGGTCGATCGGAGTGAGTTGTGGTTGATGGTGGGCGATCGGAGTGAGTTGGGTTTGAGGGTGGCCAATCGGAGTGAGTTGGTGTTGAGGTTGGCCAATCGGAGTGAGTTGGGGTTGAGGTTGGCCAATCGGAGTGAGTTGGGGTTGAGGGCGGGCGATCGGAGTGTGTTGGTGTTGAGGGCGGGCGATCGGAGTGAGTTGGTGTTGAGGGCGGGCGATCGGAGTGAGTAGGGATTGAGGGTGGGCGATCAGAGTGAGTTGGGGTTGAGGGTGGGCGATCGGAGTGAGTTGGTGTTGAGGGTGGGCGATCGGAGTGAGTTGGGGTTGAGGATGGGCGATCGGAGTGAGTTGGGGTTGAGGGTGGGAGGGCGATCGGAGTAAGTTGGGGATGAGGGTGGGCGGGCAATTGGAGTGAGTTGGGGTTGACAGTGTTGGATCAGAGTGAGGCTGGAGTTGAGGGTTCTTGATTGGAGTGACGGGGTTGAGGTTGGTCGATTGGAGTGATTTGGGGTTGAGGGCGGGGCGATCGGAGTGAGTTGAGGTTGAGGGCGGGTGATCGGATTGTGTTGGGTTTGAGGGCGGGTGATCGGAGTAAGTTGGGCTTGAGGGCAAGCCATCGGAGTGAGTTGGGTTTGAGGGTGGTCGATCGGAGTGAGTTGGGGTTGAGGGTGGCCGATCGGAGTGAGTTGGGTTTGAGGGTGGGCGATCGGAGTGAGTTGGGGTTGAGGGTGGTCGATCGGAGTGATTTGGGGTTGAGGGTGTTCGATCACAGTAAGTTGGGGTGGAGGGTGGTCGATCGGAGTGAGTTGGGGTCGAGGGTTGTCGATCGCTGTGAGTTGGCTTCGAGGGTGGTCGATCGGAGTGAGTTGGGATCGAGGGTGGTCAATCGGAGTGAGTTGGGGTTGACGGTGGTCGATTGGAGTGAGTTGTGGTTGAGCTTGGGTGATCGGAGTGAGTTGGGTTTGAGGTGGTCGATCGGAGTGAGTTGGGGTTGAGGTTGGCTGATTGGAGTGATTTGGAGTTGAGGGTGGCAAATCGGAGTGAGTTGTGGTTGAGGGTGGCTGATCGGAGTGAGTTGGGGTTGAGGGTGGCCGATCGGAGTGAGTTGGGTTTGAGTGTGGTCGATCGGCGTGAGTTGGCATTGTGGGTGGCCGATCGGAGTGAGTTGGGGTCGTGGGTGGCCGATCGGAGTGAGTTAGGGTCAAGGGTGGCCGATCAGAGTGAGTTGGGGTTGAGGGTGGCTGTTCGGAGTGAGCTGGGGTTGAGGGTGGGCGATCGGTGTGAGTTGGGGTTGAGGTTGGCTGATCGGAGTGAGTTGGGTTTGAGGGTGACCGATCGGAGTGAGTTGGGGTTGAGGGTGGCTGATCGGAGTGAGTTGGGTTTGAGGGTGGTTGATTGGAGTGAGTTGTGGTTGAGGGTGGTCGATCGGAGTGAGTTGGCGTTGAGGGTGTCCGAGCGGAGTGAGTTAGGGTCGAGGGTGGCCGATCGGAGTGAGTTGTGGTTGAGGGTGTTCGATCGGAGTGAGTTGGGGTTGAGGGTGCATCATTGGAGTGTGTTGGATTTGAGGGTGGGTGTGCGATCGGAGTTTTTTGAGGTTGAGGGCGGGCGATCGGAGTTAATTGAGGTTGAGTGCAGGCGTTCGGAGTGAGTTGGGGTTGAGGGTGGGCGATCGGAGTGAGTTGGGTTTGAGGGTTGCCGGGGGATCGGAGTGAGTTGGTATTGAGGGTGGGCGATCGGAGTGAGTTGGGGTTGAGGGTGGGCGGGCGGATCGGAGTGAGTTGGGGTTGAGGGTGGGCGGGGGATCGGTGTGTGTTGGGGTTGAGGATGGGGAAATCAGAGTGAGTTGGGGTTGTGGGCGGGGGCAATCGTGGTGAGTTGGTGTTGAGGGTGTGGGGATCGAGTGAGTTGGGGTTGAGGTTGGGTGATCGGAGTGAGTTGGTGTTGAGGTCGGGTGATCGGAGTGAGTTGGGGTTGAGGGTAGGCGATTGGAGTTAGTTGGGGTTGAGGGAGGGCGATCGGAGTTAGTTGGGGTTGAGGGTGTGACATCGGAGTGAGTTGGGGTTGAGGGTGGACGATCGAAGTGAGTTGGTATTGAGGCTGGGCGATCGGAGTGAGTTGGGGTTGAGGGTGGCGATCGGAGTGAGTTGGGGTTGAGTGTGGGCGATAGGAATGAATTGGGGTTGTGGGTGGGTGGGCATTCGGAGTGAGTTGGGGTTGAGGTTGGGCGGGCAATTGGAGTGAGTTGGGGTTGATAGCGCTGGATCAGAGTGAGGCTGGGGTTGAGGGTGGATGATCGGAGTGAGTTGGGTTTGAGGGTGGTCGATCGGTGTGAGTTGGGGTTGAGGATGGGCGATCGAGTGAGTTGGGGTTGAGGGCGGGCGATCGGAGTGAGTTGGGCTTGAGGGCGGGCGATCGGAGTGAGTTGGGGTTGAGCGTGGTCAATTGGAGTGAGTTGGGGTTGAGGGTGGTCGATCGGAGTGAGTTGGCGTTGAGGTTGGCCAATCGGAGTGAGTTGGGGTTGAGGTTGGCCAATCGGAGTGAGTTGGGGTTGAGGGCGGGCGATCGGAGTGAGTAGGGATTGAGGGTGGGCGATCAGAGTGAGTTGGGGTTGAGGGTGGGCGATCGGAGTGAGTTGGTGTTGAGGGTGGGCGATCGGAGTGAGTTGGGGTTGAGGATGGGCGATCGGAGTGAGTTGGGGTTGAGGGTGGGAGGGCGATCGGAGTAAGTTGGGGATGAGGGTGGGTGATCGGATTGTGTTGGGTTTGAGGGCGGGTGATCGGAGTAAGTTGGGCTTGAGGGCAAGCCATCGGAGTGAGTTGGGTTTGAGGGTGGTCGATCGGAGTGAGTTGGGGTTGAGGGTGGCCGATCGGAGTGAGTTGGGTTTGAGGGTGGGCGATCGGAGTGAGTTGGGGTTGAGGGTGGTCGATCGGAGTGATTTGGGGTTGAGGGTGTTCGATCACAGTAAGTTGGGGTGGAGGGTGGTCGATCGGAGTGAGTTGGGGTCGAGGGTTGTCGATCGCTGTGAGTTGGCTTCGAGGGTGGTCGATCGGAGTGAGTTGGGATCGAGGGTGGTCAATCGGAGTGAGTTGGGGTTGACGGTGGTCGATTGGAGTGAGTTGTGGTTGAGCTTGGGTGATCGGAGTGAGTTGGGTTTGAGGTGGTCGATCGGAGTGAGTTGGGGTTGAGGTTGGCTGATTGGAGTGATTTGGAGTTGAGGGTGGCAAATCGGAGTGAGTTGTGGTTGAGGGTGGCTGATCGGAGTGAGTTGGGGTTGAGGGTGGCCGATCGGAGTGAGTTGGGTTTGAGTGTGGTCGATCGGCGTGAGTTGGCATTGTGGGTGGCCGATCGGAGTGAGTTGGGGTCGTGGGTGGCCGATCGGAGTGAGTTAGGGTCAAGGGTGGCCGATCAGAGTGAGTTGGGGTTGAGGGTGGCTGTTCGGAGTGAGCTGGGGTTGAGGGTGGGCGATCGGTGTGAGTTGGGGTTGAGGTTGGCTGATCGGAGTGAGTTGGGTTTGAGGGTGACCGATCGGAGTGAGTTGGGGTTGAGGGTGGCTGATCGGAGTGAGTTGGGTTTGAGGGTGGTTGATTGGAGTGAGTTGTGGTTGAGGGTGGTCGATCGGAGTGAGTTGGCGTTGAGGGTGTCCGAGCGGAGTGAGTTAGGGTCGAGGGTGGCCGATCGGAGTGAGTTGTGGTTGAGGGTGTTCGATCGGAGTGAGTTGGGGTTGAGGGTGCATCATTGGAGTGTGTTGGATTTGAGGGTGGGTGTGCGATCGGAGTTTTTTGAGGTTGAGGGCGGGCGATCGGAGTTAATTGAGGTTGAGTGCAGGCGTTCGGAGTGAGTTGGGGTTGAGGGTGGGCGATCGGAGTGAGTTGGGTTTGAGGGTTGCCGGGGGATCGGAGTGAGTTGGTATTGAGGGTGGGCGATCGGAGTGAGTTGGGGTTGAGGGTGGGCGGGCGGATCGGAGTGAGTTGGGGTTGAGGGTGGGCGGGGGATCGGTGTGTGTTGGGGTTGAGGATGGGGAAATCAGAGTGAGTTGGGGTTGTGGGCGGGGGCAATCGTGGTGAGTTGGTGTTGAGGGTGTGGGGATCGAGTGAGTTGGGGTTGAGGTTGGGTGATCGGAGTGAGTTGGTGTTGAGGTCGGGTGATCGGAGTGAGTTGGGGTTGAGGGTAGGCGATTGGAGTTAGTTGGGGTTGAGGGAGGGCGATCGGAGTTAGTTGGGGTTGAGGGTGTGACATCGGAGTGAGTTGGGGTTGAGGGTGGACGATCGAAGTGAGTTGGTATTGAGGCTGGGCGATCGGAGTGAGTTGGGGTTGAGGGTGGCGATCGGAGTGAGTTGGGGTTGAGTGTGGGCGATAGGAATGAATTGGGGTTGTGGGTGGGTGGGCATTCGGAGTGAGTTGGGGTTGAGGTTGGGCGGGCAATTGGAGTGAGTTGGGGTTGATAGCGCTGGATCAGAGTGAGGCTGGGGTTGAGGGTGGATGATCGGAGTGAGTTGGGTTTGAGGGTGGTCGATCGGTGTGAGTTGGGGTTGAGGATGGGCGATCGAGTGAGTTGGGGTTGAGGGCGGGCGATCGGAGTGAGTTGGGCTTGAGGGCGGGCGATCGGAGTGAGTTGGGGTTGAGCGTGGTCAATTGGAGTGAGTTGGGGTTGAGGGTGGTCGATCGGAGTGAGTTGGCGTTGAGGTTGGCCAATCGGAGTGAGTTGGGGTTGAGGTTGGCCAATCGGAGTGAGTTGGGGTTGAGGGCGGGCGATCGGAGTGAGTAGGGATTGAGGGTGGGCGATCAGAGTGAGTTGGGGTTGAGGGTGGGCGATCGGAGTGAGTTGGTGTTGAGGGTGGGCGATCGGAGTGAGTTGGGGTTGAGGATGGGCGATCGGAGTGAGTTGGGGTTGAGGGTGGGAGGGCGATCGGAGTAAGTTGGGGATGAGGGTGGGCGGGCAATTGGAGTGAGTTGGGGTTGACAGTGTTGGATCAGAGTGAGGCTGGAGTTGAGGGTGCTTGATTGGAGTGACGGGGTTGAGGTTGGTCGATTGGAGTGATTTGGGGTTGAGGCCGGGGCGATCGGAGTGAGTTGAGGTTGAGGGTGGCCGATCGGAGTGAGTTGGGGTTGAGGGTGGCCGATCGGAGTGAGTTGGGGTTGAGGGTGGGCGATCGGAGTGAGTTGGGGTTGAGGGTGGGCGATCGGAGTGAGTTGGGGTTGAGGGTGGTCGATCGGAGTGATTTGGGGTTGAGGGTGTTCGATCGCAGTGAGTTGGGGTTGAGGGTGTTCGATCGGAGTGATTTGGGGTTGAGGGTGGTCGATTGGAGTGAGTTGAGGTTGTGGATGGGCGATCGGAGTGAGTTGGGTTTGAGGGTGGTCGATCGGAGTGAGTTGGGGTTGAGGGTGGCCGATCGGAGTGAGTTGGGTTTGAGGGTGGTCGATCGGTGTGAGTTGGGGTTGAGGATGGGCGATCGAGTGAGTTGGGGTTGAGGGCGGGCGATCGGAGTGAGTTGGGGTTGAGTGTGGGCGATAGGAATGAATTGGGGTTGTGGGTGGGTGGGCATTCGGAGTGAGTTGGGGTTGAGGTTGGGCGGGCAATTGGAGTGAGTTGGGGTTGATAGCGCTGGATCAGAGTGAGGCTGGGGTTGAGGGTGGATGATCGGAGTGAGTTGGGTTTGAGGGTGGTCGATCGGTGTGAGTTGGGGTTGAGGATGGGCGATCGAGTGAGTTGGGGTTGAGGGCGGGCGATCGGAGTGAGTTGGGCTTGAGGGCGGGCGATCGGAGTGAGTTGGGGTTGAGCGTGGTCAATTGGAGTGAGTTGGGGTTGAGGGTGGTCGATCGGAGTGAGTTGGCGTTGAGGTTGGCCAATCGGAGTGAGTTGGGGTTGAGGTTGGCCAATCGGAGTGAGTTGGGGTTGAGGGCGGGCGATCGGAGTGAGTAGGGATTGAGGGTGGGCGATCAGAGTGAGTTGGGGTTGAGGGTGGGCGATCGGAGTGAGTTGGTGTTGAGGGTGGGCGATCGGAGTGAGTTGGGGTTGAGGATGGGCGATCGGAGTGAGTTGGGGTTGAGGGTGGGAGGGCGATCGGAGTAAGTTGGGGATGAGGGTGGGTGATCGGATTGTGTTGGGTTTGAGGGCGGGTGATCGGAGTAAGTTGGGCTTGAGGGCAAGCCATCGGAGTGAGTTGGGTTTGAGGGTGGTCGATCGGAGTGAGTTGGGGTTGAGGGTGGCCGATCGGAGTGAGTTGGGTTTGAGGGTGGGCGATCGGAGTGAGTTGGGGTTGAGGGTGGTCGATCGGAGTGATTTGGGGTTGAGGGTGTTCGATCACAGTAAGTTGGGGTGGAGGGTGGTCGATCGGAGTGAGTTGGGGTCGAGGGTTGTCGATCGCTGTGAGTTGGCTTCGAGGGTGGTCGATCGGAGTGAGTTGGGATCGAGGGTGGTCAATCGGAGTGAGTTGGGGTTGACGGTGGTCGATTGGAGTGAGTTGTGGTTGAGCTTGGGTGATCGGAGTGAGTTGGGTTTGAGGTGGTCGATCGGAGTGAGTTGGGGTTGAGGTTGGCTGATTGGAGTGATTTGGAGTTGAGGGTGGCAAATCGGAGTGAGTTGTGGTTGAGGGTGGCTGATCGGAGTGAGTTGGGGTTGAGGGTGGCCGATCGGAGTGAGTTGGGTTTGAGTGTGGTCGATCGGCGTGAGTTGGCATTGTGGGTGGCCGATCGGAGTGAGTTGGGGTCGTGGGTGGCCGATCGGAGTGAGTTAGGGTCAAGGGTGGCCGATCAGAGTGAGTTGGGGTTGAGGGTGGCTGTTCGGAGTGAGCTGGGGTTGAGGGTGGGCGATCGGTGTGAGTTGGGGTTGAGGTTGGCTGATCGGAGTGAGTTGGGTTTGAGGGTGACCGATCGGAGTGAGTTGGGGTTGAGGGTGGCTGATCGGAGTGAGTTGGGTTTGAGGGTGGTTGATTGGAGTGAGTTGTGGTTGAGGGTGGTCGATCGGAGTGAGTTGGCGTTGAGGGTGTCCGAGCGGAGTGAGTTAGGGTCGAGGGTGGCCGATCGGAGTGAGTTGTGGTTGAGGGTGTTCGATCGGAGTGAGTTGGGGTTGAGGGTGCATCATTGGAGTGTGTTGGATTTGAGGGTGGGTGTGCGATCGGAGTTTTTTGAGGTTGAGGGCGGGCGATCGGAGTTAATTGAGGTTGAGTGCAGGCGTTCGGAGTGAGTTGGGGTTGAGGGTGGGCGATCGGAGTGAGTTGGGTTTGAGGGTTGCCGGGGGATCGGAGTGAGTTGGTATTGAGGGTGGGCGATCGGAGTGAGTTGGGGTTGAGGGTGGGCGGGCGGATCGGAGTGAGTTGGGGTTGAGGGTGGGCGGGGGATCGGTGTGTGTTGGGGTTGAGGATGGGGAAATCAGAGTGAGTTGGGGTTGTGGGCGGGGGCAATCGTGGTGAGTTGGTGTTGAGGGTGTGGGGATCGAGTGAGTTGGGGTTGAGGTTGGGTGATCGGAGTGAGTTGGTGTTGAGGTCGGGTGATCGGAGTGAGTTGGGGTTGAGGGTAGGCGATTGGAGTTAGTTGGGGTTGAGGGAGGGCGATCGGAGTTAGTTGGGGTTGAGGGTGTGACATCGGAGTGAGTTGGGGTTGAGGGTGGACGATCGAAGTGAGTTGGTATTGAGGCTGGGCGATCGGAGTGAGTTGGGGTTGAGGGTGGCGATCGGAGTGAGTTGGGGTTGAGTGTGGGCGATAGGAATGAATTGGGGTTGTGGGTGGGTGGGCATTCGGAGTGAGTTGGGGTTGAGGTTGGGCGGGCAATTGGAGTGAGTTGGGGTTGATAGCGCTGGATCAGAGTGAGGCTGGGGTTGAGGGTGGATGATCGGAGTGAGTTGGGTTTGAGGGTGGTCGATCGGTGTGAGTTGGGGTTGAGGATGGGCGATCGAGTGAGTTGGGGTTGAGGGCGGGCGATCGGAGTGAGTTGGGCTTGAGGGCGGGCGATCGGAGTGAGTTGGGGTTGAGCGTGGTCAATTGGAGTGAGTTGGGGTTGAGGGTGGTCGATCGGAGTGAGTTGGCGTTGAGGTTGGCCAATCGGAGTGAGTTGGGGTTGAGGTTGGCCAATCGGAGTGAGTTGGGGTTGAGGGCGGGCGATCGGAGTGAGTAGGGATTGAGGGTGGGCGATCAGAGTGAGTTGGGGTTGAGGGTGGGCGATCGGAGTGAGTTGGTGTTGAGGGTGGGCGATCGGAGTGAGTTGGGGTTGAGGATGGGCGATCGGAGTGAGTTGGGGTTGAGGGTGGGAGGGCGATCGGAGTAAGTTGGGGATGAGGGTGGGCGGGCAATTGGAGTGAGTTGGGGTTGACAGTGTTGGATCAGAGTGAGGCTGGAGTTGAGGGTGCTTGATTGGAGTGACGGGGTTGAGGTTGGTCGATTGGAGTGATTTGGGGTTGAGGCCGGGGCGATCGGAGTGAGTTGAGGTTGAGGGTGGCCGATCGGAGTGAGTTGGGGTTGAGGGTGGCCGATCGGAGTGAGTTGGGGTTGAGGGTGGGCGATCGGAGTGAGTTGGGGTTGAGGGTGGGCGATCGGAGTGAGTTGGGGTTGAGGGTGGTCGATCGGAGTGATTTGGGGTTGAGGGTGTTCGATCGCAGTGAGTTGGGGTTGAGGGTGTTCGATCGGAGTGATTTGGGGTTGAGGGTGGTCGATTGGAGTGAGTTGAGGTTGTGGATGGGCGATCGGAGTGAGTTGGGTTTGAGGGTGGTCGATCGGAGTGAGTTGGGGTTGAGGGTGGCCGATCGGAGTGAGTTGGGTTTGAGGGTGGTCGATCGGTGTGAGTTGGGGTTGAGGATGGGCGATCGAGTGAGTTGGGGTTGAGGGCGGGCGATCGGAGTGAGTTGGGCTTGAGGGCGGGCGATCGGAGTGAGTTGGGGTTGAGCGTGGTCAATTGGAGTGAGTTGGGGTTGAGGGTGGTCGATCGGAGTGAGTTGGCGTTGAGGTTGGCCAATCGGAGTGAGTTGGGGTTGAGGTTGGCCAATCGGAGTGAGTTGGGGTTGAGGGCGGGCGATCGGAGTGAGTAGGGATTGAGGGTGGGCGATCAGAGTGAGTTGGGGTTGAGGGTGGGCGATCGGAGTGAGTTGGTGTTGAGGGTGGGCGATCGGAGTGAGTTGGGGTTGAGGATGGGCGATCGGAGTGAGTTGGGGTTGAGGGTGGGAGGGCGATCGGAGTAAGTTGGGGATGAGGGTGGGCGGGCAATTGGAGTGAGTTGGGGTTGACAGTGTTGGATCAGAGTGAGGCTGGAGTTGAGGGTGCTTGATTGGAGTGACGGGGTTGAGGTTGGTCGATTGGAGTGATTTGGGGTTGAGGGCGGGGCGATCGGAGTGAGTTGAGGTTGAGGGCGGGTGATCGGATTGTGTTGGGGTTGAGGGCGGGCGATCGGAGTAAGTTGGGGTTGAGGGTGGCCGATCGGAGTGAGTTGGGGTTGAGGGTGGCCGATCGGAGTGAGTTGGGTTTGAGGGTGGGCGATCGGAGTGAGTTGGGGTTGAGGGTGGTCGATCGGAGTGATTTGGGGTTGAGGGTGTTCGATCGCAGTGAGTTGGGGTTGAGGGTGTTCGATCGGAGTGATTTGGGGTTGAGGGTGGTCGATTGGAGTGAGTTGAGGTTGTGGATGGGCGATCGGAGTGAGTTGGGTTTGAGGGTGGTCGATCGGAGTGAGTTGGGGTTGAGGGTGGCCGATCGGAGTGAGTTGGGTTTGAGGGTGGGCGATCGGAGTGAGTTGGTTTTGAGGGTGGTCGATCGGAGTGATTTGGGGTTGAGGGTGTTCGATCGGAGTGATTTGGGGTTGAGGGTGGTCGATTGGAGTGAGTTGAGGTTGTGGATGGGCGATCGGAGTGAGTTGGGTTTGAGGGTGGTCGATCGGAGTGAGTTGGGGTTGAGGGTGGGCGATCGGAGTGAGTTGGTTTTGAGGGTGGTCGATCGGAGTGATTTGGGATTGAGGGTGTTCGATCGCAGTGAGTTGGGGTTGAGGGTGTTCGATCGGCGTGATTTGGGGTTGAGGGTGGTCGATCGGAGTGAGTTGGGGTTGAGGGTGGGCAATCGGAGTGAGTTGGGGTTGAGGGTGTTCGATCGGAGTGAGTTGGGTTTGAGGGTGGGCGATCGGAGTGAGTTGGGGTTGAGGGTGGTTGATCGAAGTATGTTGGGTTTGAGGGTGGTCGATCGGAGTGAGTTGTGGTTGAGGGTGGTCGATTGGAGTGAGTTCGGGTTAAGGGTGGTCGATCGGAGTGATTTGGGTTTGAGGGTGGTCAATCGGAGTGAGTTGGGGTTGAGGGTGGTCGATCGGAGTGAGTTGGGGTTGAGGGTGGCCGATCGGTGTGAGTTGGGGTTGAGGGATGGCGAGCGGAGTGAGTTGGGGTTGAGGGTGGTCGATCGGAGTGAGTTGGGGTTGAGGGCGGGCGATCGGAGTGTGTTGGTGTTGAGGGCGGGCGATCGGAGTGAGTTGGTGTTGAGGGCGGGCGATCGGAGTGTGTAGGGATTGAGGGTGGGCGATCAGAGTCAGTTGGGGTTGAGGGTGGGCGATCAGAGTGAGTTGGTGTTGAGGGTGGGCGATCGGAGTGAGTTGGGGTTGAGGATGGGCGATCGGAGTGAGTTGGGGTTGAGGGTGGGAGGGCGATCGGAGTAAGTTGGGGATGAGGGTGGGCGGGCAATTGGAGTGAATTGGGGTTGACAGTGTTGGATCAGAGTGAGGCTGGAGTTGAGGGTGCTTGATTGGAGTGACGGGGTTGAGGTTGGTCGATTGGAGTGATTTGGGGTTGAGGGCGGGGCGATCGGAGTGAGTTGAGGTTGAGGGCGGGTGATCGGATTGTGTTGGGGTTGAGGGCGGGCGATCGGAGTAAGTTGGGGTTGAGGGTGGGCGATCGGAGTGAGTTGGGGTTGAGGGTGGTCGATCGGAGTGATTTGGGGTTGAAGGTGTTCGATCGCAGTGAGTTGGGGTTGAGGGTGTTCGATCGGAGTGATTTGGGGTTGAGGGTGGTCGATTGGAGTGAGTTGAGGTTGTGGATGGGCGATCGGAGTGAGTTGGGTTTGAGGGTGGTCGATCGGAGTGAGGTGGGTTTGAGGGTGGCCGATCGGAGTGAGTTGGGTTTGAGGGTGGGTGATCGGAGTGATTTGGGGTTGAGGGTGTTCGATCGCAGTGAGTTGGGGTTGAGGGTGTTCGATCGGAGTGATTTGGGGTTGAGGGTGGTCGATCGGAGTGAGTTGGGGTTGAGGGTGGGCAATCGGAGTGAGTTGGGGTTGAGGGTGTTCGATCGGAGTGAGTTGGGGTTGAGGGTGGTCGATCGAAGTATGTTGGGGTTGAGGGTGTTCGATCGGAGTGATTTGGGGTTGAGGGTGGTCGATCGGAGTGAGTTGGGGTTGAGGGTGGGCAATCGGAGTGAGTTGGGGTTGAGGGTGTTCGTTCGGAGTGAGTTGGGGTTGAGGGTGGGCGATCGGAGTGAGTTGGGGTTGAGGGTGGTCGATCGAAGTATGTTGGGTTTGAGGGTGGTCGATCGGAGTGAGTTGTGGTTGAGGGTGGTCGATTGGAGTGAGTTCGGGTTAAGGGTGGTCGATCGGAGTGATTTGGGTTTGAGGGTGGTCAATCGGATGAGTTGGGGTTGAGGGTGGTCGATCGGAGTGAGTTGGGGTTGAGGGTGGTCGATTGGAGTGAGTTCGGGTTAAGGGTGGTCGATCGGAGTGATTTGGGTTTGAGGGTGGTCAATCGGATGAGTTGGGGTTGAGGGTGGTCGATCGGAGTGAGTTGGGGTTGAGGGTGGCCGATCGGTGTGAGTTGGGGTTGAGGGAGGGCGAGCGGAGTGAGTTGGGGTTGAGGGTGGTCGATCAGTGTGAGTTGGTGTTGAGGGTGGTCGATCGGAGTGAGTTGGGGTTGAGGGTGGTCGATCGGAGTGAGTTGGGATTGCGGGTGGCCGTTCGGAGTGAGTTGGGGTTGAGGGTGGTCGATCGGTGTGAGTTGGGGTTGAGGGTGGTCGATTGGTGTGAGTTGGGGTTGAGGGAGGGCGATCGGAGTGAGTTGGGGTTGAGGGTGGTCGATCGGAGTGAGTTGGGGTTGAGGGTGGTCGATCTGAGTGAGTTAGTGTTGAGGGTGGCCGATCAGAGTGAGTTGGGGTTGACGGTGGTGAAGAGTAATGACCGGCTGTTCCAATGCGACTTCAGTGATTCTAAATTTATAAACTAATGTGAATGTTTTGCTCAGCAGCTTCTCACGTGCGTGACTGTGCTGGAAGGCGTAGCTGTCGACCTTGTTTATTTTTGGGTGTAAATTTACGCCAGTTGCTGAGGAAGTTTCCACATTCCTGAACGGCGTTTGGTGTGAATGATCAAGGAAATTTCCAACCAGCTTAATCACAGCCTAAAATAGCCAATGATGCGAAAGCACATATTTCCTAGATCCTTTCAGGGAAACCTGGGTGGAACAGCAGCCTAGATGTCAGTACATTCAAGATCAAAGAGTTCAACACAGGGCTCAGTTACTGCTGCATTGGGCTCACATCTTTGTAAACAAGTGAGTAGGTTCACTAAGAATGAACTGCTTGTCTATGCTCCAGATGAAATTAATCAATTTTCAAGTCTTTGTACAAGGGTTTGTTTTCTAGTTCATTGAGCGTGTCACTGGACAAATAAGTAACAGGACAAACTCTACCAAAACAGATACTTCATGCAAAGGCACACAGCCTTTCAAACTGATGCACTGCAATCAGTGTCAGCCTGACTGTGTTGTGCCAGACTCCCCAAAGTGGAACAAAAGCAAAAATTGCTGGAAAAACTCAGCAAGTCTGACAGTATCAGTGGAGAGAAAGGCAGAGTCAACGTTTCGTGTCCCCCTATGACTGTTCATCAGTCTTCTTCATAAGGACTCGAAACGTTAACTCTGTCTTCCTCTCCACAGATGCTGTCAGTCCTGTTGAGTTTTTCCAGCAATTTTTGTTTTTGTTTCAGATTTCCAGCATCCGCAGCATTTTGCTTTTCTCCCCGAGCTGGAGGTTCTGTGATGATGGTGCTACTTCCATTTTAAAATACAGTATACAGAAAGAGGTAGAGAGAAAAGAGGAAGAAGGGCAGGGGAAGGTACAAACGCTTGGCCGGAGGCAGAATCTTCCAGAGAAGTGGGATGTGGACAGGCAAGAATTGGGAAGAGAGCTACCATTGTTAACAGGTTGAAAAGCTAACCGGGACGTGGCAGTGGGAGAGAGGCAGGTGTGACTGTCCGCAGCCACTCAGGATGAAAAAAAAGCCTTACAATTCCATAGCCTCAAAGGGCCTCAACGCGTGTTATCGACACTTTGTTGAAGTGTCACTGGTTGTCACCGTGGTAACACCGGAGCCAACCTGCACACAGCACGATCCCATAAGTGACAGTAAGTTAAATAACCAGTTAATCGCTTTCAGCAATGTTAGTTTAGGAATACGGGCCAGTCAGAGGGAGAGCTCCCCTGTTTTTCTACAGAATAGATGCAGTGGAATCTTTTGCATCCATCTCTGGGGGTAGACGGGATCTTAGTTTAATGCCTCATCTGAAAGACGGGACCTGCAACAGTGCAGCACTCCCTTAGTACTGTCCCTCTGACAGTACAGCACTGCCTCAGTACTGTCCCTCCGACAGTACAACACTCCATCAGTTCTGACCCTTCGACATTGCAGCTCTCGCTCAGTACTGGCCCTCTAACAGTACAGCACTGCCTCAGTACTGTCCCTCCAACAGTGCAGCACTCCCTCAGTTCTGACTCTCTGCTAATACAGCACACCCTCAGCACTGACCGTCTGCCAGTGCAGCGCTCCCTCAGTACTGACCCTCTGACAGTGCAGTGCTTCCTCAGTACTGACCCTCTGACAGTGCAGCACTCCCTCAGTACTGGCCCTCTGACAGTACAGCACTGCCTCAGTACTGTCCCTCCGACAGTGCAGCACTCCCTCAGTTCTGACTCTCTGCTAATGCAGCACACCCTCAGCACTGACCCTCTGCCAGTGCAGTGCTCCCTCAGTACTGACCCTCTGACAGTGCAGCGCTCCCTCAGTACTGACCCTCTGACAGTGCAGCACTCCCTCAGCACTGACCCTCTGACAGTGCAGCGCTCCCTCAGTACTGACCCTCTGACAGTGCAGCACTCCCTCAGTACTGACCCTCTGACAGTGCAGCGCTCCCTCAGTACTGACCCTCTGACAGGGCAGCACTCCCCCAGTACTGACCCTCTGACAGTGCAGCACTCCCCCAGTACTGACCCTCTGACAGTGCAGCACTCCCTCAGTACTGCACTGGAGGTTTAAGCCTATATTTTAGGCTTGAATTATGGGGCTCAAACCCATAAGTTTCTCAGTCAAAGAGGTAAAGTGAGAAAATCACCTCCCTGATTGAAATCACTCACTCATTGGTGGTCACGCATTCAGATGCTGACGCCCTAAGCTCTGAAATTCCCTCCCTAACTCTCCCCACCTCTCCACCTCTCACTCCTCTGTTAAGATGCTCCTTAAAACCTATCTCTTTGACTAAAAGTTTGGTAAAAAGTCCCAATACTTCGTTATGAGGCTTGGTGACAAATTTGGGTGAATTATACTCTGGTGAAGCACCTTAGGGTGCTTTTTGGCACACCAGTGGTGCTCTCTTAATGAAAATTGTTGTTGTTTGGTGCTTGTTGCCCAGGTTGAAGTCCACCTTTCTGCCTCTTGACAGATGTGTTGTCTTCGAGAAGTTCAGTCACCTCTGCATGTGTGGAATTGACCTTCTCCACACCATTCACCTCTCATTCATCCAGATAGTTTTATTCCAATGTGAGGGGGTTGCTGCAATTCAATTTGCCTTGCACTGATAGATCAGGCAGATGACCATAAGACATAGGAGCAGAAATTAGGCCAATCGGCCCATCGAGTCCGCTCTGCCATACAATCATGGCTGATAAGTTTCTCAACCTCATTCTCCCGCCTTCTCCCCGTAACCTTTGATCCCCTTACCAATCAAGAACCTATCTCGGTCTTAAATACACTCAATGACCTGGCCTCCACAGCCTTCTGTGGCAATGAATTCCATAGATTCACCACTCTCTGGCTAAAGAAGTTTCTCGTCATCTCTGTTCTAAAAGGTCTTCCCTTTACTCTGAGGCTATGCCTTCGGGTCCTAGTCTCTCCTACTAATGGAAACATCTTCTCCACGTCCACTCTATCCAGGCCTTTCAGTATTCTGTAAGTTTCGATCAGATCCCCCCCCCATCCTTCTATACTCCATCGAGTATAGATCCAGAGTCCTCAAACGTTCCTCATATATTAAGCCTTTCATTCCTGGGATCATTCTCGTGAACCTCCTTTGGACCCTCTACAGGGCCAGCACATCCTTCCTGAGATACGGGGCCCAAAATTGCTCACAATATTCTAAACGTGGTCTGACCAGAGCCTTATAAAGCCTCAGCAGCACATCCCTGCTTTTATATTCTAGTCCTCTTGAAATAAATGCCAATAATTCATTTGCCTTCCTGACTACCTACTCAACCTGCAAGTTAATCTTAAGAGAATCCTGGACTAGGACTCCCAAGTCCCTTTGCACTCCAGATTTCTGAATTCTCTCCCCATTTAGAAAATAGTCCATGCCTCTATTCTTCCTACCAAAGTGCATGACCTCACACTTCCCCACGTTGTATTCCATCTGCCACTTCTTTGCCCATTCTCCTAACCTGTCCAAATCCTTCTGCAGCCTCCCCGCCTCCTCAATACCACCTGTCCCTCCACCTATCTTTGTATCATCTGCAAACTTAGCCAGGATGCCCTCAGTTCCTTCATCTAGATCATTAATGTATAAAGTGAAAAGTTGTGGTCCCAACACTGACCCTGCGGAACTCCACTAGTCACCGGCCACCATCCTGAGAAGGACACCCTTATCCCCACTCTCTGCCTCCTGCCAGACAGCCAATCTTCTATCCATGCTAGTACCTTGCCTCTAACACCATGGGCTCTTATCTTACTGATCAGCCTCCTATTTGACACTTGTCAAAGGCCTTCTGGAAGTCCAAGTAGATAACATCCATTGGCTCTCCTTTGTCTAACCTACTCGTTACCTCCTCAAAGAATTCTAACAGATTTGTCAGGCATGACCTCCCCTAGATGAAACCATGCTGACTTTGCCCGATTTTACCATGCACTTCCAAGTATTCTGAAATCTCATCCTTAATAATGGACTCTAAAATCTTACCAACGACCGAGGTCAGGCTAATCGGCCTGTAATTTCCCGTCTTTTGCCTCATTCCCTTCTTAAACAGGAGGGTTACATTAGTGATTTTCCAGTCCTCTGGGACCCTCCCTGACTCGAGTGATTCCTGAAAGATCACCACTAACGCCTCCACTATCTCTTCAGCTATCTCCTTCAGACCTCTGGGGTGTAATCCATCTAGTCCAGATGATTTATCCACATTCAGACCTTTCAGTTTTCCTAGCACCTTCTCCTTGGTAATGGCCACCATACTCACCTCTGCCCCCCGACTCTCTTGAACTTTGGGGATGTCACTCATGTTTTCCACTGTGAAGACTGACGCAAAGTATCGATTCAGTTCCTCCGCCATTTCTTTGTTCCCCACTACTACTTCTCTAGCGTCATTATCCAGCGGCCCAATGTCCACTTTTGCCTCTCTCTTACCCTTTATATATCTAAAAAAAACTCTTGCAATTTTCTTTTATATTACTGGCTAGTTTACCCTCATATTTAATCTTCTCCCTCCTTATTTCTTTTTTAGTTGTCCTCTGTTGGTCTTTGTAGGCTTCCCAATCCCCTGGTTTCCCACTGCTCTTCGCCACATTGTATGCTTTCTCTTTAGCTTTTATGCTGTCCCTGACTTCCCTTGTCAGCCATGGTTGCCTCGTCCTCCCTTTAATATGCTTCTTTTTCCTAGGGATGAATTTTTGCTGTGTCTCTCAAATTACTCCCAGAAACTCCTGCCATTGCTGTTCCACTGTCTTTGCTGCTAGGCTCATCTCCCAGTCAATTCTGGCCAGCTCCTCCCTCATGCCTCTGTAGTTGCCTTTATTCAACTGTAATACCGTTACTCCTGATTCCAGTTTTTTCCCCTCAAATTGCAAGGTAAATTCTATCATATTATGATCACGACCAGTGCATCCTGATCCAGTAAATTCATGTAATTCCCAGTTGCCATTGACTCGTGCTGGTGTGTCAGCTGCAGATCAAATGGTGACACATTCACCTCCGAGTCAGATGGTTGTGGGCTCGAGACCCAATCCAGCGACTGGAACTCAAAGTCCAGTCTAGTTCCTGCTGTGGGAATGCTATGCTGTTTGAGGTGCTGCCTTTACGGGGGAGGTTGCACGTTTGTTGTGATTCAGCTGATACAGGGATGCACTGGGAAGTGCAGGATTTAATGTATTTTCTATAAACTGCAGATAACATTGATTCATAGAAACTAGGAGCAGCAGTAGGCCATTCAGCCCTTCGAGCCTGTTCTGCCATTCATTATGATCACGGCTGATCATCCAACTCAATAGGCTGCTCCCACTTTCTCCCCATACCCTTTGATCCCTTTCACCCCAAAAGCTATATCTAACTCCTTCTTGAAAACATACAATGTTTTGGTCTTAACTACTTTCTGTGGTAGTGAATTCCACAGGCTTACCACTCTCTGGGTGAAGAAATTTCTCCTCATCTCAGTCCTAAATGGTCTACCCCATATCCTCAGACTGTAACCCCTGGTTCTGGACTCCCCCACCATCGGGAACATCCTTCCTGCATCTACCTTGTCTAGTCCTGTTAGAATTTTATAGGTTTCTATGAGATCCCCCATCATTCTTCTGAACTCCAGCAAATATAATCATAACGGACTCAACTGTTCCTCATATATCAGCCCTGCCATGCCAGGGATCAGTCTGGTAAACCTTCGCTGCACTCCCTCTATAGCAAGTACATCCTTCCTCAGATAAGGAGACCAAAAACTGCACACAATATTCCAGGTGTGGTCTCACCAAGTCCCTGTATAATTGCAGCAAGACATCCCTGCTCCTGTACTCGAATCCTCTGGCTATGAAGGCCAACATACCATTTGCCTTCTTTACCACCTGCTGCACCTGCATGCTTACCTTCAATGACTGGTGTACAAGGACACCCAGGTCTCGTTGCACATTCCACTCTCTCAATTTATAGCCATTCAGATAATAATCTGCCTTCCTGTTTTTGCTACCAAAGTGGATAACCTCACATTTATCCACATTATACTGCATCTGCCATGCATTTGCCCACTCACTCAGCTTGTCCAAATCACACTGAAGCATCTCTACATCCTCCTCAGCTCACCCACCCACCCAGCTTTGTGTCATCTGCAAATTTGGAAATATTACATTTAGTTCCCTCATCTAAATCATTAATATATATTGGGATGTGGGCATTGCTAGCTAAGCCAGCATTTATTGCCCATCCCTAATTGCCTTTGAGAACTGAGTAGCTTAGTAGGCCATTTCAGAGGGCATTTAAGAGTCAACCACTTTGCTGTGGGTCTGGAGTCACATGTAGGCCAGACCAGGTAAGGACAGCAGATTTCCTTCCCTCAAAGACTTTAGTGAACCAGATGGGTTTTTACAACAATTGACAATGATTCATGATCATCATTAGACTTTCATTTCTAGATTTTTTTATTGAAGTCAAATTTCACCATCTGCTGTGGACCCGGGTCCTCATAGCATTACGCTGGGTACCCGGAGCACCAACTCAGTGATAATACTACTATGCCACCGCCTCCCCATAAATGATGAATGCTTCTTCACTCTAACAGTGTCATCATCACCATTGTCTGCCCATCAATTCAAGGGCCTGCGTCTATGCACGATCACAAACTTCTGCTAAAGGTCTTCATATGACTGATCAGGCCGATCCCTGACCTGGCGATGTTTGGATCAGGATGAGGCAGTGGGATCCAGAGTACAGGATTTCCTTCCTTTTTCTTTCCTGAGGCTGCCCTACCTCATCATTAAGATGTTGCTACTCAATGTTGAGTCCAATAATGTCTGACCTTATCCATATGCTGTTGGTCTTTTGCTATGCAGCAGAGACAAGAGATAATCTGCCATTAATTAGTAAATAGAAAACTCTCCTGGTGAAAGCATTTCATGCGTATCGATCATTTCCTTGAAAAATGAATCAGACAAATATCAGGTTGGTAATAAAGTCAGAAAATTGCTGGAAAAACTCAGCAGGTCTGACTGTATCTGTGGAGAGAGAGAAACAGAGTTAATGCCCCTTAAGATTAAATGCGGATTAAGTCTGCATGACTCCTTCAGAGCTAAAGTGGAGATGTGATGGAATTTATACTGTTTAAGGGAGTGGGAGGTGGAGCAGGTAAAGCAGGATAGAAGGTCAGTGATAGGTGACAGCTAAGGAGAGACTGACAATGATGTCATGGACACAAGACAAAGGGAGTGTTAATGGCAGTGGTAAGGGCTGAAGGAGATGCTGATAGTGGTACAAAGGTAAGAAAGCATTAATAGCAGAACAAGGATCAGAGCAATGTCAGCGCTGACTCTTTGGGTAGTGTTCATGTTGCTGAATCTACAAGATCGTGGGTTCAAGCCACACCCCAATGAGCTGAGCACATGAATGCAGGCTGACCCTCCTGGTGTAGTACGGAGGGTGTACTGTGCTGCTGTGGTGTCAACCTTTAGCTGAAACATGAAACTGAGGCCCAGTCTGTCCTCTCAAGTGGATGCAGAAGGGGCTGAGACATTCCAGGTGCCCTGAGCAATACGTACCCCTCAAACAACATCCCTGATACAGATTATCACACTGCTATATGCAGGATTTTGCTGTGCGCATTATGACTGTGACCTACTTATGATAAAGCACTTCTGGTTGTAAAGTGCTTTGGGATGTTCTGGAAGAATCACTGGCCCAATGTAAGTTTTTCTTTCCGTCTTAAAGCCCGGGGCCTTGTCAATTGATAAGGCTGCGGGTGGTAAAGGAGAATCGGAAACCTGCACGGCTCCTGACTCGGGAGGTACTTTTCCACAAACGGGGGAACGGCTCCTGACTTCAGATCGCAGTATTTTTCCAACCTTGGAATGCGTCAATGCCAACAATGTGAAGCAACTATCACTTTGTGGACACACAGACTTGACATGCAGAGCAGTCGGATGACTGTTGAATTTGTGAGATTAAAGAGTGGCCCATCACGGAGGCAATGACATCCAGTGACGCGTGCATTGATTGATTAGTGGCTGTAGCCAAGATTTTGAAATTTACTCAATAATTTATTTAATCAATGTACATAATGAAATGACATTTCCTGGATATTCTGTTACTTCATAAACACCATGGCAGTCAGAGGATTAAAATGTGTGTGTCAAATGAACCCCAAACTTGTTGGGATGAACTGGGATGTTGTTTCAGTGGAGGTATTATTTTAAACAAATGGATTGGTGCTTGTGTTAATTAGTGGACAGGGTAATGTTCATGCTGACCTGTTAACGTTCAAATGTTAGCACCTCACACTGTTATCTCAACTCAACCCTGTATAACTTGATGAAATATGAAGATCATTGATGTTGTTCAAAGATAAGTGGACTGAATGGTTCACAGATGGGACTGAGGCCAATGGGTTCAGCTGACACTCCTGGTGCAGGAGTGCTGCACTGTCAGAGGTGCCGTTTCTCAGATGGGATGTTAAACTAATGCCCCATCCCCTCTCTTAGCTGGGTGAAAATGATTCCAGAGGCATGACTGGAAGATAAGGGGGAGATCTCCCTGGTGTCCTGGCTGATATTTATCCCTCAACCAACATCACTAAAACAAATGATCTGGTTACATTCACACTGCTGTTCAATGGATCTTGCTGTGTACAGTTTAACTGCTGATTTCCTATTTGATTCAGTTTCAAATTTAAGTTATGTTCCTGAGGGTGGTCTTGGTGTTGATTGTGCTTTGGGGAGGAGTGGGGGGGGGGGGTGCAGGGGGCGGTGTCAGGAGGGGGTGAGGAGAGTTTCCAATCACATCTCCGTTTGCTGGAGCAACATGAGAAATGGGAGGAACAACTGGGAAGGAGGGCGGAAGCCCAGCAAATATACAGATTGAAACAGAAAGTTCTGGATGAACCTGTGGCAACTTGCCATCAGTAGACTGGCATCAGAAAGGATCAGATGGCTGGGTCTGACCTTCCTCCACAGATGGCACATTTATTCTGTTTCCAAACCTGTGTTGCCACCGGTTACTGGTCCAGAGAGGGTTCAGGAGTACCAAGTGTTAAATAGAATTTACAGCCCAGACACAGGCCAATGATTTGGACTTAAATGTAGGGGGTATGATCAAGAAGTTCACGGATTACACAAAAATTGGTAGGGTGGTAAATAGTGAGGAGGACAGCCATAAACTGCAGGAGGATATCAATGGACTGGTCAGGTGGGCAGATCAGTGATAAACTGAATTCAACCCAGAAAAATGTGAGGTAATGCACTTGGGGAGGGCTAACAAGGCAAGGGGTTACACTATGAATGGTTAGACCCTGGAAAGTAGTGAAGATCAGAGGAACCTTGGTGTGCATATCCACAGATCCCTGAAGGTAGTAGGGTAGGTAGATAAGGTGGGTAAGAAGGCATATGGGATACTTGCCTTTATTAGCTGAGGCATAGAATAAAGAGCAGGGAGGTTATGCTGGAACTGTATAAAATGCTGGTTAGGCCACAGCTGGAGTACTGTGTGCAGTTCTGGTCACTGCATCATAGGAAGGATGTGATTGCACTAGAGAGGGTGCAGAGGGGATTTACCAGGACGTTGAAACAAAAACAGAAAATGCTGGAAAAACTCAGCAGACCTGACAGCATCTGTGGAGGGAGAAACAAAGTTAACGTTTCGAGTCTGTATGACCCTTTTTCAGTGCTCGGTTTCAATCTGCACAGATGCTGTCAGGCCTGCTGAGTTTTTCCAGCGTTTTCTGTTTTTGTTTCAGATTTCCAGCATCCGCAGCATTTTGCTTTTCCCAGGATGCTGCCTGGGCTGGAGGGTTTGAGCTATGAAGAAAGATTGGCTAGGCTGGAGTTGTTTTCCTTAGAACAGCGAAGGTTGAGAGGGTACCTGATCGAGGTGTATAAGGTTATGAGGGACATAGATAGGGTGGGTAGGAAGGCACTTTTTCCATTAGTAGAAGAGTCATTAACCAGGGGACATAGATTTAAGGTAAGAGAAAGAAGGCTAAGAGGAGAGTTGAGGAGAAATTTTTCACCCAGAGGGTGGTGGGAGTCTGGAACTCACTGCCTGAAAGAGTGGTTGAGTCAGAAACACTCATAATATTTATAAGTATTTAGATATTCACTTGCATTGACATAATCTCCAGGGCTATGGGCCAAGCATAGACGTGGTTGACAGGCATAGACATGATGGGCTGAATGGCTTCCTTCTGTGCTGTAGACGTCTATGAATCATTCAGTCCAACAGCTCAATGCCCACTTGTCTTATTCTCCACATGACCCAACTTCATCCCACTCTATTAAGCAAATCCTCCTATTCCTTTCTCCCTCACATACTTATCCGGCCACTCTTTAAAAGCACCTGTAATATATAACATAGCATTAGATTAATAACAAATTTGCAGTCATAAAGAGGAAGCATTAAGAACCTGTTAACCGTTTATTTGGGCCAACTTTAATCCTATTTGTAGGATCATAAAAGTAGCCATTGTTATAATTGTAAGGCTAATGCTCCTGAGGTAGCAAGGAAAGGTCATCTGTTGTTGTCATCAGGGCAGTTAAAGAGCAGGGTATGAACATACCTGCTAGTATGGGAGATGGCAGGTTGGAGAGAGGAATCTCTGAGGCAGCAACTTGGCAGTATAACTCTCAGCCCCATTCTCATTACAGACTGGCACTGCTCAAAGATGGGAGGCTTGCCAGCAGGGAATCATAGGGCAAAATGTTTTCACCTGGAGCTTAAGGGATCTTGGGCTTTTTAAATAGACAAGAGGGAGTTAAATGGGTCAACCCATGAAAATGGACAAGGGAATGAGGGTGCGTAGTTAACTCAAGCCCACTCATTGCATTGTAGGCAGCACATAAACTTACCTTTCAAAAAGCGATTGGGTCTAAAGGAAAGACTTTACAGGGCTCTGGGCAAGAGCAGGAAGGGTGCAACTAATTGCTCTTTCAAAGATGAATACAAACGTACATACGAACATGTGAACTAGGAGCAGGAGTAGGCCACTCAGCCCCTTGAGCCTGCTCCGCCATTCAATAAGATTATGGCTGACCTGAATGTGACCTCAACTGCACATTCCACCTACCCCCAATCACCTCTGGCTCCCTTGTTGGTCAAGAGTCTATCTACCTCTGCATTAACAATTTTCAATGACCCTGTCTCTGGGGAAGAGAGTTCAAAAGGTTCACCATCCTCTGGGAGAAAAAAATTCTCCTTATCTCTATCTTAAATGAAATTTAAGCAGTGGCCCCTAGTTCCGGTCTCTTCCACAATGGAAATATCCTCTCTGTCAAGACCCCTCAGGATCTTATATGTTTCAATAAGATCACCTCTCATTTTACTAAACTCCAATGGACACAGACCCAACCTTTCCTCATAAGATAACCCCACCTCCCCAGACAAGTGAACCTTCCCTGAACTGCTTCTAGTGCAATTATGTCCTTCTGGCCTCCTTGTGTGCTGCATGATTCCATGCATCTGTGTTTTTGTGGTGAACTGGACACCTGGGATTGACCAGACCCAGGCCTGTAACTGCTCATACTCCTCTGTGCCTCATTCATCACCCCTTGTTCAGATAGATGGAGTTCCAGAGAGTATGAGAAAAACATCCAGGAGAGAAAAGTCCGGCAGCATCAGCGGAGAAGAAAAGAGTTGACATTTCGAGTCCTCATGACCCTAAGGGTCATGAGGACTCGAAATGTCAACTCTTTTCTTCTCCGCTGATGCTGCCGGACCTGCTGAGTTTTTCCAGGTAATTCTGTTTTTGTTTTGGATTTCCAGCATCTGCAGTTTTTTTGTTTTTATCAGGAGAGAAAGGTGCTGTGCCAGCAAATAATGCTGAATGGCTTGCCACGAAAATTATGCTGCTGCAGTGTAAATTATCAGTGAATTGGGTCACCTATCAATGATTGTGTTCAAGGAAGTGCCTGTAAATTGATTCAAGGCTGCCGTTTTACTGCACACCTGATAAAAGTGAAGCTGCTGCCTCAGCTGAGAGCACTCTGACCCCGGCAGGCGACAGCAACGAGGCCCGCACTGCTGACTCTGCACTGACTTCTGAGCTGTCCAGCTCTTTCGGATGTCACAACTCCAGCTTGCCCCCACCACCGTGACACCCCCACACCATCCCCCCGAAAGAATCCCAAAACCTGCAGACCCGTGATTCTATTCTCCATGATTGCGGCTGAGCACCACAGGGTTACCAAACCTCCAGTGTCACGCTCAGTGCAAGCATGACGATATTGGATATTCCAGACTGTAAAATCATACGTTGTGAAAGTAGCCACAAACTTTGTTAAAGTGGCTGCAACTTAGCATGTGACTATGGGCATTTAAAACTGCTGACAGTATTCAGTTCTGTGGCTAAGATTTAATTCAATGTGGACTTGAATAAGGGAACTTGGCAGTGAATTTTAAACTGTGAAGTTTAAACATCTCATTGTGTAAGGATGAACCAGCATCTGAGGAATATGGGATCTCTAGACTGTTGGTCTGCATATGGAACAAAAGAGAATATTTGAGCTCAAATTGGGGCAGAGAGAAGAGTCTGTTGTATTATGGTGGTTTGGACCCCAGAAGTGTTAATCCTGCAGTCATGTGACTGAAACTAACTTCCAGGGACTGCAGTATAGTACCAACCTGAACAAAACAAATGTGTGTGTGAAGCGCGAGGAAATATCTAAAATAGCTGAACCATCATAGCTGAAAGTCTTCTAATACTGCCAAAGTACTGTACTTGTTCCAACATCAAAGTCCACCTGAGAACCTACTTCCTGACTATTCATCTACAAGAGGCTTTGCAGCTTCGTGAGAATCCTTTCTTTGTCAAAGACTGTCGCTCCAACTAAAGTATCAACTCAACTGAGAACGCATCAGTTCTGCATCAATATCAAAACTGAGTTATACAATCCATTTTGATAATTATGGCTTTAACTTCATCTGTAGCTAATCTTTGAGTGTGTGATAGCATGAGTGAGATGAGGGATTGAGACATTGCATTTCAAATATCAGGGGTAAATGTGGGATATTAAATAACTTTTTTCCTTTAAAAAAAATTACCAGAAGGCCTGTTGCTGGAATTTACTTTAAATTAAGAAAAATCATTTTGAGGGTAAGGAAATACACAAATCTTACACACCAACATCCTGATTCCGGGCTGGAAGGGACCACACAAATACTGTGTGTAACACCCAGTATTATCCTGCAGTGCCCAGGAACTAATAGCTGCATTCCAGGGCACTGTAGGAACAAAAGCCCAACAGAGGTATTATAAGGACATTAGAGAAATTGTTTTTATCATTTTCATTGGAAACTTTGTTTATTTGTTATGAATAGATGAGAGAAGGAGGAAAGTGGCTGTGTGCCCAGGTAGGGTACCTGGAGGTGGATATCATGACTAAACAAAACTGGCGAGGCTAAGCTGCCCAGTGTAAGTGCCTTGCTGTGCAGAGGCAGCAATTGGAATAGGAGGCGACACCACAAGTTTCACTGTCTTTTCAGTTTGCACCTAGCCACAGAAAAGCTGTTTCATCAGTCAGTGAAGACTGAGTGATCACTGAGTAGAGATTAAGTGCAACCAGCGAGCCACGGAATGTGGCGGTGAGGACTGGAGTGTGGGCAATCTGCACTGAGTCAAACATATATGGTCACTGGCAGACAGGACAGTGAGGGGCCTGTACTAGACACAGAGCAAACAATGAATCGCATCTGATTGGAAACTGAGTGAGCAATGAATGAATAATGCTCAGGCACTAAGAGGGCTCTGGTTGCAGCCTGATTACAATTCAATGGCACAGAGTGGACACAGTTTACACACTGATCCCAGTTAGACGGCACTGAGTAGATTCTGTTTACACACTGATCCCAATTAGATGGCACTGATTGGACACAGTTTACCCACTGACCCCAGTTGGGTTTCACTGAATGTACACTGGTTACACACTGACACATTTGGATTTCACTGATTGGACACTGTTCACACTGATCCCATGGAGATGGCACAGAGCGTACACAGTATAAACACTGACCCCGTTGGGAGGCATTGAGTGGACACTGGTTACACACTGATCCCAGTTAGATGGCATTGAGTGGACACTGTTTACACACTGATCCCAGTTAATAGGCACTGAGTGGGCACTGTTTACATACCGATCCCAGTTAGACGGCACTGAGTGCGCACTTTCCAAAGTCACATCCCAGTTACAGGGCACTGAGTAGACACTGATTACACGCTGACCCAGTTAGATGGCATTTATGAACACTCTTTACACACTCATCCCAGTTAAACTGAACGGAGTCCACACTGTTACACACTGATCCCAGTTAGATGGCACTGAGTGGTCATTATTTACACACTGACTGCGGTTATCTGGCACTATGTGGACTCTGTTTATACCGTGTTCCCAGCTAACTGACACTGTGTACTTGGTGTACGCAATGTTCCTAGTTGCATTGCACTTAATTGTAACTGTTTTCAACATGATTCAGCTAGATGGCAGAGTGTACAATGTTTTCACGCTGATCTTTGTTTAATGGCACTGAGTGGGTATAGTTTCCACACTGATCCCAGTTAGATTGCAGTGAGCGGACACTGTTTACACACTGATCCCAGTTAGAGGGCACAGAGTGGACACTGTTTACACACTGACCCCAGTTAGATGGTACTGAGTGCACACTGTTTACACACTGATCCCAGTTAGATGGTACTGAGTGCACACTGTTTACACACTGATCCCAGTTAGGTGGTACTGAGTGCACACTGTTTACACACTGATCCCAGTTAGATGGTACTGAGTGCACACTGTTTACACACTGATCCCAGTTAGGTGGTACTGAGTGCACACTGTTTACACACTGATCCCAGTTAGATGGTACTGAGTGCACACTGTTTACACACTGATCCCAGTTAGATGGTACTGAGTGCACACTGTTTACACACTGATCCCAGTTGGGTATCACTGATTGGACACAGTTTACACAATGATCCCATTTAGGTGGCACTGAGCGTACACTGGTTACACACTGACACATTTGATTTCACTGATTGGACAATGTTCACACTGATCCCATTGATATGGCACAGAGTCTAAACAGTATAAACACTGACCCGGGTCATGAGGACTCGAAACGTCAACTCTTTTCTTCTCCGCCGATGCTGCCAGACCTGCTGAGTTTTTCCAGGTAATTCTGTTTTTGTTTTGGATTTCCAGCATCTGCAGTTTTCTTTGTTTTTAAACACTGACCCCGTTGGGAGGCATTGTGTTGACACTGTTTACACACTGATTCCAGTTAGATGGCACAGTTGATCCCAGTTGGGTATCACTGATTGGACGCACTTTACACAATGATCCCAGTTAGGTGGCACTGAGTGTACGCTGGTTACACACTGACTGTCGCAGAAATCGGAGTGAACACTCAGACCCAGGAGGTTTGTGTCGGAAGCCTTTTATTATAATCGTGATATCACGGAGAGCCCAGCAGCATACAACGGAGCTAGCTAGCACTCTGACTAACATCTCTTTACACACATAGATATAGCAAAAGGTTCGTGACAGAAACTTGGGCAATAACAATAGTTTCGAATGGCTTCCAGAGATAGCGATCAGTGTTAATGTTTCAACGATTAGACAGGACAATGTCAATGGTTTAGCAAATAGATAGTGTTAATGGTTACATATCATGGGCAGTGCACACACTTAGTTTCATACCCTTACGCCCTCACCTCAATGAATTTCGGGCTCGGCATGATACTGAACACTTCTTTCGCCGTCTTCGTCTCCGGGCTCACTTCTTTGGGCAGGAGTCCTCTCCCAATTCAACGGATCCTTTTACCCATCTCCAATATTCTCCCTCCACCTGGACCCCTCCCTCTGGATTCTTACCTTCTCTTGATCTTTTCATTGAGAACTGTCGGCGCGACATTAGTTGTCTCAATTTCTCTGCTCCTCTCACCCATTCTAACCTGTCTCTCTCTGAACTTACTGCACTCCATTCTCTCAGGTCCAACCCTGACATTGTCATCAAACCCGCTGACAAAGGTGGTGCTGTTGTTGTCTGGCGCACTGACCTCTACCTCGCGGAGGCTGAGCGTCAACTCGCAGACACTTCCTCCTACCTTTCCCTGGACCATGACCCCACCACTGAACATCAAGCCATTGTTTCCAGGACTGTCACTGACCTCATCTCCTCTGGGGATCTCCCTCCCACAGCTTCCAACCTGATAGTCGCCCAACCTCGGACGGCCTGCTTCTATCTCCTACCCAAAATCCACAAACAGAACTGCCCCGGTAGACCGATCGTCTCAGCTTGCTCCTGCCCCACAGAACTCATCTCTTGTTATCTTGACTCCCTTCTCTCTCCCCTTGTTCAGTCCCTTCCCACCTCCATCCGTGATTCCTCTGACACCTTACGTCACATCAACAATTTCCAGTTCCCTGGCTCCAAACGCTTCCTCTTCACCATGGACGTCCAATCCCTCTACACCTCCATCCCCCACGAGGATGGTCTGAGGGCCCTTAGCTTCTTCCTCGAACAGAGGCCCGAACAATCCCCATCCACCACTACTCTCCTCCGTCTGGCTGAACTTGTTCTCACGTTGAACAATTTCTCCTTCAACTCCTCTCACTTTCTCCAAATAAAAGGTGTGGCTATGGGTACCCGCATGGGCCCCAGCTATGCCTGTCTCTTTATGGGGTATGTGGAACATTCCTTGTTGCAGTCCTACTCCGGCCCCCTTCCACAACTTTTTCTCTGGTACATCGATGATTACTTCGGTGCCGCTTCATGCTCTCGTCGGGACTTGGAAAAATTTATTAATTTTGCTTCCAATCTCCACCCCTCCATCATTTTCACGTGGTCCATCTCTGACACTTCCCTTCCCTTCCTTGACCTCTCTGTCTCAATCTCTGGGGATAGACTGTCCACCAATATCCATTACAAACCCACCGACTCCCACAGCTACCTCGACTACAGCTCCTCACACCCCGCTTCCTGTAAGGACTCCATCCCATTCTCCCAGTTCCTTCGCCTTCGTCGCATCTGTTCCGATGATGCTACCTTCAAAAACGGTTCCTCCGACATGTCCTCCTTCTTCCTTAACCGAGGTTTTCCACCCACGGTCGTTGACAGGGCCCTCAACCGTGTCCGGCCCATCTCCCGCGCATCCGCCCTCACGCCTTCTCCTCCCTCCCAGAAACATGATAGGGTCCCCCTTGTCCTCACTTATCACCCCACCAGCCTCCGCATTCAAAGGATCATCCTCCGCCATTTCCGCCAACTCCAGCATGATGCCACCACCAAACACATCTTCCCTTCACCCCCCCTTATCGGCATTCCGTAGGGATCGCTCCCTCCGGGACACCCTGGTCCACTCCTCCATCACCCCCTACTCCTCAACCCCCTCCTATGGCACCACCCCATGCCCACGCAAAAGATGTAACACCTGCCCCTTTACTTCCTCTCTCCTCACCGTCCAAGGGCCCAAACATTCCTTTCAAGTGAAGCAGCATTTCACTTGCATTTCCCCCAACTTAGTCTACTGCATTCGTTGCTCCCAATGTGGTCTCCTCTACATTGGAGAGACCAAACGTAAACTGGGCGACCGCTTTGCAGAACACCTGCGGTCTGTCCGCAAGAATGATCCAAACCTCCCTGTCGCTTGCCATTTTAACACTCCACCCTGCTCTCTTGCCCACATGTCTGTCCTTGGCTTGCTGCATTGTTCCAGTGAAGCCCAACGCAAACTGGAGGAACAACACCTCATCTTCCGACTAGGCACCTTACAGCCTTCCGGTCTGAATATTGAGTTCAACAACTTTAGGTCGTGAGCTCCCTCCCCCATCCCCACCCCCTTTCTGTTTCCCCCTTTTTCCCTTTTTTTTCCCTATAAATTATATAGATTTTTCTTTTCCCACCTATTTCCATTATTTTTAAATATTTTAAAATCTTTTATGCTCCCCCCACCCCCACTAGAGCTGTACCTTGAGTGCCCTACCATCCATTCTTAATTAGCACATTCGTTTAGATAATATCACCAACTTTAACTTTAACACCTATGTGTTCTTTTGTACCATTGTCACTGACATCTTTTGATGATCTGCTTCTATCACTGCTTGTTTGTCTACACAAGCACCTCTCTCTCTCTCTCTCTATCTCTCCGCCCCCCCCACACACACCTTAAACCAGCTTATATTTCAACTCTTTCTTGGACTCGAAATCAAGTTCTGTCGAAGGGTCATGAGGACTCGAAACGTCAACTCTTTTCTTCTCCGCCGCTGCTGCCAGACCTGCTGAGTTTTTCCAGGTAATTCTGTTTTTGTAATAGTTTGTCTCTTGGGTTTCAACACCGTATCTGACATCCGGAGCCCCTTAGTCTGGGGGGAAGGTAGCAGTGGCCCTTTGATTTGCTAATTTATGCGCTGGCTGTGCAACTGTTTGGGGACATTCTACAGTAATTTCATTATACATGTATTTCAATGTCCTTCCCCAATTATACATGTAGTTTATTTCATTCACAATTATACGTGTATTTTATTTCATTCACAATTTTACGTATATTTTATTCCTCCACACTGACACATTTGATTTCACTGATTGGACAATGTTTACACTGATCCCATTGAAACGGCACAGAGTCTAAACAGTATAAACACTGACCCCGTTGGGAGGCATTGTGTGGACACTGTTTACACACGGATCCCAGGTGGGTATCACTGATTGGACACAGTTTACACAATGATCCCAGTTAGGTGGCACTGAGTGTACACTAGTTACACAAGGACACATTTGATTTCACCGATTGGACAATGTTCGCACTGATCCCATTGATATGGTACAGAGTCTAAACAGTATAAACACAGACCCTGTTGGGAGGAATTGTGTGGACACTGTTTACACACTGATCCCAGTGAAATGTCATTGAGAGGATACTGTTTACACACTGATCCCAGTTAGATGGCACTGATGGATTCTGTTTCCACACTGATCTCAGTTAGATGGCACAGAGTGGACTCTGTTTACACACTGATCCTAGTTAAAAGGCAGAGTGGACATTGTCTCCACACTTATCCTAGTTAGGTGTCACTGATTGCACACTGTTGGTTAACTGATCCAAGTTAAATGACAGTGATAGACTACTGTCCATCGACTGACCCTGGTCAGATTGCATTGAGTGGACACTGTTTACACACTGATCCCAGTTAAATGTCATTGTGCAGACTCTGTTTACACACTGATCTCAGTTAGATGGCACTGAGTGGACTCTGTTTACACACTGATCCCAGTTAAAAGGCACTGAGTGGACACTGTCTCCACACTTATCCCACTTAGGTGTCACTGATTGCACACTGTTGGTTAACTGTTCCAAGTTAAATGTCAGTGATAGACTGCAGTCCATCCACTGACCCTGGTTAGATGGCACTGAGTGGACACTGTTTACACACTGATCCCAGTTAATTGGCACTGAGTGGGCACTTTCCAAAGTCACATCCTAGTTAGATGGCACTGAGTGGACACTGTTTACATACTGATCCCAGTTAAATGGCACTGAGTGTGCACTTTCCAAAGACACATCCCACTTAGATGGCACTGAGTGGACACAGTTTACACACTGAACCCAGTTAGTTGGCACTATATGATCACTCTTTACACACTCATCCCAGTTAAATTGAACGTAGTCCGCACTGTTACACATTGATTGGAGTCAGATGGTACTGAGTGGTCACTGTTTACACACTGACCGCAGTTATCTGGCACTAAGTGGACTCTGTTTATACTGTGTTCCCAGCTAATAGACACTGTGTGGACTTGGTTTACACAATTTTCCCAGTTGCATTGCACTTAATTGTAACTGTTTTCAACATGATCCCAGTTAGATGGCAGAGTGTACACTGTTTTCACACTGATCCCTGTTTAATGGCACTGAGTGGATATTGTTTCCACACTGATTCCATTTAGATGGCATTGAGTGGATTCTATTTACACACTGATCCCAGTTAGATTGCACTGAATGGATATTGTTTACATACTGATCCCAATTAGACGGCAGTGAGTGGACACTGTTTACACACCGATCCCAGTTCGACGGCACTCAGTGCACACTGTTTACACACTGATCCCAGTTGGGTATCACTGATTGGACACAGTTTACACAATGATCGCAGTTAGGTGTCACTGAGTGTACACTGGGTACATACGGACACATTTGATTTCACTGATTGGACAATATTCACACTGATCCCATTGATATGGCACAGAGTCTAAACAGTATAAACACTGACCACGTTGGGAGGCATTGTGTGGACACTGTTTACACACTGATCCCAGTTAGATGGCACTGATGGATTCTGTTTCCACACTGATCTCAGATGGCACAGAGTGGATTCTGTTTACACACTGATCCCTGTTAAAAGGGACTGAGTGGATGCTGTCTCCACACTTATCCTAGATGGTGTTACTGATTGCACACTGTTGGTTAACTGATCCAAGTTAAATGGCAGTGATAGACTACTGTCCATCCACTGACCCTGGTCAGATGGCACTGAGTGGACACAGTTTACACACTGATCCCAGTTAGATGGCACTGAGTGGGCACTTTCCAAAGTCACATCCCAGTTAGATGGCACTGAGTGGACATAGTTACACACTGAACCCATTTAGATGGCACTGAGTGGACACATTCCAAAGTCACATCCCAGTTAGATGGCACTGAGTAGACACAGTTTACACACTGAACCCAGTTAGATGGCACTGAGTGGACACATTCCAAAGTCACATCCCAGTTAGATGGCATTGAGTAGACACAGTTTACACATTGATCCCAGTTAGATGGCACTGAGTGGACATAGTTACACACTGAACCCATTTAGATGGCACTGAGTGGGCACATTCCAAAGTCATATCCCACTTAGATGGCACTGAGTGGACACAGTTTACACACTGACCGCAGTTATCTGGCACTAAGTGGACTCTGTTTATACTGTGTTCCCAGCTATTAGACACTGTGTGGACTTGGTTTACACAATGTTCCCAGTTGCATTGCACTTAATTGTAACTGTTTTCAACATGATTCAGTTAGATGGCAGAGTGTACACTATTTTCACACTGATCCCTGTTTAATGGCACTGAGTGGATATTGTTTCCACACTGATCCCAGTTAGATGGCAGTTAGTGGATTCTGTTTACACACTGATCCCAGTTAGATGGCAGAGTGAACACAGTTTCCCCACTGACCTGAGTTACGTTCACTGAGCGTACACTAGATACACACTGATTCCAGTTGTGTTTCACTGAGTGTACACTGGTTACACACTGATTCCAGTTAGATGTCACTGAGTGTACACTGGTTACACACTGACACATTTGATTTCACTGATTGGACAATGTTCACACTGATCCCATGGAGATGGCACTGAGTCTAAACAGTGTAAACACTGACCCCGTTGGGAAGCATTGAGTGGACTCTGTTTACGCACTGATCCCAGTTAGATGGCACTGAGTGGATATTGTTTACACACTGATCCCAGTTAAATAGCACAGAGTGGACTCTGTTTACACACTGATCCTAGTTAAAAGGCACAGCATGGACGCTGTCTCCACACTTATCCTAGATGGTGTTACTGATTGCACACTGTTGGTTAACTGATCCAAGTTAAATGGCAGTGATAGACTACTGTCCATCCACTGACCATGGTCAGATTGCACTGAGTGGACACTGTTTACACACTGATCCCAGTTAGATTGCAGTGAGTGGACACTGTTTACACGCTGATCCCAGTTAGATGGCACTGAGTTGACACAGTTTACACACTGACCCCAGTTAGGTGGCACTGAGTGGACACTTTCCAAAGTCACATCCCAGTTAGATGGCACTGTGTGGACACTGTTTACACACTGATCCCAGTTAAATAGCACTGAGTGGACACTTTCCAAAGTCACATCCCAGTTAGATGGCACTGAGTGGACACAGTTTACACACTGAACCCAGATACATGACACTGATTGGGCAGAGTTTACACACTGATTCCAGTTAGATGGCACTGAGTGAACACTGTTTACAAACTGATCCCAGTTAGGTGGCACTGTGTGGACACTGTTTGCACACCAATCCCAGTTAGGTGGCATTGAGTGGACACTGTTTTCACACTGATCCCAGTTAGATGGCACTGAGTGAACACTGTTTACACACTGGCCCAAGTTAGATGGCACTGACCCCTGTTAGGTGGCACTGAGTGGACGCTGTTTACACACTGACCCGTGTTAGGTGGCACTGATTGGACACTGTTTACACACTGGCCCACGTTAGGTGGTACTGAGTCGACACAGTTTACACACTGTCCCCTGTTAATTGGCACTGAGTGGACACTGTTTACATGCTGATCCCAGTTAGCTGGCACTGAGTTGATTCAGTTTACCCTATGATCCCAGTTAGCTCGCAGTGAGTGCACACTTTTTACACACTGATCCCAGTTAGATGGCACTGATTGGACACTGTTTACACACTGATTCCAGCTACATGGCACTGAGTGGGCACTTTTTACTTTCTGATCCAAGGTAGGAAACATTGACTGGGCACGGTTAACACACTGATCTCATTTTTAAGGCTTTGAGTGGGTGCTTTCTAAACATGGATTCCAGTCAGGTGGCACTGATTGGACACTGTTTACAGACTGATCTATTTTGCTAGCTCTCGTGGACACTGTTTACAGGCTGATCATATTTAGATGGCAATAACTGCACGCTGTTTCCACACTGATCCCAGTTAGTTGGCACTGAATGCACACTGTTTGCACACTGATTCCAATTCGGTGACACTAAGTGGAAACTTTTACACACACATCCAGTTAGATTGCACTGAATGGACACTGTTTACACACTGATCTCAGTTATATAGCACTGATTGTGTACTGTTTACACACTGATCCCAGTTAGATGGTACTGAGTGGATTCTGTTTCCACACTGATCTCAGTTTGATGGCACAGAGTGGACTATGATCACACACTGATCCCAGTTAGATGGCACTGAGTGGACACTGTTTACACACTCATCCCAATGAGGTCACACTGAGTGGACACTGTTTGCACACTGACCCCTGTTAGGCGGGATAGAGTGGCACTTGACTGTTCAAAGTTGACATTACATGTGATGCAAAATCAAATCAGTTTCTTTCAATACTGCATGTTAGTTGTCACGTTTACAATTACTGTTAATATTTATCACATTCATTACATGTCCAACATACAGACCGAAGGGACCTACACAGTTGCCAGCCCCTTGGTGCACTGTGGCTGAAAGGCCTCAGATAACAACATTTCCCCATTGCGTCTCTGCCGCAAGCTTTAATGCGTCCTTCAGCGCTTTTTAAAAATTCATTCACAGGATGTGGGCATCGCTGGCTGGGCCAGCATTTATTGACGATCCCTAGTTGCCCTTCAGAAGGTGGTGGTGAGCTGCCTTCTGGAACCACTGCAGTCCATGTGGTGTAGGTACACCCACAGTGCTGTTAGGGAGGAAGTTCCAAGATTTTGACCCAGTAACAGTGAAGGAACAGCGATATATTTCCAAGTCAGGATGGTGAGTGGCTTGGAGGGAAACTTCCAGGTGATGGTGTTCCCATCATTCTACTGCCTTTGTCCTTCTAGATGGTAGTGATCGTGGGTTTGGAAAGTGCTGTCCAAAGAGCCTTGGTGAGTTCCTGCAGTGCATCTTGTAGATGGTACACACTGCTGCTACTGTGCACTGGTGGCGGAGGAAGTGAATGTTTGTGAATGTGGGTGCCAATCAAGTTGGCTGCTTTGTCCTGGATGGTGTCAAGCTTCTTGAGTGTTGTTGGAGCTGCACTCATCCAGGCAAGTGGGGAGTATTCCATCACACTCCGGACTTGTGCCTTGTAGATGATGGACAGGCTTTAGGGAGTCAGGAGGTGAGTTACACATCACCGGATTCCTAGTCTCTGACCTGCTCTTGTAGCCAGTTTTTGTATGGCTAGTCCAGTTCAGTTTCTGCTCAATGTTAACTCCCAGGTTGTTAATAGTGGGGGATTCAGCAATGGTAGTGCCATTGAACGTCAAGGGGCGATGGTTGGATTCTCTCTTGTTGGAGATATTCTTTGCCTGTTTGTGTGGTGCAAATGTTACTTGCGACTTGTTAGCTGAAGCCTGGTTATTGTCCATGTCTTGCTGCATTTGGATATGAACAGCTTCAGAATCTGAGGAGTTGCAAATGGTGCTGAACATTGTGCAATCATCAGCGAACATCCCCACTTCTGACCTTATGATGGGAGGAAGGTCATTGATGAAGCAGCTGAAGATGGTTGGACTGAGGGCACTACCCTGAGGAACTCTTGCAGTGATGCCCTGGGACTGAGATGATTGACTTCCAACAACCACAACCATCTTTCTTTATGCTAGGTATGACTCCAACCAACAGAGCCTGATTCCCATTGACTCCAGTTTTGCTAGGGCTTCTTGATGCCACACTCGTTCAAATGCAGCCTCGATGTCAAGGGCAATCACTCTCACCTCAGTTCGAGATTTCAGCTCTTTTGTCCATGTTTAAACTAAGGCTGTAATGAGTGGCCCTGGCGGAACCCAAACTGAGCATCAGTGAGCATGTGCCACTTGATAGCAGAGTTGATGACCCCTCCCTATCAATTTACTGATGATCGAGAGTAGACTGATGGGGCGGTAATTGGCTTGGTTGGATTTAGAACCATAGAACACTACAGCACAGGAAACAGGCCATTCGGCCGTTCTAGTCTGTGCCGAAATATTATTTCGCTAGTCCCATTGACCTGCACCTAGTCCATAACCCTCCAGACCTCTCCCATCCATGCATCTATCCAATTTATTCTTAAAACTTAAGAGTGAGCCCGTATTTACCATGTCAGATGGTAGCTCGTTCCACACTCTCACCACTCTGAGTGAAGAAGTTCCCTCTAATGTTCCCCCTAAACCTTTCCCCTTTCACCCTAAAGCCATGTCCTCTCGTGTTTATCTCTCCTAATCTAAGTGGAAAGAGCTACTCGCATTTATTCTGTCCATACCCCTCATAATTTTGTAAACTTCTATCAAATCTCCCCTTATTCTTCTACACTCCAAGGAATAAAGTCCTAACCTGTTTAATCTTTCCCTGTAACTCAACTCCTTAAGACCCAGCAACATCCTAGTAAATCTTCTCTGCACTCTCTCAATCTTACTGATATCCTTCCTGTAGTTAGGTGACCAGGACTGCACACAATACTCTAAAGTTGGCCTCACCAATGTCCTATAACATACCATAACACAATCTACCATAACATCCCAACTCCTATACTCAATACTTTGATTTATGAAGGCCAGTATGCCAAAAAGCTTTCTTTACAACCCTGTCTACCTGTGATGCCACTTTCAGGGAATTATGTATCTGAACTCCCAGATCCCTTTGTTCCTCCGCACTCCTCAGTGCCCTAACATTTACTGTGTATGTCCTACCTTGGTTTGACCTTCCAAAATGTAACACCTCCCACTTTTCCGCATTAAATTCCATCTGCCATTTTCTGGCCCATTTTTCCAATTGGTCCAGATCTCTCTACGAGCTTTGAAAGCCTTCCTCGCTGTCCACTATGCCTCCAATCTTAGTGTCATCAGCAAACTTGCTGATCCAATTCACTACATTATCATCCAAATCATTGATATAGACAACAAACAACAATGGTCCCAGCACAGATCCCTGAGGCACACCACTAGTCACAGACCTCCAGTCTGAGAAGCAATCATCCACTACTACTCTTTCTTCTCCCACACAGCCAATTTCAAATCCAGTTTACAGCCTCTCCATGGATACCAAGTGTCTGAACCTTCTGAACTAACCTCCCATGTGGGACCTTGTCAAAAGCCTTACAAGTCCATGTATTCAACTTCCACAGCCTTTCCTTCATCTACTTTCTTGGTAACCTCCTCAAAAAACTCTACAAGGTTCATTAAACACGACCTACCACACACAAAGCCATGCTGACTATCCTTAATCAGCCCTAGGCTGTCCAAATAATTGTATATCCGATCTCTCAGAACACCTTCCAATAATTTACCTGCTACTGACGTCAGGCTCACTGGCCTGTAATTACCTGGTTTACTTTTGGAGCCTTTTTTAAACAACGGAACATCATGAGCTAACCTGATTTGTTCTGCTTTTTGTGTACAGGACATACCTGGGCAATTTGCCGCATAGCCGGGTAGGATGTCAGTGTTGTAGCTGTATTGGAACAGCTTGACTAGGGGCGTGGCAAGTCCTGGAGCACAAGTCTTCAATACTATTGCCGGAATATTGTCAGGGCCCATAGCTTTTGCAGTATCCAGTGCCTTCATCCTTTCTTGATATCACGTGGAGTGAATCAAATTGGCTGAAGACTGGCACCTTGGTGCTGGGGACCTCCGGAGGAAGCTGAGATGGATCATCCGCTCGGCACTTCTGGCTGAAGGTTGATGTGAATGCTTCAGCCTTATCTTTTGTAGTAGTCCTGGACCTTGGAAGATGCCAGTCTGCAGCACTCGATCATGGACAAATCATCTTTACACTGGAGGTTTCGGGCAGGCCAAAGAATGTCTTTCACCGAGTTGACCATCCTCCAGCTGTAGTTGATGTCTGTCTCAGTGTGAACCCGTGGGTACAGCCTGTAGAGCACTGAGTCCTGTGTCATGGAGCTCCTCGGAATGAACCCTGACAACCGCCACTGATCGACCATCACCCTGACTACTCTGAATTGGATGTCCTGGTGAGCAACCTGCCTTCTCAGACTGCAGTGCTGAACCTTAGGGTGATCCTTTCACATTCTGAACAGGAGAGAGAGGGCAGCACACACTTCACGCATATTTCATTTCCAAACTGGTCTCAGGGGAGGGGCCTGTTTGCAATGAACCAGAATAAGCTGCAGAGAACACTGCCTGAGCTTTGGAATCATTTGGGAAAAACCTAGTGTAGATCAGCAATGAGAATGTGCTGTGCTGATTTTAATGAAGCCCTGCTTGCAAAAACCACACTCAGTGCAGCACAGGAACCATGCAGTGTCTGTGGTAGTTATGGGACCACAGAAATTATGTTAGGACCATGCAGTTGTGCAAAACCATAAGTAAGTTGGGAGCCCTGAGTAGATCCAGTAATTAGTTTGTCTATTAAAATGTGGGGGCCCCAACAGAACTTTTGCACAAGGGCCATCACCAATCCTGTGTGTATGGGCCTAAAAGGTACAGGTTTCACTCCAACTTGGAGACACAGGGATGTAGTGTTCAATTGTTTAGTGTTTGATTATATGTGTCTATTGACTGCTCAGTACGTACGATTAGTTAAGCCTCGGTATGGCCGCTTTAGAAAACTAAACTAAACTGAGGCAAACTGCTTAAGTATGAGATAGCAGACATTTTAAAGCATCGAAGAAAAGTTGTGTTACATACATAGACACTAGTGTCTCATCTCTGCATATCTCCAAGGTATAAAACACAATAGTGGGAGTTGATACTTCCTGCACAGAAATGTTACTTGCCTAGTGATCCACAGGCTGCTCTATAATTCGGAGAATTTGACTTCTCACGGGTTCCAGGGATGGACAAAAGCAACAAGGGAACAGGAGGAGGCCATTCAGCCCCTTGAGATTTAAACATAGGAACAGGATGAGGCCACTCAGCCCCTTGAGAGCTAAATATAGAAACAGGAGGAGGCCATTCTCCCCTTGAGAGCTAAACATAGGAACAGAAGGAGGCTATTCTGCCCCTTGAGAGTTAAATTAGGAACAGGAGGAGGCCATTCAGCTGAATCAAGCTGAGTAGGTGATGCCATGACAGTGATTCCTACACTCCAAGAATGAACTTATATAAAAAGTTACAGTGCTGATATGATGACCTTATCTTTATCACCTATGTACAATGTCAGGTGGAGGAAATTATATTCAAGATACAGCATAAATCAAGAACCAGAGAATCCTGTGCTACAATAAGCTTCCAACTTTCACATCATAACTTTTGGCACTGAGAACATAAAAGGGCACAAAGGCCTGAATTTTTCCGAATGGGTCACTATCCTGGGATAGTTATGGGACTCAGTCCTGGGCTGGGACTCTGAAAGTGCTGGAGGCGGGAAGTGGGCGCGATCTTTCAGGATGCGGCAGTCACTGCCAGGGGGCCTGACCCATTAAGGAGGGTAAGTGGACTACCGAGGCTGGAGAGCTAGTCAGAGTCCAGAGCAATGTCAGAGCAGCAACACCACTGCAAGAGATGGGCAATGCTGAAGCAGGTGAGTGTCAGGGTCCTTCAGCATGGAGGTGCTCTCAGCTGCCTGCAGAGAAGTGGTAAAATACAGGGGCCCGAAGCCGGTATGGCCACTGGGTGAAGGGGAAAACCCTCCATAGGTGGGAACATAGGACTTAGGAGCAGGAGTGGGCCATTCAGCCCTTCAAGCCTGCTCCACCATTCAATGTGATCATGGCTGATCTGGTTGTGATCTCAACACCACTTTCCTGTCTGTCTCCCATAGCCCTTGACTCACTTGTCTATCCAAAAATCTGTCTAACTCAGCTTTGAATAAATTCAACGACCCAGCCTCCACTGTTCCCTGGGCAAGAGAATTCCATGGACTAATGACTGTCTGAGGAAAAATTCCTCCTCATCTCCATCTTAAATGGTAGACACTTTATTCTGAAGCTGTGTACCCTGGTTCTAGTCTCTCCTACAAGTGGAAACATCACCCCAGGATCTACCCTATCAAATCCTCTCAGGATCTTATATGTTTCAATAAGATCACCTCTCATTCTTCTAAATGCCAATGGGTATAGGCCCAACCTGTTCAACCTTTCCTCATAGGATAAGCCTTCATCCCAGGACTGAGTCATGTGAACCTTCTCTGAACTGCTTCTAATGCAATTTTGGGCGGGATCCTTTGGCCCTGACACAAGTGGACATCGCTGAACGGCTCTCCAAATTTTCCCTCCCACCCATGACAATGCCCACCGGTGTTGGGACTGGAAAATCCTGTCCTTTATCTTTTTCCAAATAAGGAGACCAAAACCGTACACACTGCTCCAGATGTGGTCTCACCAATGTCCCTGTACAGCTGCAGTAAAACTTCCTTATGTTTATATTCCATTCCCCTTGCAACAAACTCCAACATTCCATGTACCTTCCGAATCACTTGCTGCATCTGCAGTACAACTTTTTGTGATTCATGCACCAGGACACCCAGATCCCTCTGGATCTCAGAGTTCTGCAGGATCCCTCTCCATTTAAATAATATCCTGCTTTTCTATTCTTCCTAACAAAGTTCACAGTTTCCCACGTAAGACTCCATTTGCCAAACTTTTGCCCAATCACTTAGCCTGTCTATATCCCTTTGCAGACTCTCTACCTCCTCTTGACAAATTACTTTCCTACCTATCTTGGTATCAATGACAAATTTAGCTACCAAACATTCGCTCCCTTCATCCAAGTCATTGATGTGGATTGTAAATAGTTGGGGCCCCAGCACTGATCCCTGTGGCACTCCACTAGTTACAGTTTGCCAACTAGAAAAAGGCCCATTTATCCCTACTTTATGCTTCCTGTTAGCTAATTAATCCTCTACCCATGCTAATATGTTACCCACTGCACCATGTGCTCTTATCTTGTGTTGTTATCTTTAATATGACATCTTGTCAAATGCCTTTAGGCAATCCAAGGACACCACATCTACAGGTTCCCCTTTATCCATCCTTCTTGTTACTTCCGCAAATTGGAAAGTTTTCTAAGACTGCTCAGTCTTGTTCCTCTGCCTCTTCCTTGTTTGCCATTGTCAATTCCCCAGACTCACTCTCTAGGAAACCAACACTAGCTTTTATTCTTTCTCTATTTAAATACGTGTAGAATTTATATTACTAGCTCACTTTCTCTCATACTCTACTTTGTCCATCTTTATTTTGTTTAGACATTCTTTCCTGGTTCTTAAAATTTGACCAATCTTCTGACCTACCACTACTCTGCAAAATTGTACAGTGTTCCTTTCAGTTTGATACAATCCTTGAATTCCTTATTCAGCTGTGGTGATTGCAACCTTTTCAAAGAGTTTTTCTTTCTCACTGGGATAAATCTTTGCTGAGAGTCATTAAATATCTCCTTGAAAGTCTGCCACCACATCTCTACTGCCCTACCTTTTAACCTAGTTTCCCAGTTCCCGTTAGCTAGCTCTGCCTTCATACCCTTATTTAGGTTATTAATTAGCTTATTTATTAAACCTTTATTTAGGTTTAAAACACTAGTTTTAGACCCATACTTCTCACCTTCAAACTGAATGTGAAACTCTATCATGTTATTATCACTGTCACCTAAAGGCTCTATTGCCATGTGGTTATTGATTAATCCTGTCTCATTGCTCATTACCAAGTTTAGAATGGCCTGCACCCTGGTTGTCCCAATTACACCCTGTAAACTCATTTTCTATTTTCTTTATTCTTTCATGCGATGTGTGTGTTGCTGGCGAGGCCAGCATTTGTTGTTCATCCCTAATTGCCTTTGACCTGAGTGGCTTGCTAGGCTATTCCAGATGGCAGTTAAGAGTCAACCACAATTGCTGTGGATATGGAGTCACATGTAGGCCAGACCAGGTAAGGATGGCAGATATCCTTTCCTAAAGGATTGAGTGAACCAGATGGGTTTTTATGACAATCGATGATAGCCACCATTACTGAAACTAGCTTTCAATTGCTGACTTGTTTTTAAATCAATTGAATTTAAATTCCACCAGCTGCTATTTGAGCCCATGCCCCCAGAGAATTAGCCTGGCATCTGGATTACAGTGACATTACCGCTACACCTTTGCCAATCTAATTCCTCTAATCTATTTGTAGATTGAAGTCACCCATGATTTTCCTGGTGCCTTTCTTACACGCCCCATTTATTTTTTCCTGTACATGCTGTCCTACAGTGTAACTACTGTTAGGGAGCTTATAAACTACTCCCAAAGGTGACCTCTTACCTTTCCTATTTCTTAACTCTATCCAAACTGATCCAACATTTTACTCTTTCAAGCTAAGGTAATCTCTTACTACTGTACTAATGACATCCTTAATTAACAGAGCTGCCCCACCACCTTTTCCTAGCTTCCTGTCTTTTTGAAATATGAAATACATTTCAATATTCAGGTCCCAGCCTTTGTCAACCTGCAGCCATGTCTCTGTGATGGCTGTCAGGTCATACATGTTTATTTCTACCTGTGCTAATAATTCATCCATTTTTTTTTACAATGCTGCATGCATTCAGATACAGAGCTTTTGACTCAGGCTTGTTATCATTTATGCAATCTTCTGTATGGTGATGTTCCCCTGTATCTGCTGTCCTTGTCCTTCTAGATGGCAGTGGTCGTGTGTTTGGAAGGTGCTGTCGAAGGAACCTTGGTGAATTCCTGCAGTGCATCTTGTAGATGGTACACACTGCTGCTACTGTGTGTCAGTGGTGGAGGGAGTGAATGTTTGTGGATGGAGTTACCAATCAAGTGGGCTGCTTTGTCCTGGATGGTGTCGACTTTCTTGAGTGTTGTGGGAGCTGCACTCATCCAGGCAAGTGGGGGGTATTCCATCACACTCCTGACTTGTGCCTTGTAGATGGGGGACTAGCTTTGGGGAGTCAGGAGGTGAGTTACTTTTAGCAGAATTCCAAGCCTCTGACCTGTCTCTGTTGTGATGTGGTTTCACATTTCATCTGAGAGATAGCACCTCTGACAATGCAGCACTGCCTCAGTACCACACTGGAATGTCGGTCTAGATTGTTTTTCCAAGAAGTGGAGTGGGTTTTGAACCACTTGGAAAGAAAATTTTCTGATTCGAGGAGAGAGTGCTACCAACTGAGCTAGACTGGCACTCGAGCTCAAGCTGCAGTGTTCCAAGCACTCCGGCCAGGGAGTAACATCTGTCCGGGTTTGGCACCTCAAGTGGTTTCACATGCAAGTTGTAATAATGCTGCTCACATTATTTCATCCTGGCAAGTGCATGAGTGTCTTCAGTTGAATGCTGAGACTACAGGAGTGTCCCCACAATCGGGTGTAGCTTCTTCCACCTACAATGCATAAGTGTCCGTGTAGGACTTCAAACACAGGAACATGCAGAAGTTTATGAAACGGAGGGAGGATAATCAGTCTATTGTGTGTGTGCTGGCCGAAACAGAACTTTCAAGCTTAACCCCATTTACCCAATCTTGCTCCATAGCCCTGTCGGTTACAGGGCTTCAAGTACATGTCCAAGTGATCTTTCAATGCGATGAAGGTTTCTGCCTCATACCCTTTCAGACAGTGAGTTCCAGATTCTCACCACTCTCTGGGTGAAAAAAAATTAATCCTCAACTCCCTTCTAATCTATGCTCCCTGCTTGTTGATCTATCTGCTCAGGGAAATCAACTCTTCTGATCCTCTATATCTAGGCCCCTCATAATTTAAGAACATAAGGAATAGGAACAGGAGTAGGCCATTCAGTCCCTCGAGCCTGCTCCACCATTCAATAAGATCATAGCTGATCTTGTGTTTCGATTTCCACATTTCCATCTAACCCCAATAACTTTTGACTCCCTTGCCTAACAAGAATCTTTCTACCTCTGCCTTAAAAATATTCAATGACCCCGTCTCCACCACCTTCTGAGGCAGAGAGTTCCAAAGTCACACAACCCTCAGAGAAAAAATTTCTCCTCATCTCTGTCCTGAAAGGGCCACCCCTACTTTTAAACCAGTGCCCCCTAGTTCTGGACTCACCCACAAGAGGAAACATCCCTTCCACATCCACCCTGTCAAGGCCGTTCAGGATTTTGTATACTTCACTCAAATCACCCCTCACTCTTCTAAACTCCAGTGGAAACAAGACCAGTCTGTCTAACCTTTCCTCATAAGACATTTTATGCATTAAATCTCCATTCAGCTTCCTTTTGGCAGGATTTTTGGTTGGCGGGTGGCAATACTCAGCCGGCCGGGGAGCAGGCGGGGAGGAGACTGCTGCCCGTGATCAGTGTGAAAGACATGCTGAAAGGCTCAGCGCTGCCTGGATGAAGGGGCGGGAGGAGGGTGGAGCGCTGAAGTCAGCGCGGGCACGGGGTAACGTGGAATGAAAGCTCCCCAGAGGCAGAGAGTGCTGCCTCAGGGAGCTGAAGAATTTGAATTCAACAAAAACAGATTTAAAAATCTGGAAAAAGTGCCCACGCTGCAGAGTGAGTCACCTAAACATATGGATGCTGAAATCTGATCTTTTTTAAAATGAATCTCGGAAACCTCATCTCGCCCTTGTATGAAGTTTTCTGAAAAGTACAAAGGCCGCCTGGCCGATTCACCTGCCTGCCAGCTGTAACGTTGGACCGGCAGCGAAAAATCCCAGTTAATTGCGGAGTTAATGGGATTAGTAGCTCTCTTAATTGTCGGCGGGCATGCTGCCAACTCTTGCACGTGCCCACTGACCGAAATATTGCGCGAGTGCGCGGTGACGCCAGGATGCTCACCTGACATTTTACACGCGCAATTTTACACTTGAGCACGTCAGAAATGCACCTGCGCGCCAAGCGGAAAATTCTGGCCTGTGTTCCAGTGAAAACAACCCCAGCCTATCCAGTCTTCCCCCATCGCTAAAATTCTCCATTCCTGGCCACATCCTTGGGTTTTCCTTGATTTTACTTGCCAATATTCTTTTCATGCCCTTCCTTTGCTTTCCTAATCCCCTTTTTAGTTTCACCCCTGCACTTTCTATCCCCCTCTTGGCTTTCTTGAACTTTTGGTGTCCAACATAGTTGTCCCTGTTTTGCCTTTTCCTCCCCTCTTTGCTCCTGGAGTGGGAGTCCAGATTCGGGAGTCCCATCCTTTTCCTTTGTGGGAACCTTTTGTTCTGAACCCTCTCTACCCTCACCTCGAATATCAGTTCATCATGGCCTGTTAGTTCCTCTCAAGAGCCAATGTCGGGATGGAGGCATTCCAGGAGCTCTCATTTGATCCCAGGCCAGTCCGCTAAATAATTACACGCAGTGTTTCCTCTGCTCGGTCACCCACTGCAGCACCATCGAGCTGTTGCCGGTGTGAACCTCCAACTGGAAGTGACTCAGGATGATTCTTCCAGCTCACGTATCCAATTACAGGTACTAACTTCTGGCCAGTCTGTTGTGCGTATCGGCTAGGATCATCTTCTCATCCTGCATGGTTCTTTCAGGCAAGACTTTTGGAGCCTTTATAGCATCCTCAGAAATCTCTTAAGCCCACAGTTTAGTAGTTTGAGAACTACTGATTCTGATAAATGGTGATCCGTATCAATAATTGCCACATTTTAGCTGTTTTTGTAACTTTCTGATTTAGCACAGACTAGCGCAATCACGAGAAGATCTTCCCTCGATCTGTGTGAATCTTGCCTCTGCTGCCCTCGTACCCATCTGATTGGTTGTCCATTCTGCATCACTGGCACCCCAAGTCCAGATTGAGGTGCATCATATTGTCAAGTGGCTTCTTCCTGGAGATGATATTAACAGCAGACGGGTGAGAAGATTCATAAGCTTGCAAACCGGTTTGAAAATAAAGCAGCACACAAATGCTTGGCTGAGATTGTGAAACAAGTGGAAATGAAGGCTCCATTTGCAAAATGTATGCATCCAGCAAGAACATGGTGGACACGATGGAGAAAAACTTCTGAGTCCACTCTCCCCTTGGAAAGAGCGGGACAAATCCACAGTATCCGGGAAAAACAAACGAGTTGTTGATAAAGAGAAACACAACTTGAAGGAGCACAAAAAGTGAATCAAATGGAGATAGCCAAGTACCAGAAACAGAGAGTACGACAACCATTCCTCCAAATGTGACAGACCCAAATGTGGAAGAACTGTCAAACCTCAAGACCGTCTGAATTTATAAAGTCAGAGACTCGAGATGGGGGAGCAGGGATAGCAAGTAAAGATTGTATTACAAATAGATATATTCCATCTGAAAGGAAAGTCTTCTTTGGAGAAGGTGGGATGTTGTATGAGCCTAGATGCCACTGTAATGTAAAGATGCTTGGCAGAGCAAGGTTTAATGTGGGACTAGAGAACAGCACTGCCCATGGTATGATGTATAGAGTCACATGGTAATGGACTGAGAGAATAGTCTAGAGAGAACACTCTTGGGAGCAGCCTGTATGGAGGTAACAGCACCATGCATGATAGTATCCTGAGATCTTTAAGTAGTTAAAGGTTAACAATAAATGGCTCATGTTTAAATATACAACTCTCAAGATTTCAACATTGAGACATCTAACGAACCCATAGTACAACAAGAGAACCCTTCCCACCCACCTGGATCCTGCAAGCAAATTGGCACGGCGAGCCCTCCACCCCTCCCCCGCATCACTGCTAAGTTAATACCAGCGGCAGCAGGATGACTCCCTTCAGTGGGCATTAATTGGCTACCTAAGGGCCTCATTTGGCAGTGTGGCAGTAAGGCCAGGCCTTCCTGTCAATGGGCTTAACCGGGATGGAGGTGGGGTAGTGATGGGATCCACACCCTCCACCCTTTTGCCTGATTAAGTGTCACCCTTGTCACCAAACGTGCCACGGGGGAGGGCATTAAATCCCACCCGACATTTCGGTATGAAGCATTCCTTGTCAGTGTTTGTAGTTGTTGAGCATGTTGACTAGTGTGTCAGGAGAGGGTGTTCCATTCCATTGTTATCTGTATACTTAATAATGTTCATATGCAGGAGAGCTTTCTACCCAGCAGAATCTGCGTTGTTGTGCTTGTCACCATTAGGATCCAGTTCAAACCAAAAATCACTATGTTGGACCTGGATTTGTGCTGGACCTTTCGTGGGGGATTTTGAACCGCTGCATGCTATAATTGCAGTCTTTAAGTGGTTCTGCTATAGCTAAAACCTCATGTTGCCTTTTTATTGTAGGGAAGCAGGAACTTTGTTACATTGTGCAAGTGTCGATTTGGAATTTGAAGGAGTTGCCTGACTCCAGTTTAACCAAACCAATATCACTGACCTCATCGCTGACTAAGATCCTTCTGCCCTTGAATCATCTCTTGTTCTGACTGTCTGTCTTTGTACTGGTGAACTCTTCCACAGTAGTCACTTTTTCCACACTTGCTGAGCATTTTCACAAAGGCTCTCTTCTGATACTCACGTCTCTTTCCCACAGCTCCAATACTCACCAGGCTTTGAGGGAAGACACTGCAGCTCATCTCTGTAGTGCCATGAGGCACCGCACTCACATTCTGTCAAGTCACTGATGACGATGAATCACACCAAAATGCTTGCAGATATTTGACAAATCACATCTACCTTCAACAGGGTGAGGTTAGATTCTCAAAGTGGTGGACCTAGCCTGAAGCCACCTTGAACACAATTTAGTTGTTGAGCAACTTTTTATTATGCAGGCTGTAGATATGCCCACCAAAAATGAAAGTTGTTTTCAACCAGCACCTTGCTCCTTAGAGAGCACTCCAAGCAACTTGCATGTCAGCAAAGTATTAATTAAGAGAAACATGTTCAGCTTGCAGGAGCCAGTGCTGGGTGCCACCAGTCTGTGCCCCAAGGCTTGCTCCCGCAGGAGAGAGAGAGAGATAGAGGGCGCGAGAGGGCCATGGATGAGACTTGTGACTATGATGCAGATGACCTACACCAACAGTAAATGTCGCTCTTGTCACAGGTTCATTGCTTATTTTACTTCTGCTTAAAATTGTAATTGAGTGGAGGCTCTTGAAATCCATCAAACGTTTAATCAACAGCAGTATGTAGAGTGCGATCCCAGAAGTCACACTGGAGTTGTGGAGCCAGCGCCAATCCAGTGTTGATCCCCAATCCCGCCATCCCATTCCTCAGGGCTTCAGACTGCTTCACTGGATGTGACCCGATTCCACTGGCTCGGGGGGGCAGAACACTTCAGGTTACTGGAGTTTAGAAGAATGAGAGGTGATCTTATTGAAACATATAAGATTCTGAGGGGGATAGACAGGGTGGATGCTGAGAGGTTGTCATGGGGAATGTAGAAAGAGGGGGCACTGTTTAAAAAATTAAGGGGTCTCCCGTTTAAGGCAGCGGTAAGGAGGAATTTCTTCTCTCAGGGCGTTGTTAATCTGTGGAATTCTGTTCCCAAGAGAACAATGGAGGCTTGAATATATTTAAGGCGGAGTTAGACAGATCTTAGACAGGTTGACAAGGGAGTCAAGGCTATATTGGGCACAGGGAGGGAAGTGGAGTTGAGGCTACAACCAGATCAGCCATGATCTTACTGAATGGCAGAGCAGGCTTGAGGGGCCGAATGGCCTACTCCTGCTCCTATTTCTTATGTTCATATGTTATCTCACTTGGGCACAATATTACGCTAGCTCCTCAATGAGCCTGTAATTGGTGTTTGGAGGGAGTGGGCGAAGACCAGCAAGCAAGGTCATCAATTCAGCGGTGGCAGCGGTGAGAACCCAGGTGATCCTCTGTGATGCATGTGTTCCTCCAGGGTCCGGTTGCTGTCGGGCTCCAGCATCTTCCGCTCCCCGGATGTCTGCGATGTGAACAAGGTCCTGACGGGAATTCCCGGCTTCTGCACGTCACATTTTGCAAGATGTGTTCTGTACCGGCGTGTTTTCCTGCCAAAGTGGGCAGTAAATTTGATGTGGTGTGGTGATACTGGCGAGCAGGATTAACTGATGTGCAGATGCATTCCAATTTAGTTCCCAACGTGTGGCAGTGGGAAATGTGGCCTACCATTGACGTGCGGAGCAGACGGTTCCAAACTGGTTTCGTGACCTCGTGAAAGTGATTCTTGACCTTCCTGCCAGATTTTCCGCTCATGCTTGCCCTGATGCCTGACGCCAACGGGCACGGAAAATTCCAGCCACAGTATTTCTTAAATGGTGAGAGATTAGAAAGTATAGATGTACAAAGGGACCTGGGTGTCCTCGTCAATAAAGCAATGAAAGCTAACATGGAAGTTCAGCAGACAATTAGGAAGGCTAATGGAATGTTAGCCTTTACCACAAGAGGATTTGAGTACAGGAGTAGTGAAGTGTTGCTTCAGTTCTACAGAAACTTGGTTAGACCGCACCTGGAGTACTGTGTGCAGTTTTGATCCCCTTACCTCAGAAAGGATATTATTACCATAGAGGGGGTGCAACAAAGGTTCACCAGACTTGTTCCTGGGATGGCAGGTATGTCCTATGAAGAGAGATAGGGGAAACTGGGCCTGTATTCTCTACAGTTTCGAGGAGTGAGAGGTGATCGCGTTAAAATCAGCAAAATACTTAAAGGAATAGATGCAGGTAAGATATGGCTGGGGAGTCTAGAACCAGAGGACACAAATTCATAATAAGGGGGAAGTCACTTAGGACTGAGATGAGGAGAATTTTTATTTTACTCAGAGGGTTGTGAATCTTTAGAATTCTCCAACCCAGAGGGCTGTGGAAGCTCAGTCATCGAGTATGTTTAAGGTAGAGATTGATAAATTTCTAAATACCAATGTCTCAAAGGAATAGTGTGGGAAAAGGGCACTGTAATGGATGATCAGCCATGATTGTACTGAATGATGGAGTAGGCTGGATAGGCTGAATGGCCTACTCCTGCTCCTATGTTCCTGGTTGGAGAGTTGGGAATTAGGACACTGAGTCCAAAAAGTAGAATCAGACTTTTCTGGGTGGATTGTTCATTTGATATCTGTGGTTGATATATTTGTGTTAGCCAAAGCTATTAAGAGATGTGGGCCAAAAGCGGGCATTTGGATACATATCAGCCATGATCTTAGAGCATGGTGGAACAGGCTCAAGAAGCTGAATGGCCTCCTCCTGCTCCTCAGTTCATATATTAAAAGTCTGTCATCGAAAATGCCCTCCACAGTTTGGCTTCCACTGACCCCTCTTTCCGTGCCCAGTAGGTGCAGCTTCCACCCATTGCTAATGAGATTTAAGTCACAATTGAGAGACTAGGCACTCCAAAGCTGTTCTGAGGGAGTGCTGAACTGTCGAGGGTCAGTACTCAGGGAGTGCTGCACTTTTGAGGATCAGTACTGAGGGAGTGCTGCTCTGTTGAGGGTCAGTACTGAGAGAGTGCTGCAAAGCCGAGGGTCAGTGCTGAGGGAGTGCTACACTGTTGGAGGGTCAATACTGAGGAAGTGCTGCACCGAGGGAGGGTCAGTACTAAGGGAGTGCTGCACTGTTAAAGGGTCTGTACTGAGGGAGCACTACATCGTCAGAAGGTCAATACCAAGGGAGTACTGCACTGTCGGAGGGTCAGCACTGAGGGAGTGCTGCACTGTCAGAGGTTCAGTACTGAGGGAGTGCTGCACTGTGGTCTCCTGGGATCCCTCAATCAACATCATAAAATTATCTGGCCATGATCATATTGCTGTTTTTGGGATCTTGATGTGTGCATCTCAGCTGCTGTATCTCCTACAGTAAGAACATTCAAAATAGGAGCAGGAGTGGGTCATTCGGCCCCTCGAGCCAGCTTCGCCATTCAATAAGATCATGGCTGTTCTGTTTGTGTTTTGAATTTGACATCCTCTTCTACCCCGGTAACCTTTGACTCTCTTGCCTAACAAGGATCTTTCTATCTCTGGCTTAAAAATATTCAATGACCCCGTCTCCACCTCATCTGAGGCAGAGAGTTCCAAAGTCACACAACCCTCAGAAAAAAAACTTCTCCCCATCTCTGTCCTGAAAGGGCCACCCCTAATTTTAAACCAGTGCCCCCTAGTTCTGGACTCACCCACAAGAGGAAACATCCTTTCCACGTCCACCTTGTCAAGACTGTTCAGGATCTTGTATACTTCAATCAAATCACCCCTCACTCTTCTAAACTCCAGTGGAAACAAGCCCAGTCTGTACAACCTTTCCTCATAAGGCAACCCACTCATTCCAGGTATCAATCTAGTAAACCTCCTCTGAACCGCCTCCAATGCATTTACATCCATCCTTAAACAAGGAGACCAAAACTGCACACAGTATTCGAGGTGTGGTCTCACCAATGCCCTGTATAACTGAAGCATAACATCCTTACTTTTACAAGTCCTTACAGCAGTGACTACCCTCTAAAAAGTACTTTGTTGGCTGTGATGCTCTTTGGGATGAGCTGAGGTTGTGAAAGGTGCTATAGAAATGCAGGTGGATCTTTTTCACTTTCAGTAGGCAGGCTGAAAAATCCTGTAAATGGCGCCTCTGTCCGATTTTGCCACCTGAGGCACTGGGAGGGTTATGGGGAGGCCCATTTGTCCCCGCTCCACACCCCCCCCCCCTCCCCGCTGTCACCATATCCCCACACTCTCACTGTGGATTTTCAGAGCCTCAGCGGTTGGTGGTTTCCATTTCAGCCGTCAGTCTTCCACCCTGTTTCCTCCCAGTTGCAGCGATGAGTCGGCACATCCACGGAACTCCCACCGCAGCCTACTATTATAAACGTGTCCCTGTGGAAGACCAGGCTGCCTCGGTCGGCAACAAAGCAGCTTGGATTCAGGAATAGGCTAAGGGTTCATTTCTGGAGCGGATCTCGCAGCACTGTGAGGCAGACATGATTTTGTTCATATTCTCTGACTGCCAAATCTGTAGGAACGTTATGGAGCTTGTATCATGTTTCCTCACGTGCTGTTTGGATGTGGTCAGCCCCGTGCTTTTAAGTGGGTTAACTCCTACCTCTCCAGGGACAAAAGCATAAAAATCTAGGCCGATCTTACAGTGCAGTAGCGAGGGAGTTCTGCTCTGCCCATGTGAGATGTTAAGCCAAAGTCCCTGTCTGCCCTCTCAGATGGATGTATAAGATCCCATGGCATTATTTCAAAGAGCAGGGGTGCTCTCCCTGATGTCTTGCCAATATTTATTGATCAACCAACATCACTAAAACAGATGATCCCAGCTATTATCACACTGCTGAATGTGGGATCTTGCTGTGTGCAAATTGGACTCTCCATTCACTCCATTACCACAGTGGCTGCACTTCCAAAAGCGGTTGCAAAATGCTTCAGAGCATTGATGAAATGTGGATGGTCGGAAGAGAGAGACAGAATTAGCTCAGTAACATGGAAGTTATGTAACATGTGCTAAATATATATATAGCCTAGCAACTGTTGCTTGGAAGTACAAAGACTGGATGTCACTCATTTGAAAACAAGTCAATGCATTGTTTCAAGTTATTGACGGGGTAGCACCATATAAAATCATTCAGCAAAAGGAAGCTGAAAGGGAAAACAAGGGCCTTAAACAAAACACATTAATGTATAAATCTACAGCAGTATTTAGCTGAAGAAGTGTTTGGTGTAATGGCTGAAGGCTACCTGAATCTGAACAGTGTGGAGCTCCATTTGATTGTGCTGTTTCTGGTACAGCACTGCTTGTGTCAGCTGTGGCTCAGTTGATAATATGCTAACCTTGGAATCACAAGGTTATCGTTTTCAAGGACCACTTCAGGGCCAAAATTGAGGCTGACTCTCCAGTGCAGCACTGTTGGAGCACTGCACTGTCAGAAGTGCCACATTTCAGGTGAGATGCTAAATGGAGGCCCCATCAGCCTCCTTGGGTAAAAGACCCCAAGACACTCTTTCAAAGAAGATCAGAGGAATTATCCCTGGTGATGTTTATCCCTCAATCGTCATTGGACAAAACAGACCATCTGGTCATTATCACGTTGTTGTTTGGGGGAGTTTGCTGTGTGCAAATTGGCTGATGCATTTCCTGTGTTACAACAGGGATGACACTTCAAAACATACTTCCAGGCCAGTGTAGCACTTTGAGCCCAGTGGTTGGGGAAAAGTGCTATATAAATGCAAATCTTTCTTTCTTCTCTTGGCGCTGAGTTCAAGAAAGGAGGAACTAGAAAACTGTGGTGTCCAGTATTCCCACTGAGATTCCCGTCTTGAAGGTGTGAAATATGCTGCCTAAACGTGTCTCTTTTTGTTTTGAAGAGAGGGCAAGTTGGGAACTGTCCCGAGGGCCTCAAGCTCTTGAGCATGGGTTACGCTGACTGGAAAATGAATCCCTCAGAAAAATCCAATTTTAAAACTGAGGTTAAGTTTTCCCCACACTTCCTTGATTTTAATGGAAATGAACAGTGGGTGTTGGTGGGGGAGGGGGGAGTTGGGGAACACGTGGTGGGTATTGTGGGGTTAGGGGTTTAACAGTTGGTCAATCAGTCACTCACAATAAGAATTATCCTAACATCTTGAGTGGTCTATGAAGAATTAAATGAATTGGAAAACTGCGAGGATTTGGAAATGGCACCCATCTAGGAAGCAGTTGGAGGATGGTGAGGGGTGGGGAGGATGGGGAGGTGTGGGTAGTTTCTGCTTGACCACCTGGGTGCTAAAACAGGCAGAATGGGTTACCCGCATTCTGTGTCAGCTGTGCCATTGAGATATGCACAGCTGGAGCTGGGCAATGTCCTCAGTGGGAGGGCAACCTGTGCTGATGAGAGGTTGTTGACCTGACAGGTTGGGCAGGATTTTGGTTACGGAAGTGGGTAGCTTGGTCAGGAAATTTCCCCACTTGCCAGACTCGTCTCATTAGAAAGTGCCACGAAATGTGTGATTTTCAGGTTGTGGGGACAGGAGCAGGATAGATTCGGGCCTGCCTACCCCAGGAGCAGAGCATAGGCGGCCATGTGGGGGTACGGCGGGAGGGGGCTGGCGGGTGAGCAAGTGCCAAGGTGAGGCTGGTTGAAAGCCTGCCACAGTTCAATGAGACTTTGTCCCAATTGTTTTAGACATTGTTAAGCTGTCTAGCTCTCAACTCTCACTCTCCCTCACCCTTCCCACCCACACCCCATGCCCTCTCATACCCCCATGCCATCTCAATGCCATCTCATGTCCCCCACCCACCCCCATGACCCCTCATATCCTCCATGCTACCTCCATAGCATCCAGTACCCACCATGGGCAGACCCCAGGTGCCATCTGGGGATGAAGAAAAAATAAACTTCCTGTTAAAGCAGTCCAGCAGAGGGCTGTTTAAACTCTCAAAGATAGCTGCTGCCACCTGTTTGACTTTTTTTAAGTTTAAAAAATGGGGCAGTTAAAAAACTACAGATCATGAAATTAATACAGATCTTACCCATCCTCGAGGAGCATCGGTAGTTACTCTGGCAATTCCTGACTCCCACATTGCAGGTCCTTGCAACAGCCAAAATGGGGTCTATTTGAAAACCAGCGCTAAGTTCAAATGGCCCAATTGAATTCTGGGTGCCCATCAATGTAACCACCCCCCTCCCCTCCCCCACCCCCTCCCCATCCCCTCCCCTCCCCCCTCCTCTCCCCCACCCCCTCCCCTCCCCTCCCCATCCCCTCCCCACCCCCGCCCCCTCCCCATCCCATCCCCTCCCCTCTCCATCCCCCATCCCCCTCCCCTCCCCCTCCCCCACTCCCCAACCCCACCCCCTCCCCTGCCCCTCCCCAACCCTGCCCCTTCTGCATCCCCACCCCCTCCCCCTCCCCATCCCATCCCCTCCCCTCTCCATCCCCCATCCCCTCCCCCTCCATCCCCCTCCCCAACCCCTTCCCCTCCTCCTCCCCACCCCCTCCCCTCCCCATCCCCCACCCCACTCCACCCCCTCCCCCTCCCCCTCCCCCAGCAACACCGCCAGCAAAAATTGGATCTCTGGGAAGTGGGAACCAATGGGCCTCCTGCCCCTGGGTCCTGCCCTCCCGTCTTGAAATGCGTGCCCCAACTCCGAGGGGATCCGGCCGGTTCCCTCCGTGTCTCAGTGCACAGACGCTGTCCAGTCTGCTGGGGATTTCCAGCATCCTCTGCCCTGATTGCAGTCGATCTGTCGGTTTACCAGCCTGCGGTAAATCTGCTGCCTCTGCAGGAAAGCAGCTGCGAAGGTTGGGCAGGGCGGACGGGGGAGTTGAGGGAGTACTGGGAAGAGGAAGGAGTTAGTAAAGATCTAGCACTGAGGAACATACTTGGCGTTATTTAGCAGCGTGTGCAGTGACCTTGGCGAGAGCCCAGGCTCTGCTTACAGCAGCCAGCACTGCGCCAATTTACTGCCCGGCAAAATCCCAAACGTCCGCATCAGGGGGTAAAACGTGTTCCTGGAACTGGGGGCTGAGTCTGACAAGCTGCTCGTTGCGATACCAGTGACTGCATCAACAACAGGAACGCACTGGCCAATCTGCTCAGTGAAGGTTGTCATTGAGCAGAAGCATTTTGCGGCAGCAAGCTTTCAGCCACTGGAGCCGGGCAGCAGGTGAGAGGCCACAGTGAGTCAGCACAGGGGAGGATATTCTGGAGCCCGGGGTGGGGCTGGGGCTGGGGTGTGGACAGAACTGGAAGTGACCAATGTTAGGTTGAGTTACAGTAGCCTCACTAATGTGGATATCATATATAGCTCTGAATTTCCTAATGCCCCAAAGCGCCAGCACTTCTCAACATGAAAGAATTCGAGGAATACGAGAGGTTCCAGGAAACACCCATGTAATACCTGATTTCACATTTCAAAGTCTGTTTAATACACTGATAAATCTATGACACAAACTTCATTTTAATACATCACTGCCCCTGATATCCAGTGTTTAATATAGACACACTGCCTAATACCCAGTGTTTCATATACGCACACTGTCTAATATCCAGTGTTTAATAAACACACACTGCCTAATGCCCAGTGTTTCATATACACACACTACCTAATATCCAGTGTTTAATAAACACATGCTGCCTAATATCCAGTGTTTCATACACACAGACCACCTAATATCTAGTATTAAATATACGCGCACTGTTTAATATCCAGTCTTTAATATACACACACTGCCTAATATCCAGTATTTCATATACACACACCACCTAACATCCAATACAAAAACAGAATTACCTGGAAAAACTCAGCAGGTCTGGCAGCATCGGCGGAGAAGAAAAGAGTTGACGTTTCGAGTCCTCATGACCCTTCGACAGAACTTGATTTCGAGTCCAAGAAAGAGTTGAAATATAAGCTGGTTTAAGGTGTGTGTGTGGGGAGGCGGAGAGAGAGAGAGAGACAGAGGTGCTTGTGTAGACAAACAAGCAGTGATAGAAGCAGATCATCAAAAGATGTCAGTGACAATGGTACAAAAGAACACATAGGTGTTAAAGTTAAAGTTGGTGATATTATCTAAACGAATGTGCTAATTAAGAATGGATGGTAGGGCACTCAAGGTACAGCTCTAGTGGGAGTGGGGGGAGCATAAAAGATTTTAAAATATTTAAAAATAATGGAAATAGGTGGGAAAAGAAAAATCTACCTTGTCCAGTCCCTTCCCACCTACATCCGTGATTCCTCTGACACCTTACGTCACATCAACAATTTCCAGTTCCCTGGCTCCAACCGCTTCCTCTTCACCATGGACGTCCAATCCCTCTACACCTCCATCCCCCACCAGGATGGTCTGAGGGCCCTTAGCTTCTTCCTCGAACAGAGGCCCGAACAATCCCCATCCACCACTACTCTCCTCCGTCTGGCTGAACTTGTTCTCACGTTGAACAATTTCTCCTTCAACTCCTCTCACTTTCTCCAAATAAAAGGTGTGGCTATGGGTACCCGCATGGGCCCCAGCTATGCCTGTCTCTTTATGGGATATGTGGAACATTCCTTGTTGCAGTCCTACCCCGGCCCCCTTCCACAACTTTTTCTCCGGTACATCGATGATTACTTCGGTGCCGCTTCATGCTCTCGTCGGGACTTGGAAAAATTTATTAATTTTGCTTCCAATCTCCACCCCTCCATCATTTTCACGTGGTCCATCTCTGACACTTCCCTTCCCTTCCTTGACCTCTCTGTCTCAATCTCTGGTGATAGACTGTCCACCAATATCCATTACAAACCCACCGACTCCCACAGCTACCTCGACTACAGCTCCTCACACCCCGCTTCCTGTAAGGACTCCATCCCATTCTCCCAGTTCCTTCGCCTTCGTCGCATCTGTTCCGATGATGCTATCTTCAAAAATGGTTCCTCTGACATGTCCTCCTTCTTCCTTAACCGAGGTTTTCCACCGACGGTCGTTGACAGGGCCCTCAACCGTGTCCGGCCCATCTCCCGCGCATCCGCCCTCACGCCTTCTCCTCCCTCCCAGAAACATGATAGGGTCCCCCTTGTCCTCACTTATCACCCCACCAGCCTCCGCATTCAAAGGATCATCCTCCGCCATTTTCGCCAACTCCAGCATGATGCCACCACCAAACATATCTTCCCTTCACCCCCCTTATCGGCATTCCGTAGGGATCGCTCCCTCCGGGACACCCTGGTCCACTCCTCCATCACCCCCTACTCCTCAACCCCCTCCTATGGCACCACCCCATGCCCACGCAAAAGATGTAACACCTGCCCCTTCACTTCCTCTCTCCTCACCGTCCAAGGGCCCAAACACTCCTTTCAAGTGAAGCAGCATTTCACTTGCATTTCCCCCAACTTAGTCTACTGCATTCGTTGCTCCCAATGTGGTCTCCTCTACATTGGAGAGACCAAACGTAAACTGGGCGACCGCTTTGCAGAACACCTGCGGTCTGTCCGCAAGAATGACCCAAACCTCCCTGTCGCTTGCCATTTTAACACTCCACCCTGCTCTCTTGCCCACATGTCTGTCCTTGGCTTACTGCATTGTTCCAGTGAAGCCCAACGCAAACTGGAGGAACAACACCTCATCTTCCGACGAGGCACCTTACAGCCTTCCGGTCTGAATATTGAATTCAATAACTTTAGGTCGTGAGCTCCCTCCCCCATCCCCACCCCCTTTCTGTTTCCCCCCTTTTTTTCCCCTTTTTTTTCCCTATAAATTTTATAGATTTTTCTTTTCCCACCTATTTCCATTATTTTTAAATATTTTAAAATCTTTTATGCTCCCCCCACCCCCACTAGAGCTGTACCTTGAGTGCCCTACCATCCATTCTTAATTAGCACATTCGTTTAGATAATATAACCAACTTTAACTTTAACACCTATGTGTTCTTTTGTACCATTGTCACTGACATCTTTTGATGATCTGCTTCTATCACTGCTTGTTTGTCTACACAAGCACCTCTGTCTCTCTCTCTCTCTCCGCCTCACCACACACACACCTTAAACCAGCTTATATTTCAACTCTTTCTTGGACTCGAAATCAAGTTCTGTCGAAGGGTCATGAGGACTCGAAACGTCAACTCTTTTCTTCTCCGCCAATGCTGCCAGATCTGCTGAGTTTTTCCAGGTAATTCTGTTTTTGTTTTGGATTTCCAGCATCCGCAGTTTTCTTTGTTTTTACCTAACATCCAATGTTTCATATACCCACACTGCCTAATATCCAGTGTTTAATAAACACACACTGCCTAATACCCAGTGTTTCATATATGCATGCTGCCTAACATCCAATGTTTAATAAACACGCACTACCTAATATCTAGTGTTTAATATACGCACACTGTTTAATATCCAGTGTTTCATATACACCCACTACCTAATAACTAGTGTTTAATAAACACACACTGCCTAATATCCAGTGTTTCATATACACACACTACCTAACATCCAATGTTTAATAAACACACACTACCTAATATCCAATGTTTAATAAACACACACTACCTAATATCCAATGTTTAATAAACACACACTGCCTAATATCCAGTGTTTAATATACACACTACCAAATATCCAGTGTTTAATAAACACACACTGCCTAATATCCAGTGTTTCATATACACACACTACCTAACATCCAATATTTAATAAACACACACTACCTAATATCCAATGTTTAATAAACACACACTGCCTAATATCCAGTGTTTAATAAACACACACTGCCTAATATCCAGTGTTTCACATAAACACACCACCTAATATCCAGTGTTTAATGAACACACACTGCCTAATATCCAGTGTTTAATATACACACACTACCTAACATCCAATGTTTAATAAACACGCACTACCTAATATCCAGTGTTTAATAAACACACCACCTAATATCCAGTGTTTCATATACACACACTGCCTAATATCCAGTGTTTAATAATCACACACTGCCTAATATCTAATGTTTAATAAACATGCACTACCTAATATCCAGTGTTTCAAATAGATGCACTGCCTAATATCCAGTGTTTCATATACCCACACTACCTAATATCCAGTGTTTAATAAACACACACTGCCTAATATCCAGTGTTTCATATAAACACAATGTTTAATATCTACTGTTTAATATACACACACTGCCTAATATCCAGTGTTTAATATATATATACACACACCACCTAATATCCAGTGTTTAATATACACACACTGCCTAATATCCAGTGTTTCATATACACACAGTTTGATATCCAGTGTTTAATATGCACGTACTGTCTAATAGCCAGTGTTTAATATACACACACTGCCTAATATCCAATATCTAATAAACACACACTACCTAATACCCAGTGTTTCATATACGCACACTGTCTAATATCCAGTGTTTCATATACACACACCACCTAACATACAATGTTTAACAAACACATACTGCTTAATATCCAGTGTTTCATACACACAGACTACATAACATCTAGTGTTTAATATATGCACACTGTTTAATATCCAGTGTTTAATATACACACACCACCTAATATCCCATATTTAATATACGCACACTGTTTAACATCCAGTGTTTCATATACGCACACTGTCTAATATCCAGTGTTTCATATACACACACCACCTAACATCCAATAACATCCAATGTTTAATAAACACACACTGCCTAATATCCAGTGTTTCATATACACACACTACCTAACATCCAATTTTTAATAAACACACACTGCCTAATATCCAATGTTTAATAAACATGCTAATATCCTAATATCCAATGTTTCATATAGATGCACTGCCTAATATCCAGTGTTTCATATACCCACACTACCTAATATCCAGTGTTTCATATAAACACAATGTTTAATATCTACTGTTTAATATACACACACTGCCTAATATCCAGTGTTTAATATATATACACACCACCTAATATCCAGTGTTTAATATACACACACTGCCTAATATCCAGTGTTTCATATACACATACTGTTTGATATCCAGTGTTTAATATGCACGTACTGTCTAATATCCAGTGTTTAATATACACACTGCCTAATATCCAATATCTAATAAACACACACTACCTAATATCCAATGTTTAATGAACACACACTACCTAATATCCATTGTTTAATGAACACACACTGCCTAATATCCAGTGTTTCATATACACACACTACCTAACATCCAATATTTAATAAACACACACTACCTAATATCCAATGTTTAATGAACACACACTACCTAACATCCAATGTTTAATGAACACGCACTACCTAATATCCAGTGTTTCATATACACACACTGCCTAATATCCAGTGTTTCATATACCCACACTACCTAATATCCAGTGTTTAATAAACACACACTGCCTAATATCCAGTGTTTCATATATACACACTACCTAACATCCAATGTTTAATAAACACACACTACCTAATATCCAATGTTTAATAAACATGCACTACCTAATATCCAGTGTTTCATATAGATGCACTGCCTAATATCCAGTGTTTCATATACCCACACTACCTAATATCCAGTGTTTAATAAACACACACTGCCTAATATCCAGTGTTTCATATATACACACTGTTTGATATCCAGTGTTTAATATGCACATACTGTCTAATATCCAGTGTTTAATATACACACACCACCTAATATCCAATATCTAATAAACACACACTACCTAATACCCAGTTTTTCATATACGCACACTGTCTAATATCCAGTGTTTCATATACACACACCACCTAACATACAATGTTTATCAAACACATACTGCTTAATATCCAGTGTTTCATACACACAGACCACATGACATCTATTGTTTAATATACGCAAACTGTTTAATATCCAGTGTTTAATATACACACACCACCTAATATCCCATATTTAATATACGCTCACTGTTTAACATCCAGTGTTTCATATACGCACACTGTCTAATATCCAGTGTTTCATATACACACACCACCTAACATCCAATAACATCCAGTGTTTAATAAACACACACTGCCTAATATCCAGTATTTCATATACACACACTACCTAACATCCAATGCTTAATAAACACACACTGCCTAATATCCAATGTTTAATAAACACACACTGCCTAATATCCAATGTTTAATAAACACGCACTACCTAATATCCAGTGTTTAATATACACACACTGCCTAATATCCAGTGTTTAGTATACACACACTGCCTAATATCCAGTATTTCATACACACATACTGTTTGATATCCAGTGTTTAATATGCATGTACTGTCTAATATCCAGTGTTTCATATACACACACTGTTTGATATCCAGTGTTTAATATGCACGTACTGTCTAATATCCAGTATTTAATATACACACACTGCCTAATATCCAATGTTTATTAAACACACACTGCCTAATATCTAGTGTTTCATATACAAACACTGCCTAATATCCAATATTTAATAAACACACACTGCCTAATATCCAGTGTTTCATATACGCACACTGTTTAATATCCAGTGTTTAATATACACACACCACCTAATATCCCATATTTAATATACGCACACTGTTTAACATCCAGTGTTTCATATAGATGCACTGCCTAATATCCAGTGTTTCATATACCCACACTACCTAATATCCAGTGGTTAATAAACACACACTGCCTAATATCCAGTGTTTCATATAAACACAATGTTTAATATCTACAGTTTAATATACACACACTGCCTATTATCCAGTGTTTAATATATATACACACACTACCTAATATCCAATGTTTAATAAACACACACTGCCTAATTTCCAGTGTTTAATAAACACACACTGCCTAATATCCAATGTTTAATATACACACTGCCTAATATCCAGTGTTTAATAAACATACACTGCCTAATATCCAGTGTTTCATATACACACACTACCTAACATCCAATATTTAATAAACACACACTACCTAATATCCAATGTTTAATAAACACACACTGCCTAATATCCAGTGTTTAATAAACATACACTGCCTAATATCCAGTGTTTCATATAAACACACCACCTAATATCCAGTGTTTAATGAACACACACTGCCTAATATCCAGTGTTTCATATACACACACTATCTAACATCCAATGTTTAATAAACACGCACTACCTAATATCCAGTGTTTAATAAACACACCACCTAATATCCAGTATTTCATATACACACACTACCTAACATCCAATGCTTAATAAACACACACTGCCTAATATCCAATGTTTAATAAACACACACTGCCTAATATCCAATGTTTAATAAACACGCACTACCTAATATCCAGTGTTTAATATACACACACTGCCTAATATCCAGTGTTTAGTATACACACACTGCCTAATATCCAGTATTTCATACACACACACTGTTTGATATCCAGTGTTTAATATGCATGTACTGTCTAATATCCAGTGTTTCATATACACACACTGTTTGATATCCAGTGTTTAATATGCACGTACTGTCTAATATCCAGTATTTAATATACACACACTGCCTAATATCCAATGTTTATTAAACACACACTGCCTAATATCTAGTGTTTCATATACAAACACTGCCTAATATCCAATATTTAATAAACACACACTGCCTAATATCCAGTGTTTCATATACGCACACTGTTTAATATCCAGTGTTTAATATACACACACCACCTAATATCCCATATTTAATATACGCACACTGTTTAACATCCAGTGTTTCATATAGATGCACTGCCTAATATCCAGTGTTTCATATACCCACACTACCTAATATCCAGTGTTTAATAAACACACACTGCCTAATATCCAGTGTTTCATATAAACACAATGTTTAATATCTACAGTTTAATATACACACACTGCCTATTATCCAGTGTTTAATATATATACACACACTACCTAATATCCAATGTTTAATAAACACACACCGCCGAATTTCCAGTGTTTAATAAACACACACTGCCTAATATCTAATGTTTAATATACACACTGCCTAATATCCAGTGTTTAATAAACATACACTGCCTAATATCCAGTGTTTCATATACACACACTACCTAACATCCAATATTTAATAAACACACACTACCTAATATCCAATGTTTAATAAACACACACTGCCTAATATCCAGTGTTTAATAAACACACACTGCCTAATATCCAGTGTTTCATATAAACACACCACCTAATATCCAGTGTTTAATGAACACACACTGCCTAATATCCAGTGTTTCATATACACACACTATCTAACATCCAATGTTTAATAAACACGCACTACCTAATATCCAGTGTGTAATAAACACACCACCTAATATCCAGTGTTTCATATACACACACTACCTAACATCCAATGTTTAATAATCACACACTGCCTAATATCTAATGTTTAATAAACATGCACTACCTAATATCCAGTGTTTCAAATAGATGCACTGCCTAATATCTAGTGTTTCATATACCCACACTAACTAACATCCAGTGTTTAATAAACACACACTGCCTAATATCCAGTGTTTCATATAAACACAATGTTTAATATCTACTGTTTAATATACACACACTGCCTAATATCCAGTGTTTAATATATATACACACACCACCTAATATCCAGTGTTTAATATACACACACTGCCTAATATCCAGTGTTTCATATGCACACAGTTTGATATCCAGTGTTTAATATGCACGTACTGTCTAATAGCCAGTGTTTAATATACACACACTGCCTAATATCCAATATCTAATAAACACACACTACCTAATACCCAGTGTTTCATATACGCACACTGTCTAATATCCAGTGTTTCATATACACACACCACCTAACATACAATGTTTAACAAACACATACTGCTTAATATCCAGTGTTTCATACACACAGACTACATAACATCTAGTGTTTAATACATGCACACTGTTTAATATCCAGTGTTTAATATACACACACCAACTAATATCCCATATTTAATATACGCACACTGTTTAACATCCAGTGTTTCATATACGCACACTGTTTAATATCCAGTGTTTCATATACACACACCACCTAACATCCAATAACATCCAATGTTTAATAAACACACACTGCCTAATATCCAGTGTTTCATATACACACACTACCTAACATCCAATTTTTAATAAACACACACTGCCTAATATCCAATGTTTAATAAACATGCTAATATCCTAATATCCAATGTTTCATATAGATGCACTACCTAATATCCGGTGTTTCATATACCAACACTACCTAATATCCAGTGTTCCATATACACACACCACCTAAGATTCAATAACATCCAATGTTTAATAAACACACACTACCTAATATCCAATGTTTAATGAACACACACTACCTAATATCCAATGTTTAATAAACACACACTGCCTAATATCCATTGTTTAATGAACACACACTGCCTAATATCCAGTGTTTAATATACACACTGCCTAATATCCAATATCTAATAAACGCACACTACCTAATACCCAGTGTTTCATATACGCACACTGTCTAATATCCAGTGTTTCATATACACACACTACCTAACATACAATGTTTAACAAACACATACTGCTTAATATCCAGTGTTTCATACACACAGACCACATAGCATCTAGTGTTTAATATACGTACACTGTTTAATATCCAGTGTTTAATATACACACACCACCTAATATCCCATATTTAATATACGCACACTGTTTAACATCCAGTTTTTCATATACGCACACTGTCTAATATCCAGTGTTTCATATACACACACCACCTAAGATTCAATAACATCCAATGTTTAATAAACACACACTGCCTAATATCCAGTGTTTCATGTACACACACTACCTAACATCCAATATTTAATAAACACACACTACCTAATATCCAATGTTTAATGAACACACACTACCTAATATCCAATGTTTAATAAACACACACTGCCTAATATCCAGTGTTTAATAAACACACACTGCCTAATATCCAGTGTTTCATATAAACACTCCACCTAATATCCATTGTTTAATGAACACACACTGCCTAATATCCAGTGTTTCATATACACACACTACCTAACATCCAATGTTTAATAAACACGCACTACCTAATATCCAGTGTTTCATATACACACACTGCCTAATATCCAGTGTTTAATAAACACACACTGCCTAATATCCAGTGTTTCATATATACACACTACCTAACATGCAATGTTTAATAAACACACACTGCCTAATATCCAATGTTTAATAAACATGCACTACCTAATATCCAGTGTTTCATATAGATGCACTGCCTAATATCCAGTGTTTCATATACCCACACTACCTAATATCCAGTGTTTAATAAACACACACTGCCTAATATCCAGTGTTTCATATACACACAATGTTTAATATCTACTGTTTAATATACACACACTGCCTAATATCCAGTGTTTAATATATATAAACACACCACCTAATATCCAGTGTTTAATATACACACACTGCCTAATATCCAGTGTTTCATATACACACAGTTTGATATCCAGTGTTTAATATGCACGTACTGTCTAATAGCCAGTGTTTAATATACACACACTGCCTAATATCCAATATCTAATAAACACACACTACCTAATACCCAGTGTTTCATATACGCACACTGTCTAATATCCAGTGTTTCATATACACACACCACCTAACATACAATGTTTAACAAACACATACTGCTTAATATCCAGTGTTTCATACACACAGACTACATAACATCTAGTGTTTAATATATGCACACTGTTTAATATCCAGTGTTTAATATACATACACCACCTAATATCCCATATTTAATATACGCACACTGTTTAACATCCAGTGTTTCATATACACACACTGTCTAATATCCAGTGTTTCATATACACACACCACCTAACATCCAATAACATCCAATGTTTAATAAACACACACTGCCTAATATCCAATGTTTAATGAACACACACTACCTAACATCCAATTTTTAATAAACACACACTGCCTAATATCCAATGTTTAATAAACATGCTAATATCCTAATATCCAATGTTTCATATACACACACTGCCTAATATCCAGTGTTTCATATACACACACTGTTTGATATCCAGTGTTTAATATGCACGTACTGTCTAATATCCAGTGTTTAATATACACACTGCCTAATATCCAATATCTAATAAACACACACTACCTAATACCCAGTGTTTCATATACGCACACTGTCTAATATCCAGTGTTTCATATGCACACACTACCTAACATACAATGTTTAACAAACACATACTGCTTAATATCCAGTGTTTCATACACACAGACCACATAGCATCTAGTGTTTAATATATGTACACTGTTTAATATCCAGTGTTTAATATACACATACCACCTAATATCCCATATTTAATATACGCACACTGTTTAACATGCAGTGTTTCATATACACACACCACCTAAGATTCAATAACATCCAATGTTTAATAAACACACACTGCCTAATATCCAGTGTTTCATATAGACACACTACCTAACATCCAATATTTAATAAACGCACACTACCTAATATCCAATGTTTAATGAACACACACTACCTAATATCCAATGTTTAATAAACTCACACTGCCTAATATCCAGTATTTAATAAACACACACTGCCTAATATCCAGTGTTTCATATAAACACTCCACCTAATATCCATTGTTTAATGAACACACACTGCCTAATATCCAGTGTTTCATATACACACACTACCTAACATCCAATGTTTAATAAACACACACTACCTAATATCCAGTGTTTCATATACACACACTGCCTAATATCCAGTGTTTAATAAACACACACTGCCTAATATCCAGTGTTTCATATATACACACTACCTAACATCCAATGCTTAATAAACACACACTGCCTAATATCCAATGTTTAATAAACATGCGCTACCTAATATCCAGTGTTTAATATACACACACTGCCTAATATCCAGTGTTTAATATACAGACACTGCCTAATATCCAGTATTTCATACACACACACTGTTTGATATCCAGTGTTTAATATGCATGTACTGTCTAATATCCAGTGTTTCATATACACACACTGTTTGATATCCAGTGTTTAATATGCACGTACTGTCTAATATCCAGTATTTAATTTACACACACTGCCTAATATCCAATGTTTAATAAACATACACTGCCTAATATCTAGTGTTTCATATACAAACACTGCCTAATATCCAATGTTTAATAAACACACACTGCCTAATATCCAGTGTTTCATATACGCACACTGTTTAATATCCAGTGTTTAATATACACACACCACCTAATATCCCATATTTAATATACGCACACTGTTTAACATCCAGTGTTTCATATAGATGCACTGCCTAATATCCAGTGTTTCATATACCCACACTACCTAATATCCAATGTTTAATAAACACACACTGCCTAATATCCAGTGTTTCATATACACACACTACCTAACATCCAATTTTTAATAAACACACACTGCCTAATATCCAATGTTTAATAAACATGCTAATATCCTAATATCCAATGTTTCATATAGATGCACTGCCTAATATCCAGTGTTTCATATACCCACACTCCCTAATATCCAGTGTTTCATACAAACCCAATGTTTAATATCTACTGTTTAATATACACACACTGCCTAATATCCAGTGTTTAATATATATACACACCACCTAATATCCAGTGTTTAATATACACACACTGCCTAATATCCAGTGTTTCATATACACACACTGTTTGATATCCAGTGTTTAATATGCACGTACTGTCTAATATCCAGTGTTTAATATACACGCTGCCTAATATCCAATATCTAATAAACACACACTACCTAATACCCAGTGTTTCATATACGCACACTGTCTAATATCCAGTGTTTCATATACACACACCACCTAACATACAATGTTTAACAAACACATACTGTTAATATCCAGTGTTTCATACACACAGACCACATAGCATCTAGTGTTTAATATACGTACACTGTTTAATATCCAGTGTTTAATATACACACACCACCTAATATCCCATATTTAATATACACACACTGTTTAACATCCAGTGTTTCATATACGCACACTGTCTAATATCCAGTGTTTCATATACACACACACCACCTAAGATTCATTAACATCCAATGTTTAATAAACACATACTACCTAATATCCAATGTTTAATGAACACACACTACCTAATATCCAATGTTTAATAAACACACGCTGCCTAATATCCAGTATTTAATAAACACACACTGCCTAATATCCAGTGTCTCATATAAACACTCCACCTAATATCCATTGTTTAATGAACACACACTGCCTAATATCCAGTGTTTCATATACACACCCTACCTAACATCCAATGTTTAATAAACACGCACTACCTAATATCCAATGTTTCATATACCCACACTGCCTAATATCCAATGTTTAATAAACATGCACTACCTAATATCCAGTGTTTGATATAGATGCACTGCCTAATATCCAGTGTTTCATATACCCACACTACCTAATATCCAGTGTTTAATAAACACACACTGCCTAATATCCAGTGTTTCATAAACGCAATGTTTAATATCTACTGTTTAATATACACACACTGCCTAATATCCAGTGTTTAATATATATACACACACCACCTAATATCCAGTGTTTAATATACACACACTGCCTAATATCCAGTGTTTCATATATACACACTGTTTGATATCCAGTGTTTAATATGCACGTACTGTCTAATATCCAGTGTTTAATATACACACACTGCCTAATATCCAGTGTTTAATATATATACACACACTACCTAATATCCAGTGTTTCATATACACACACTGCCTAATATCCAGTGTTTAATAAACACACACTGCCTAATATCCAGTGATTCATATATACACACTACCTAACATCCAATGTTTAATAAACACGCACTACCTAATATCCAGTGTTTAATATACACACACTGCCTAATATCCAGTGTTTAATATACAGACACTGCCTAATATCCAGTATTTCATACACACACACTGTTTGATATCCAGTGTTTAATATGCATGTACTGTCTAATATCCAGTGTTTCATATACACACACTGTTTGATATCCAGTGTTTAATATGCACGTACTGTCTAATATCCAGTATTTAATTTACACACACTGCCTAATATCCAATGTTTAATAAACATACACTGCCTAATATCTAGTGTTTCATATACAAACACTGCCTAATAACCAATGTTTATTAAACACACACTGCCTAATATCCAGTGTTTCATATATGCACACTGTTTAATATCCAGTGTTTAATATACACACACCACCTAATATCCCATATTTAATATACGCACACTGTTTAACATCCAGTGTTTCATATAGATGCACTGCCTAATATCCAGTGTTTCATATACCCACACTACCTAATATCCAATGTTTAATAAACACACACTGCCTAATATCCAGTGTTTCATATACACACACTACCTAACATCCAATTTTTAATAAACACACACTGCCTAATATCCAATGTTTAATAAACATGCTAATATCCTAATATCCAATGTTTCATATAGATGCACTGCCTAATATCCAGTGTTTCATATACCCACACTACCTAATATCCAGTGTTTCATATAAACACAATGTTTAATATCTACTGTTTAATATACACACACTGCCTAATATCCAGCGTTTAATATATATACACACCACCTAATATCCAATGTTTAATATACACACACTGCCTAATATCCAGTGTTTCATATACACACACTGTTTGATATCCAGTGTTTAATATGCACGTACTGTCTAATATCCAGTGTTTAATATACACACTGCCTAATATCCAATATCTAATAAACACACACTACCTGATACCCAGTGTTTCATATACGCACACTGTCTAATATCCAGTGTTTCATATACACACACCACTTAACATACAATGTTTAACAAACACATACTGCTTAATATCCAGTGTTTCATATACACAGACCACATAGCATCTAGTGTTTAATATACGTACACTGTTTAATATCCAGTGTTTAATATACACACACCACCTAATATCCCATATTTAATATACGCACACTGTTTAACATCCAGTGTTTCATATACGCACACTGTCTAATATCCAGTGTTTCATATACACACACCACCTAAGATTCAATAACATCCAATGTTTAATAAACACACACTACCTAATATCCAATGTTTAATGAACACACACTAGCTAATATCCAATGTTTAATAAACACACACTGCCTAATATCCAGTATTTAATAAACACACACTGCCTAATATCCAGTGTTTCATATAAACACTCCACCTAATATCCATTGTTTAATGAACACACACTGCCTAATATCCAGTGTTTCATATACACACCCTACCTAACATCCAATGTTTAATAAACACGCACTACCTAATATCCAGTGTTTCATATACACACACTGCCTAATATCCAATGTTTAATAAACACACAGTGCCTAATATCCAGTGTTTCATATATACACACTACCTAACATGCAATGTTTAATAAACACACACTGCCTAATATCCAATGTTTAATGAACATGCACTACCTAATATCCAGTGTTTCATATAGATGCACTGCCTAATATCCAGTGCTTCATATACCCACACTACCTAATATCCAGTGTTTAATAAACACACACTGCCTAATATCCAGTGTTTCATATAAACACAATGTTTAATATCTACTGTTTAATATACACACACTGCCTAATATCCAGTGTTTAATATATATACACACACCACCTAATATCCATTGTTTAATATACACACACTGCCTAATATCCAGTGTTTCATATATACACACTGTTTGATATCCAGTGTTTAATATGCACGTACTGTCTAATATCCAGTGTTTAATATACACACTGCCTAATATCCAATATCTAATAAACACACACTACCTAATACCCAGTGTTTCATATACGCACACTGTCTAATATCCAGTGTTTCATATCCACACACTACCTAACATACAATGTTTAACAAACACATACTGCTTAATATCCAGTGTTTCATACACACAGACCACATAGCATCTAGTGTTTAATATACGTACACTGTTTAATATCCAGTGTTTAATATACACACACCACCTAATATCCCATATTTAATATACGCACACTGTTTAACATCCAGTGTTTCATATACGCACACTGTCTAATATCCAGTGTTTCATATACACACACCACCTAAGATTCAATAACATCCAATGTTTAATAAACACACACTGCCTAATATCCAGTGTTTCATATACACACACTACCTAATATCCAATATTTAATAAACACACACTATCTAATATCCAATGTTTAATGAACACACACTACCTAATATCCAATGTTTAATAAACACACACTGCCTAATATCCAGTGTTTAATAAACACACACTGCCAAATATCCAGTGTTTCATATAAACACTCCACCTAATATCCATTGTTTAATGAACACACACTGCCTAATATCCAGTGTTTCATATACACACACTACCTAACATCCAGTGTTTAATAAACACGCACTACCTAATATCCAGTGTTTCATATACACACACTGCCTAATATCCAGTATTTAATAAAGACACACTGCCTAATATCCAGTGTTTCATATAGACACACTACCTAACACCCAATGTTTAATAAACACACACTGCCTAATATCCAATGTTTAATAAACATGCACTACCTAATATCCAGTGTTCCATATAGATGCACTGCCTAATATCCAGTGTTTCATATACCCACACTACCTAATATCCAGTGTTTAATAAACACACACTGCCTAATATCCAGTGTTTCATATAAACACAATGTTTAATATCTACTGTTTAATATACACACACTGCCTAATATCCAGTGTTTAATATATATACACACACCACCTAATATCCAGTGTTTAACAAACACGCACTACCTAATATCCAGTGTTTAATATACACACACTGCCTAATATCCAGTGTTTAATATACAGACACTGCCTAATATCCAGTATTTCATACACACACACTGTTTGATATCCAGTGTTTAATATGCATGTACTGTCTAATATCCAGTGTTTCATATACACACACTGTTTGATATCCAGTGTTTAATATGCACGTACTGTCTAATATCCAGTATTTAATTTACACACACTGCCTAATATCCAATGTTTAATAAACATACACTGCCTAATATCTAGTGTTTCATATACAAACACTGCCTAATATCCAATGTTTAATAAACACACACTGCCTAATATCCAGTGTTTCATATACGCCCACTGTTTAATATCCCGTGTTTAATATACACACACCACCTAATATCCCATATTTAATATACGCACACTGTTTAACATCCAGTGTTTCATAAAGATGCACTGCCTAATATCCAGTGTTTCATATACCCACACTACCTAATATCCAATGTTTAATAAACACACACTGCCTAATATCCAGTGTTTCATATACACACACTACCTAACATCCAATTTTTAATAAACACACACTGCCTAATATCCAATGTTTAATAAACATGCTAATATCCTAATATCCAATGTTTCATATAGATGCACTGCCTAATATCCAGTTTTTTATATACCCACACTACCTAATATCCAGTGTTTCATATAAACACAATGTTTAATATGTACTGTTTAATATACACACACTGCCTAATATCCAGTGTTTAATATATATACACACCACCTAATATCCAGTGTTTAATATACACACACTGCCTAATATCCAGTGTTTCATATACACACACTGTTTGATATCCAGTGTTTAATATGCACGTTCTGTCTAATATCCAGTGTTTAATATACACACTGCCTAATATCCAATATCTAATAAACACACACTACCTAATACCCAGTGTTTCATATACGCACACTGTCTAATATCCAGTGTTTCATATACACACACCACCTAACATACAATGTTTAACAAACACATACTGCTTAATATCCAGTGTTTCATACACACAGACCACATAGCATCTAGTGTTTAATATACGTACACTGTTTAATATCCAGTGTTTAATATACACACACCACCTAATATCCCATATTTAATATACGCACACTGTTTAACATCCAGTGTTTCATATACGCACACTGTCTAATATCCAGTGTTTCATATACACACACCACCTAAGGTTCAATAACATCCAATGTTTAATAAACACACACTACCTAATATCCAATGTTTAATGAACACACACTACCTAATATCCAATGTTTAATAAACACACACTACCTAATATCCAGTATTTAATAAACACACACTGCCTAATATCCAGTGTTTCATATAAACACTCCACCTAATATCCATTGTTTAATGAACACACACTGCCTAATATCCAGTGTTTCATATACACACCCTACCTAACATCCAATGTTTAATAAACACGCACTACCTAATATCCAGTGTTTCATATACACACACTGCCTAATATCCAGTGTTTAATAAACACACAGTGCCTAACATCCAGTGTTTCATATATACACACTACCTAACATGCAATGTTTAATAAACACACACTGCCTAATATCCAATGTTTAATAAACATGCACTACCTAATATCCAGTGTTTCATATAGATGCACTGCCTAATATCCAGTGTTTCATATACCCACACTACCTAATATCCAGTGTTTAATAAACACACACTGCCTAATATCCAGTGTTTCATATAAACACAATGTTTAATATCTACTGTTTAATATACACACACTGCCTAATATCCAGTGTTTAATATATATACACACACCACCTAATATCCATTGTTTAATATACACACACTGCCTAATATCCAGTGTTTCATATATACACACTGTTTGATATCCAGTGTTTAATATGCACGTACTGTCTAATATCCAGTGTTTAATATACACACTGCCTAATATCCAATATCTAATAAACACACACTACCTAATACCCAGTGTTTCATATACGCACACTGTCTAATATCCAGTGTTTCATATACACACACTACCTAACATACAATGTTTAACAAACACATACTGCTTAATATCCAGTGTTTCATACACACAGACCACATAGCATTTAGTGTTTAATATACGTACACTGTTTAATATCCAGTGCTTAATATACACACACCACCTAATATCCCATATTTAATATACGCACACTGTTTAACATCCAGTGTTTCATATACGCACATTGTCTAATATCCAGTGTTTCATATACACACACCACCTAAGATTCAATAACATCCAATGTTTAATAAACACACACTACCTAATATCCAGTGTTTCATATACACACACTACCTAACATCCAATATTTAATAAACACACACTACCTAATATACAATGTTTAATGAACACACACTACCTAATATCCAATGTTTAATAAACACACACTGCCTAATATCCAGTGTTTAATAAACACACACTGCCTAATATCCAGTGTTTCATATAAACACTCCACCTAATATCCATTGTTTAATGAACACACACTGCCTAATATCCAGTGTTTCATATACACACACTACCTAACATCCAATGTTTAATAAACACGCACTACCTAATATCCAGTGTTTCATATACACACACTGCCTAATATCCAGTGTTTTATAAACACACACTGCCTAATATCCAGTGTTTCATATATACACACTACCTAACATCCAATGTTTAATAAACACACACTACCTAACATCCAATGTTTAATAAACACACACTGCCTAATATCCAATGTTTAATAAACATGCACTACCTAATATCCAGTGTTTCATATAGATGCACTGCCTAATATCCAGTGTTTCATATACCCACACTACCTAATATCCAGTGTTTAATAAACACACACTGCCTAATATCCAGTGTTTCATATAAACACAATGTTTAATATCTACTGTTTAATATACACACACTACCTAATATCCAGTGTTTAATATATATACACACACCACCTAATATCCAGTGTTTAATATACACACACTGCCTAATATCCAGTGTTTCATATACACACAGTTTGATATCCAGTGTTTAATATGCACGTACTTTCTAATAGCCAATGTTTAATATACACACACTGCCTAATATCCAATATCTAATAAACACACACTACCTAATACCCAGTGTTTCATGTACGCACACTGTCTAATATCCAGTGTTTCATATACACACACCACCTAACATACAATGTTTAACAAACACATACTGCTTAATATCCAGTGTTTCATACACACAGACTACATAACATCTAGTGTTTAATATATGCACACTGTTTAATATCCAGTGTTTAATATACACACACCACCTAATATCCCATATTTAATATACGCACACTGTTTAACATCCAGTGTTTCATATACGCACACTGTCTAATATCCAGTGTTGCATATACACACACCACCTAACATCCAATAACATCCAATGTTTAATAAACACACACTGCCTAATATCCAGTGTTTCATATACACACACTACCTAACATCCAATTTTTAATAAACACACGCTGCCTAATATCCAATGTTTAATACACACACACTGCCTAATATCCAGTATTTCATACACACACACTGTTTGATATCCAGTGTTTAATATGCATGTACTGGCTAATATCCAGTGTTTCATATACACACACTGTTTAATATCCAGTGTTTAATATACACACACCACCTAATATCCCATATTTAATAGACGCACACTGTTTAACATCCAGTGTTTCATATAAATGCACTGCCTAATATCCAGTGTTTCATATACCCACACTACCTAATATCCAATGTTTAATAAACACACACTGCCTAATATCCAGTGTTTCATATACACACACTACCTAACATCCAATTTTTAATAAACACACACTGCCTAATATCCAATGTTTAATAAACATGCTAATATCCTAATATCCAATGTTTCATATAGATGCACTGCCTAATATCCAGTGTTTCATATACCCACACTACCTAATATCCAGTGTTTCATATAAACACAATGTTTAATATCTACTGTTTAATATACACACACTGCCTAATATCCAATGTTTCATATACACACACTGTTTGATATCCAGTGTTTAATATGCACGTACTGTCTAACATCCAGTGTTTAATATACACACTGCCTAATATCCAATATCTAATAAACACACACTACCTAATACCCAGTGTTTCATATACACACACTGTCTAATATCCAGTGTTTCATATACGCACACTGTCTAATATCCAGTGTTTCATATACACACACCACCTAACATCCAATAACATCCAATGTTTAATAAACACACACCGCCTAATACCCAGTGTTTCATATACACACACTACCTAACATCCAATGCTTAATAAACACACACTGCCTAATATCCAATGTTTAATAAACACGCTCTACCTAATATCCAGTGTTTAATATACACACACTGCCTAATATCCAGTGTTTAATATACACACACTGCCTAATATCCAGTGTTTCATATACACACACTACCTAACATCCAATTTTTAATAAACACACACTGCCTAATATCCAATGTTTAATAAACACACACTGCCTAATATCCAGTGTTTCATATACACACACTACCTAACATCCAATTTTTAATAAACACACACTGCCTAATATCCAATGTTTAATAAACATGCTAATATCTTAATATCCAATGTTTCATATAGATGCACTGCCTAATATCCTGTGTTTCATATACCCACACAACCTAATATCCAGTGTTTCATATAAACACAATGTTTAATATCTACTGTTTAATATACACACACTGCCTAATATCCAGTGTTTAATATATATACACACACCACCTAATATCCAGTGTTTAATATACACACACTGCCTAATATCCAGTGTTTCATATACACACACTGTTTGATATCCAGTGTTTAATATTCACGTACTGTCTAATATCCAGTGTTTAATATACACACTGCCTAATATCCAATATCTAATAAACACACACTACCTAATACCCAGTGTTTCATGTACGCACACTGTCTAATATCCAGTGTTTCATATACACACACTACCTAACATACAATGTTTAACAAACACATACTGCTTAATATCCAGTGTTTCATACACACAGACCACATAGCATCTAGTGTTTAATATACGTACACTGTTTAATATCCAGTGTTTAATATAAACACACCACCTAATATCCCATATTTAATATACGCACACTGTTTAACATCCAGTGTTTCATATACGCACACTGTCTAATATCCAGTGTTTCATATACACACACCACCTAAGATTCAATAACATCCAATGTTTAATAAACACACACTGCCTAATATCCAGTGTTTCATATACACACACTACCTAACATCCAATATTTAATTAACACACACTACCTAATATCCAATGTTTAATGAACACACACTACCTAATATCCAATGTTTAATAAACACACACTGCCTAATATCCAGTGTTTAATAAACACACACTGCCTAATATCCAGTGTTTCATATAAACACTCCACCCAATATCCATTGTTTAATGAACACACACTGCATAATATCCAGTGTTTCATATACACACACTACCTAACATCCAATGTTTAATAAACACGCACTACCTAATATCCAGTGTTTCATATACACACACTGCCTAATATCCAGTGTTTAATAAACACACACTGCCTAATATCCAGTGTTTCATATATACACACTACCTAACATCCAATGTTTAATAAACACACACTGCCTAATATTCAATGTTTAATAAACATGCACTACCTAATATCCAGTGTTTCATATAGATGCACTGCCTAATATCCAGTGTTTCATATACCCACACTACCTAATATCCAGTGTTTAATAAACACACACTGCATAATACCCAGTGTTTCATATAAACACAATGTTTAATATCTACTGTTTTATATACACACACTGCCTAATATCCAGTGTTTAATATATATACACACACCACCTAATATCCAGTGTTTAATATACACACACTGCCTAATATCCAGTGTTTCATATATACACACAGTTTGATATCCAGTGTTTAATATGCACGTACTGTCTAATATCCAGTGTTTAATATACACACACTGCCTAATATCCAATATCTAATAAACACACACAACCTAATACCCAGTGTTTCATATACGCACACTGTCTAATATCCAGTGTTTCATATACACACACCACCTAACATACAATGTTTATCAAACACATACTGCTTAATATCCAGTGTTTCATTCACACAGACCACATGACATCTATTGTTTAATATACGCACACTGTTTAATATCCAGTGTTTAATATACACACACCACCTATTATCCCATATTTAATATACGCTCACTGTTTAACATCTATTGTTTAATATACGCACACTGTCTAATATCCAGTGTTTCATATACACACACCACCTAACATCCTATAACATCCAATGTTTAATAAACACACACTGCCTAATATCCAGTGTTTCATATACACACACTACCTAACATCCAATGCTTAATAAACACACACTGCCTAATATCCAATGTTTAATAAACACGCACTACCTAATATCCAGTGTTTAATATACACACACTGCCTAATATCCAGTGTTTAGTATACACACACTGCCTAATATCCAGTATTTCATACACACACACTGTTTGATATCCAGTGTTTAATATGCATGTACTGTCTAATATCCAGTGTTTCATATACACACACTGTTTGATATCCAGTGTTTAATATGCACGTACTGTCTAATATCCAGTATTTAATTTACACACACTGCCTAATATCCAATGTTTAATAAACACACACTGCCTAATATCTAGTGTTTCATATACAAAGACTGCCTAATATCCAATGTTTAATAAACACACACTGCCTAATATCCAGTGTTTCATATACGCACACTGTTTAATATCCAGTGTTTAATATACACACACCACCTAATATCCCATATTTAATATACGCACACTGTTTAACATCCGGTGTTTCATATAGATGCACTGCCTAATATCCAGTGTTTCATACACCCACACTACCTAATATCCAATGTTTAATAAACACACACTGCCTAATATCCAGTGTTTCATATAAACACAATGTTTAATATCTACAGTTTAATATACACACACTGCCTAATATCCAGTGTTTAATATATATACACACACCACCTAATATCCAGTGTTTAATATACACACACTGCCTAATATCCAGTGTTTCATATATACACAGTTTGATATCCAGTGTTTAATATGCACGTTCTGTCTAATATCCAGTGTTTAATATACACACACTGCCTAATATCCAATATCTAATAAACACACACTACCTAATACCCAGTGTTTCATATACGCACACTGTCTAATATCCAGTGTTTCATATACACACACCACCTAACATACAATGTTTAATAAACACACACTGCCTAATATCCAATGATTAATAATACGCTCTGCCTAATATCCAGTGTTTAATATACACACACTACCTAACATCCAATGTTTAATAAACACACACTGCCTAATATCCAATGTTTAATAAACATGCACTACCTAATATCCAGTGTTTCATATAGATGCATTGCCTAATATCCAGTGTTTCATATAGATGCATTGCCTAATATCCAGTGTTTCATATACCCACACTACCTAATATCCAGTGTTTAATAAACACACACTGCCTAATATCCAGTGTTTCATATAAACACAATGTTTAATATCTACAGTTTAATATACATACACTGCCTAATATCCAGTGTTTAATATATATACACACACCACCTAATATCCAGTGTTTAATATACACACACTGCCTAATATCCAGTGTTTCATATATATATACACTGTTTGATATCCAGTGTTTAATATGCACGTACTGTCTAATATCCAGTGTTTAATATACACACACTGCCTAATATCCAATATCTAATAAACACACACTACCTAATACCCAGTGTTTCATATACGCACACTGTCTAATATCCAGTGTTTCATATACACACACCACCTAACATACAATGTTTAATAAACACACACTGCCTAATATCCAATGTTTAATAAACATGCACTACCTAATATCCAGTGTTTCATATAGATGCACTGCCTAATATCCAGTGTTTCATATACCCACACTACCTAATATCCAGTGTTTAATAAACACACACTGCCTCATATCCAGTGTTTCATATAAACACAATTAACCATCTCACACTCACCATCATTGTCCTCATCCTGTCCATGGCACCACTCACCACCCACACAAACCAGGTACACTTATCATCTGGCCTGGCAGGCATCCTGCTTACACTCTCTCTATCTCTATCCATGCAGGACAAACTGGGATACAACAACAGGGAGAGGACACAGACTGGTGGAGGAATGTCTGAAATCAAGGTCCTCATGGACCATGAAAACAGAGCCATCCAGCTGGCCGGTGATGACCAGGACTGTTGCTGTGCTGACAGTGAGTTCGGTGCTGCTCTAACAAGTGAGGATCCAGCAGTGAAACATCCATCAGACAGCCATGCTGTGAGTGATGTGTCCTCTTTCACAGGCCACTGCCACACACTAATTATCTCTCCTTGCTTCCACAGGCACATCTGGAAAGCAGCCAATGCGGTTCACAGCCCAGGGCTTCCAATCAAGCCTGGAAGAAACCTCTGATAAGGAATCTGAAGGCACCTTCATTGAAGACCTGTCACCGTGCTCACCCACTCCCTCCACCAGCGCAGAGACACACACCTCAGTGGGACCTAGCTTTAGCCGATGGTAAATGCTGAGTTGTTCAAATTCGAGAAGCAAACTTGAAACAACTGCCGCAACTTGTTTTGCAATTTGTATAAATTTCAAGATGTGTGCCTTGAATTCAGAAGTAATAAGACCACCAAGATTTATAGGTTTCTTACCAAGCTAAGTCAAACCTTTATTAATAGAAGGAATGACTTTAAATACATAATACATACATAGATCCAAAAATTAGTACTATGCTAACTTCTAAATCCCCTAATTAATCTAATCCCCAGTTACACTTTCGTTAAGGCAACAGTAAGACACATAGATTTTAAAAGACCCAAACAAAGAAACATGATACCCTGAACAACCCAATTCTAAGTGAGTTTCCTTAACTTAACTTCAGCTCTGCAAAGACAGCAGCTTGAGGCTTAGAAACTGGAGGCTTTTCACACTTGTTAGATCTTAAAATGGCAATCCTTACACACAGCCTTCACTCCTTTATAAATATTTTCCCCTTTGAATGCAAATTCCCATTGTTTCACTATGTCTTTGGACTTTACCTTTCTAATAATGAAAACCTTTCATAGTACTAAGTTTACCAGTAATCTTTGGGAAAAATAAACACAGTTTCTGAACTCCACCTGGCTAGGTGACACATTTCGCTCCTCCTTTGAAAACAATCTAGTCTGGTTTATTTCAAAATGCAAATATTCCCTTGACATCTATTTACCTACTTAACATTTCAAACATAACTCATTTCCAATACATCAGGCCAGCTGCCTTTAATTCAGTTAAGTTTCACACACACCCCGACACATATAGACACAGATACCACTATTTTACAGTCAATTCCAATGATATCTTCTTGACATTCAGGATCACAATCTGGGGAGCACATCCCACTGTCTGATACACATCAGGCAGTGGCAGGGGTTTCCCAGGTCCCCGGCACTCGGAGGGCAGCTGGAGACCAGAAATCTGCTGAGTCTGAGTCAGATGAGGAGCCTCTGGACTCGGTCATGTCACAGTTGCTGGAGCTGCAAAGGCAAACTTGGGAACATCAGGAAGGGATGTCCGCTGCACTCCTCAGATTGCAAAGCACGATGGAGGAGTCCGTCCGTCTTCAGGCTGAGGTGATAGCGCCAGCATTGCAACGCTCCGAGATCAACACTGGTAGGATGGCGGCTGCCATGGAGACCTTGGTCCAGGACGTCGGTCCTGCACTGCTGCACGGGCTCAACTCCATCACTGACGCCATAGTTGGCCTCCAACAGTGTGTATGTGAGAGGGATGCAGGGCAGCTTGATCTCACTCCAGCTTCCCCTTCTCCTCAAGGAGTCAGACAGGGGCCCTCAGGTACCCATAGGGAGGAGGATCAGCAGGTGCACACCCCAGAGCCATCCACCCAGCTGACTCCAGGAGTGTCCGGCCCATCCGAATCCCCTCTTCCTGTGACCCCAGCAGCTCCAGCTCCACAGGCCGAGGAGGGTGCCTCTGCCACACAGCAGGACCCCGAAAGCAGGCCGAGGACCTCCAGGTCTCAGCCCTCCAGAGGACGCCCACCAAGGTCATCACAGACAGAGAGTCACAGTCAGCAGGCTGCCTCCACCTCCGCTGTGGGTATCCGGGGAGCACCAAGATGTTGCAGCAGTGTTAGGACTGTTAAGGGAATTAGTTGCAAAGCTTGGGCATGGGTGTGTTAATCACTTGTACATAATGTTCACTATCATCAATAAACTCCCAAGAATGTCTCCTGCCTATGGCTCCATGTTCTGATGAGCAGTGTTTGTGTCACTCAGATATGAAACCTTTCTGCACAAGGTAAATGCAGGTGTCTCAGTCCAGAGCCTTTTCCCTGTGCTTTGTGCTGCCTTCAGACCACAGTGATGGTCCAGCCTCACACTCCCTGGAAACATTACTGATGCCTGCACCTCGGCGGTACTGGTCATTGATGCCAGAATGTAGTGGGCAGGTGGCACAGAGTTCCATCATTCAAAATGTTATAACTGATAGAGAGTGCTACACGGATGATGTAGAGAATGCTACGTGGACGATACAGAGATTGTTCCACAGTTGATACAGAGAGTGCTACACGGCTGATACATACAGTCAAGACACATGATAAAGAGAATGCTACTTAGCTGATACAGAGAGTTTTAAGTGGATGAAACAGAGAGTGCTATCCAGCTAATAGAGAGATTGCTACAGGGCTAATACAACGAACGCTAAACGCTGATACAAAGGGTACTACACGGCTGATACAAAGAGTTTTACATGGATGATGCAGAGACTGCTACATGGTTGAAACAAATAGTGCAGCACGGCTGATTCATAGAGTCACGATATATGATAAAGAGAGTGCTACACGCTGATACAGAGAGTTTTACATGGATGATATAGAATATGCTACAAGGTAGCTTGATAGGGAGAGTGCTACATGGCTGGTGCAGAGATTGTCACACAATGGACAGAATGCTAATTGGCAGATACAGAGCGTGCTAGATGGCTGAAACAGAGAGTGTTACATGGATGATACACAGAGTGCCACAGGGTAGCATGATAGGGAGAGTGTTACACAACTGGTGCAGAGATTGCTACATGGCTTATACAGGGAGTACTACACAGCTAATGTAGAGAGTGTTATATGGCAGACAGAGTGATAATTAGCTGATATAGAGAACGCTACATGGCTGATACAGAGAGTGATACAGGGGTAATGCAGATGGGCTGCATGGCTGATAGCGAGAGTGCTACACACTGATACAGAAAGTGCTACACAACTGATACCAAAAGTGCTGCACTACTCAGACAAGAGAGTACTATGCGACTCATATAAAGTGTGTGAAATAGCTGATACAGAGAGTGATTCTTGACTGATACAGAGAATGATACATGGCTGATATAGAGGAAGACATAAGTTTGATACAGAAAGTGCTAAATGGCAAAACCAAGAGTACTATACAGCTGATTCAGAGGATGTTACACGGCTGATACGAAGAACAAGATAGAACGAGTGCTAAGTTTCTGATACAGAGAGTGCTACACCATTGATACAGAGAGTACTGAATTTCTGATACAGGGAGTGCGACATGGCTGATACAGAGAGTGTTACACGGCTGATACAGAGAATTCTACACACTGATACAGTAAGTGCTACATGGCTGATACAGAGAGTGTTACATAACTGATACAGAGAGTGCTACATTGCTGATACAGAGAGTGCTACACGGCTGATACAGATTGTGCAGCACGGCTGATACAGAGAGTGCTGCATGGCTGAAACAGAGAGTGCTGCATGGCTGATACAGATCCTGCAGCATGGCTAATGAAGAGAGTGTTACACAACTGATAAAGCGAATGTTCTACAGCTGATACAAAGAGTGCTACATGACTGACGCAGAGGGTGCTACATGACTGACACAGAAGGTGCTACATGGCTGGTAGAGAGCTTTACATGGATAATACAGAGGGTGCAGCATGGCTGATATAGAGAGTGTGACACAGCCGATACAGAGAGTGCAACACTGTTGATATAGTGAGTGCTATACGACTGTTAGAGAGATTGTTACACAGCAGATACAAAGAGGGCTACATGCATGATACAGAGAATGCTACAAGGTAGCATGATAAGGAGAGTGCTACTCGGCTGCTACAGAAAGTGCTATCTGTCTAATAGAGGGAGTGCTGCAGGTCTGCTACAGAGAGAGTTACACAGCTGATGCAGAGAGTGCTACGTGACTAATGCAGAGAAAGTTATATGGCTGACAAACAGAGTGATACACGTCAATACAGAGAGTGCTACACGGCTGATACAAAGTGTGCAGCACAGCTGATATGAAAAGTATTACACAACCGATACAGAGAGTATTACACAGCTAATACAGAGAATGTTACACAGCTGATAGAGAGAGTGCTACACGGCTGATACAGAGAGTGTTACACAGCAGATAGAGAGAGTGCTACACCGCTGATACAGAGAGTGGCACAAAGCTGATACAGAGGATGACATAAGTTTGATACAGAATGTGCTAGACAGCTGATAAAAAGAGTGCTATACAACTAAGACAGAGAGCACCACACGGCTGATACAGAGAGTGCTACGCAGCTGATACAAAGAGTGCTACACAGCTGATAAGGAGAGTGCCAAATGGCTGATACAGCGTTTGCTAAATTTCTGATACAGAGAGTGCCACACAGCTGATATGGAGGATGCTACATGGCTGATACAGTGAGTGCTACATGGCTGATACAGATAGTGCTGCATGGCTGCTACAGAGAGTGTTACATAGCTGATACAGAGAGTGCTAGATGGCTAGTACAGAGAGTGCTACATTGCTGATACAGAGAGTGCTACACCACTGATACATATTATGCAGCACGGCTGATACAGAGAGTGCTACGTGGCTGACACACAGAGTGATACATGTCAATATAGAGTGTGCTACACGGCTGATACAGAGAGTGCAGCACAGCTGATATGAAAAGTACTACACAACCGATACAGAGAGTATTACACAGCTAATACAGAGAGTGTTACACAGCTAATAGAGAGAGTGCTACATCACTGATACAGAGAGTGGCACAAAACTGATACAGAGGATGACATAAGTTTGATACAGAAAGTGCTAGACAGCTGATAAAAAGAGTGCTATACAACTAAGACAGAGAGCACCACACGGCTGATACAGAGAGTGCTACGCAGCTGATACAAAGAGTGCCATACAGTTGATATGGAGAGTGCCAAATGGCTGATACAGTGAGTGCCAAATTTCTGATACAGAGAGTGCTACATGGCTGATACAGAGAGTGCTACATTGCTGATAAAGAGAGCGCTGCATGGCTAATACAAAGAGTGTTACACAACTGATACAGAGGGTGCTAGATGGCTAGTACAGAGAGTGCTACATGGCTGATACAGATAGTGCAGCACAGCTGATACAGAGAGTGCTAGACGGCTGATATAGAGAGTGCTACATGGCTGATACAGATTGTGCAGCACGGCTGATGCGGATAGTGTTACACAACTGATAAAGCGATTGTTCTCTAGCTATTACAAAGAGTGCTACATGACTGACACAGAGGGTGCTACACAGCTAGTAAAGAGCTTTACATGGATAATACAGAGGGTGCAGCATGGCTGATATAGAGAGTGTGACACAGCCGATACAGAGAGTGCAACACTGTTCATATAGTGAGTGCTATACGACTGATAGAGAGTGTTACACAGCTGATACAAAGAGTGCTATATGCATGATACAGAGAGTGCTACAGGGTAGCATGATAGGGAGAGTGCTACTCGGCTGCTACAGAGAGTGCTATACGGCTAATAGAGCGAGTGCTGCATGTCTGCTACAGAGAGAGTTACACGGCTGATGCAGAGAGCGCTATGTGACTAATGCAGAGAAAGCTACATGGCTGACACACAGAGTGATACACATCAATACAGAGAGTGCTACACAGCTGATACAGAGCGTGCAGCACAGCTGATATGAAAAGTGTTACACAACCGATACAGAGAGTGTTACGCAGCTGATAGAGAAAGTGTTAGACTAATGATAGACAGAATGCTACACCGCTGATACAGAGAGTACCACAAAGCTGATACAGAGGATGACATCAGTTTGATAAAGAAAGTGCTAGACAGCTGATAAAAAAGTGCTATACAACTAAGACAGAGAGCACCACACAGCTGATACAGAGAGTGCCAAGCAGCTGATACAAAGAGTGCTACACAGCTGATATGGAGAGTGCCAAATGGCTGATACAGCGAGTGCTAAATTTCTCTTACAGAGAGCGCTACATGGCTGATATGGAGGACGCCACATGGCTGATACAGTGAGTGCTACATGGCTGATACAGATAGTGCCGCATAGCTGCTACAGAGAGTGTTACATAGCTGATAAAAAGAGTGTTACACGGCTCATACAGATTGTGCAGCACGGCTGATACAGAGAGTGCTGCATGGCTGATACAGAGAGTGCTGCATGGCTGATACAGAGTGTTACACAACTGATACAGAGAGTGCTAGACGGCTGATACAGAGATGCTACATGGCTGATACAGATCATGCAGCACAGCTGATATGGAGAGTGCCAACTGGCTGATACAGAGAGTGCTGCATGGCTGATACAGATTGTGCAGCATGGCTGATGCAGAGAGTGTTACACAACTGATAAAGCGAGTGTTCTACAGCTGATACAAAGAGCGCTACATGACTGACACAGAGGGTGCTATATGACTGACACAGAAGGTGCTACAAGGCTGGTAGAAAGCTTTACATAGATAAAACAGAGGGTGCAGCATGGCTGATATAGAGAGTGTTATACAGCCGATACAGAGAGTGCAACTCTGTTGATATAGTGAGTGCTATACGACTGTTAGAGAGAGTGTTATAGGGTTGATACAAAGAGGGCTACATGCATGATACAGAATGCTACACCACTGATACAGAGAGTGTTACACAGCTAATACAGAGAGTGTTAGACTGATGATAGACAGAATGCTATACCACTGATACACAGAGTACCACAAAGCTGATACAGAGGATGACATAAGTTTGATGCAGAAAGTGCTAGACAGCTAACACAGAGCACACTACACAGCTGATACAGAGAATGCTACGCAGCTGATACAAAGAGTGCTACACAGCTGATACAGAGACTGCTACACAACTGATACAGAGAATGCTACATGACTGATACAGAGAGTGCTACACGACTGATACAGAAAGTGCTACATGACTAGTGCCAAGAGGGCCTCACAACTGATTCTGTGAGTGCTACACAACTGATACAGAGAGTGCTACACGACTGATATGGAGAGTGCTACATGACTGATACAGAGAGTGCTACATGACTGATAAAGAGAGTGCCACACAACTGATACAGAGAGTGCTACATGACTGATACAGAGAGTGCTACATGACTAGTGCCAAGAGGGCCTCACAACTGATTCGGTGAGTGCTATGGAGAGTGCCAAATGGCTGATACAGAGAGTGCGACATGGCTGATACAGATCATGCAGCATGGCTGATGCAGAGTGCATTACACAACTGATAAAGCGAGTGTTCTACAGCTGACACACAGAGTGATACACATCAATACAGAGAGTGCTACATGGCTGATACAGAGAGTGCAGCACAGCTGATATGAAAAGTGTTACACAACCGATACAGAGAGTATTACACAGCTAATACAGAGAGTGTTAGACAGATGATAGACAGAATGCTACACCACTGATACAGAGAGTGTTACACAGCTAATACAGAGAGTGTTAGACTGATGATAGACAGAATGCTATACCACTGATACAGAGAGTACCACAAAGCTGATACAGAGGATGACATAAGTTTGATGCAGAAAGTGCTAGACAGCTAACACAGAGCACACTACACAGCTGATACAGAGAATGCTATGCAGCTGATACAGAGAGTGCTACACAACTGATACAGAGACTGCTACACAACTGATACAGAGAATGCTACATGACTGATACAGAGAGTGCTACACGACTGATACAGAGAGTGCTACATGACTAGTGCCAAGAGGGCCTCACAACTGATTCTGTGAGTGCTACACAACTGATACAGAGAGTGCTACATGACTGATACAGAGAGTGCTACACGACTGATACAGAGAGTGCTACATGACTAGTGCCAAGAGGGCTTCACAACTGATTCGGTGAGTGCTACACAACTGATACAGAGAGTGCTACACGACTGATATGGAGAGTGCTACATGACTGATACAGAGAGTGCTACATGACTAATGCAGAGAGTGCCACACGACTGATACAGAGAGTGCTACACGACTGATAAAGAGAGTGCCACCCGACTGATACAGGGTGTGCTACAGGACTGCGATAAAGAGTGCTACCTGACTGATGCATAGACTGCAACATGATTAATGCAGAGATTGCCACACGACTGATACCGAGTGTCCTACATGACAGATATAGAGAATGCTACATGACTGATACATAGAGTGCCATACGACTGATACATAGAGTGCCGCACGACTGATACAGAGGGTGCTACATGACTAATGCAGGGAGTGCCACCCGATTGATACAGGGAGTGCTACATGACTGATATAGAGTGTGCAACCTGACTGATACAGAGAATGCTACATGACTAATGCAGAGTGTGCCACACAACTGATACTGAGAGTGCTACATGACAGATTCATGAAGTTCTACACCACTGATACAGAGAGTACCACACGACTGATACAGAGAGTGCTACACGACTGATACAGAGAGTGCTACGTGACTAATGCAGAGAATGCTACATGGCTGACACTCAGTGTGATACACATCAATACAGAGAGTGCTACATGGCTGATACAGAGAGTGCAGCACAGCTGATATGAAAAGTGTTACACAACCGATACAGAAAGTATTACACAGCTAATACAGAGAGTGTTACACAGCTGATAGAGAGAGTGCTACACCACTGATACAGAGAGTGCCACAAAGCTGATACAGAGGATGACATAAGTTTGATACAGAAAGTGCTAGACAGCTGATAAAAAGAGTGCTATACAACTAAGACAAAGCACACTTCACAACTGATACAGAGAATGCTACGCAACTGATAGAAAGGGTGCTACACAGCTGATATGGAGAGTGCCAAATGGCTGATACAGTGAGTGCTACATGGCTGATGCAAAGAGTGTTACACAACTGATAAAGCAAGTGTTCTACAGCTGATACAAAGAGTGCTACATGACTGACACAGAGGGTGCTATATGACTGACACAGAAGGTGCTATACGGCTGGTAGAGAGTTTTCCATGGATAATACAGAGGGTGCAGCATGGCTGATATAGAGAGTGTGACACAGCCAATACAAAGAGTGCAACACTGTTAATATAGTGAGTACTATACTGGTAGAGAGAGTGTTACACGTCTGGTACAAAGAGTGCTACATGACTGATACAGAGAGCACTAAAGGGTAGCATGATAGGGAGTGCTACATGACTGATACACAGAGAGCTACATGACTGATACAGAGAGTGCTACATGACTGATACAGAGAGTGCCAAACGACTGATACAGAGAGTGCTGCACGACTGATACAGAGAGTGCTACACGACTGATACAGAGAGTGCTACATGACTAGTGCCAAGAGGGCCTCACAACTGATTCGGTGAGTGCTATGGAGAGTGCCAAATGGCTGATACAGAGAGTGCGACATGGCTGATACAGATCATGCAGCATGGCTGATGCAGAGTGCATTACACAACTGATAAAGCGAGTGTTCTACAGCTGACACACAGAGTGATACACATCAATACAGAGAGTGCTACATGGCTGATACAGAGAGTGCAGCACAGCTGATATGAAAAGTGTTACACAACCGATACAGAGAGTATTACACAGCTAATACAGAGAGTGTTAGACAGATGATAGACAGAATGCTACACCACTGATACAGAGAGTGTTACACAGCTAATACAGAGAGTGTTAGACTGATGATAGACAGAATGCTATACCACTGATACAGAGAGTACCACAAAGCTGATACAGAGGATGACATAAGTTTGATGCAGAAAGTGCTAGACAGCTAACACAGAGCACACTACACAGCTGATACAGAGAATGCTATGCAGCTGATACAGAGAGTGCTACACAACTGATACAGAGACTGCTACACAACTGATACAGAGAATGCTACATGACTGATACAGAGAGTGCTACACGACTGATACAGAGAGTGCTACATGACTAGTGCCAAGAGGGCCTCACAACTGATTCTGTGAGTGCTACACAACTGATACAGAGAGTGCTACATGACTGATATGGAGAGTGCTACATGACTGATACAGAGAGTGCTACATGACTGATAAAGAGAGTGCCACACAACTGATACAGAGAGTGCTACATGACTGATACAGAGAGTGCTACACGACTGATACAGAGGGTGCTACATGACTAGTGCCAAGAGGGCTTCACAACTGATTCGGTGAGTGCTACGCAACTGATACAGAGAGTGCTACACGACTGATATGGAGAGTGCTACATGACTGATACAGAGAGTGCTACATGACTAATGCAGAGAGTGCCACACGACTGATACAGAGAGTGCTACACGACTGATAAAGAGAGTGCCACCCGACTGATACAGGGTGTGCTACAGGAGTGCGATAGAGAGTGCTACCTGACTGATGCATAGACTGCAACATGATTAATGCAGAGATTGCCACACGACTGATACCGAGTGTCCTACATGACAGATATAGAGAATGCTACATGACTGATACATAGAGTGCCACACGACTGATACATAGAGTGCCGCACGACTGATACAGAGGGTGCTACATGACTAATGCAGGGAGTGCCAAATGACTGATACAGAGAGTGCTGCACGACTGATACAGAGAGTGCTACATGAATGATATAGAGAGTGGTACACGACTGATAAAGAGAGTGCCACCTGACTGATACTGAGAGTGCTACATGACGAATACAGGGCGTGCTAAACGACTGATACAGGGAGTGCAACATGACTAATGCAGAGAGTGCCACATGACTGATACAGAGATTGCTACAAGGCTGATGCAGAGAATGCCACATGACTGATATACATAGTGCTACACGACTGATACAGAGAGTGCAACTTGGCTGATACAGGGAGCACTACACGGCTGATACAGTGATTGCTACATGGCTGGTACGGAAGATGACAGTACAATAACATTTAGTAAGAGTGTTAGATGATAAAGAGAGAGAATGCTACACAGATGATGAAGATCGTGCTACTCTGCTGATACAGAGAGTGCTATACAACTCATACACAGAATGCTACATGACTGATACAGAGAGTGCTATTCGACAGTTACAGAGAGTGCCACACTACTCATACAGAGAGTGCTACATGAATGATACAGAGAGTGCTACACGACTGATACAGAGAGTGCTATTCGACAGTTACAGAGAGAGCCACACTACTGATACTGAGAGTGATACATGAATGATACAGAGAGTGCTACATGACTAATGCAGCGAGTGCTATGCAACGGATACAGAGAGTGCTACACGACTGATACAGAGAGTGCCACACGACTGATACAGAGAGTGCCACATGACTGATACAGAGAGTGCTAGACAACTGATATAGAGAGTGCTGCACAACTGATATAGAGAGTGCTACAAGACTGATGCAGAGAATGCCCATTGACTGATACACAGAGTGCTACACGACTGATACAGAGTGTGCTACACGAATGATATAGAGAGCGCTGCACGACGGATACAGAGAGTGCTACACAATTGATACAGAGAGTACTACATGACTGATACAGAGAGTGCCAGATAACTGATATAGAGAGTGCCACATGACTAATAAAGAGAGTGCTACATGACTGATATAGAGAGTGCTACATGACTGATACAGAGGATGCTACACATCTGATACAGAGAATGCCACACAACTGATACAGAGAGTGCTACACAATTAATACAGAGAGTGCTACATGACTGATACAGAGACTGCCACACGACTGATACAGAGAGTGCCACACGACAGATACAGAGACTGCTACATGACTAATGCAGATGCTGCCACGCGACTGATAAAGAGATGCCACATGTCTAAATAGAGAGTGCTACACGACTGACACAAAGTGTGCCTCTCGACTGATATATTGAGTGCTAATGGATTGATACAGGGACTGCGACATGACTAATGCAGAGAGTGCCACACGACAGATACAGAGCGTGCCACATGACTAAATAGAGTGCTGCATGACAGATACAGAGAGTGCCTCTCGACTGATATAGTGAATGCTAATTGATTGATACAGAGACTGCTACATGACTAATGCAGAGAGTGCTGCACGACTGATAAAGAGTGTGCTACACAACTGATACATAGAGAGCTACATGACTGATACAGAGACTGTGAAATGACTAATGCAGAGACTGCCACACGACTGATACAGAGAGTGCCACATGACTGATACAGAGATTGCCACACGACTGATACAGAGAGTGCCACAGGACAGATACAGAGAGTGCTACATGACTGATACAGAGAATGCTACATGACTAATGCAGAGAGTGCCACACAACTGTTACAGAGAGTACCACATACCTGATAGAGAGAATGCTACACAACTGATACAGAGAGCGCTGCATGACTCATGAAGAGATGGCTACACAACTGATACAGAGACTGCTACACGACTAATACAGAGAGTGCTACATGACTGATACAGAGAGTGCAACTTGGCAGATAAAGGGAGTGCTACATGGCTGATACAGTGGTTGCTACATGGCTGGTACAGAAGATGATAGTAGAATAACTGTTAGCAAGAGTGCTACATGATAAAGAGAGAACGCTACACAGATGATGAAGATCGTGCTACTCTGCTGATACAGAGAGTGCTATACGACTGATACAGAGAGCGCTATATGACTGATACATAGACTGCCACATGGCCAATGAAGAGAGTGCCACACAACTGATACTGAGAGTGCCAAACGACAAATATTGATACAGAGATTGTTACATGATTAATGCAGAGGATGCCACGCGACTGATACAGAGTGCTACACAATTGATATATAGGGAGCTACATGACTGATACAGAAACTGCTAAATGACTAATGCAGAGACTGCCACACGACTGACACAGAGAGTGCCACATGATTGATACATAGACTGCTACATGACTAAAGCAGATACTGCCAGGTGACTGATAAAGAGAGTGCTACATGACTGATAAAAATAGTACTACACGACTGATACAGAGAGTGCTACATGACAGATACAGAGAGTGTGACATGACTGATACAGAGATTGCTACATGACTGATACGGAGAATGCTACATGACTAATGGAGAGAGTGCCACACAACTGATACAGAGAGTGCTACATGACGGATACAGACACTGCTACATGACTAATGCAGATACTGCCACGCGACTGATAAAGAGTGCTACACGACTGATACAAAGAGTACTACACGAGTGATACAGAGATTGCAACATGACTAATGCAGAGACCGCTACATGACTTATACAGAGAGTGCTACATGACTGATACAGAGAGTGTGACAAGACTGATAAAGAGAGTGCTACATGACTAATGGAGAGATTGCCACACAACCGATACAGCGAATGCTACATAACTGACACAGAGAGTGCTACATGACTAACGAAGAGAGTGCCACACAACTGATAATGAGAGGGCCAAACGACTAATACAGAGAGTGGCACACGACTGATACAGAGACCGCTACATGACTGATACAGAGGGTGCTACACGAATGATATAGAGAGTGCTACACGACTGAAACAAAGTGTGCTACACAATTGATACAGAGAGTACTACATGACTGATACAGAGGGTGCCAGATGACTGATACAGAGAGTGCCACATGACTAATACAGAGGATGCTACATGAATGACATAGAGAGTGCTACACGACTGATACAGAGAGTGCTACCTGACTAATACAGAGAGAGCTACACGACTGATAGAGAGAGTGCTACATGACTGATACAGAGAGTGCCTCAAGACTGATATAGTGTGTGCTACATGATTGATGCAGAGTCTGCTACATGACTAATGCAGAGAGTGCCACGCCTCTGATATGGAGAGTGCTACTCAACTGATACTGAGAGTGCTACATGACTGATACAGAGAATGCTACATGGCTAATGCAGAGCGTGCCACACAACTGAAACAGAGAGTGCCACATGACTGATACAGAGAGTGCTACAAGGCTGATGCAGAGTATGCCACACGCCTGATACACAGAGTGCTACATGACTTATACAGAGACTGCAAATGACTAATGCTGAGAGTGCTACACGACTGATAGAGGGAGTGCAACTTGGCTGATACAGGGAGCGCTACACAGCTGATACAGTAACTGCTACATGGCTGGTACAGAAGATGGCAGTAGAATAACTGTTAGCAAGAGTGCTACATGATAAAGAGAGATAGTGCTGCACAGATGATGAAGATCGTGCTGCTCTGCTGATACAGAGAGCGCTATACGACTGATACAGAGACTGCTACATGACTGATACGGAGAGCGCTACATGACTGTTATATAGAATGCTACATGACTAATGAAGAGAGTGCCACACAACTGATACAGAGATTGCTGCACAACTGATATAGCGAGTGGTACATGACTGATACAGAGACAGCTAAATGTCTATTGCAGAGAGTGCCACACGACTGATACAGAGAGTGACACATGATTGATACAGAGAGTGCTACACAGCTAATATAGAGATTGCTACATGACTGATACAGAGACTGATAAATGCCTAATGCAGAGACTGCCACACGACTGATACAGAGAGTGCCACATGATTGATACAGAGACAGCTACATGAGTAATGCAGAGACTGCCACGTGACTGATAAAGAGAGTGCCACACAACTGGTACAGAGACTGCCACACGAATGATACAGAGAGTGCTGCACAACTGATATAGCGAGTGCTACATGACTGATACAGAGACAGGTACATGACTGATGCAGAGAGTGTCATCCGACTGATACAGAGAGTGCTACACAACTGATACATTGAGAGCTACATGACTGATACAGAGACTGCTAAATGACTAATGCAGAGACTACCACACGACTGATACAGAGAGTGCCACCCGACTGATACAGAGAGTGCCACATGATTGATACAGAGACTGCTACATGACACATGCAGAGACTGCCATATGACTGATAAAGACAGTGCCACACGACTGATAGAGAGACTGCCACAAGACTGATATAGTGAGTGCCACATGACTGATACAGAGAGTGCTACATGACTGATACATAGAGAGCTAAATGACTGATACAGAGACTGCTAAATATCTATTGCAGAGAGTGCCACACGACTGATACAGAGAGTGCCACATGATTGATACAGAGAGTGCTACACAGCTGATACAGAGAGCACTACATGACTGATACAGAGACTTCTAAATGACTAATGCAGAGACTGGCAAATGACTGATACAGAGAGCACTACATGACTGATACAAAGACTGCTAAATGTCTAATGCAGAGAGTGCCACACAACTGATACACAGAGTGCCACACGACTAAATAGAGAGTGCTACACGACTGATACAGAGAGTGACTCTCAACTGATATAGTGCATACTAATTGATTGATACAGAGACTGCTACATAACTAATGCACAGAGTGCCACATGACTGATACAGAGAGTGCTACACAATTGATACTTAGAGTGCTACATGACTGATATGGAGAGTGCTACATGACTGATACAGAGAGTGCTACATGACTGATAAAGAGAGTGCCACACAACTGATACAGAGAGTGCTACATGACTGATACAGAGAGTGCTACACGACTGATACAGAGGGTGCTACATGACTAGTGCCAAGAGGGCTTCACAACTGATTCGGTGAGTGCTACGCAACTGATACAGAGAGTGCTACACGACTGATATGGAGAGTGCTACATGACTGATACAGAGAGTGCTACATGACTAATGCAGAGAGTGCCACACGACTGATACAGAGAGTGCTACACGACTGATAAAGAGAGTGCCACCCGACTGATACAGGGTGTGCTACAGGAGTGCGATAGAGAGTGCTACCTGACTGATGCATAGACTGCAACATGATTAATGCAGAGATTGCCACACGACTGATACCGAGTGTCCTACATGACAGATATAGAGAATGCTACATGACTGATACATAGAGTGCCACACGACTGATACATAGAGTGCCGCACGACTGATACAGAGGGTGCTACATGACTAATGCAGGGAGTGCCAAATGACTGATACAGAGAGTGCTGCACGACTGATACAGAGAGTGCTACATGAATGATATAGAGAGTGGTACACGACTGATAAAGAGAGTGCCACCTGACTGATACTGAGAGTGCTACATGACGAATACAGGGCGTGCTAAACGACTGATACAGGGAGTGCAACATGACTAATGCAGAGAGTGCCACATGACTGATACAGAGATTGCTACAAGGCTGATGCAGAGAATGCCACATGACTGATATACATAGTGCTACACGACTGATACAGAGAGTGCAACTTGGCTGATACAGGGAGCACTACACGGCTGATACAGTGATTGCTACATGGCTGGTACGGAAGATGACAGTACAATAACATTTAGTAAGAGTGTTAGATGATAAAGAGAGAGAATGCTACACAGATGATGAAGATCGTGCTACTCTGCTGATACAGAGAGTGCTATACAACTCATACACAGAATGCTACATGACTGATACAGAGAGTGCTATTCGACAGTTACAGAGAGTGCCACACTACTCATACAGAGAGTGCTACATGAATGATACAGAGAGTGCTACACGACTGATACAGAGAGTGCTATTCGACAGTTACAGAGAGAGCCACACTACTGATACTGAGAGTGATACATGAATGATACAGAGAGTGCTACATGACTAATGCAGCGAGTGCTATGCAACGGATACAGAGAGTGCTACACGACTGATACAGAGAGTGCCACACGACTGATACAGAGAGTGCCACATGACTGATACAGAGAGTGCTAGACAACTGATATAGAGAGTGCTGCACAACTGATATAGAGAGTGCTACAAGACTGATGCAGAGAATGCCCATTGACTGATACACAGAGTGCTACACGACTGATACAGAGTGTGCTACACGAATGATATAGAGAGCGCTGCACGACGGATACAGAGAGTGCTACACAATTGATACAGAGAGTACTACATGACTGATACAGAGAGTGCCAGATAACTGATATAGAGAGTGCCACATGACTAATAAAGAGAGTGCTACATGACTGATATAGAGAGTGCTACATGACTGATACAGAGGATGCTACACATCTGATACAGAGAATGCCACACAACTGATACAGAGAGTGCTACACAATTAATACAGAGAGTGCTACATGACTGATACAGAGACTGCCACACGACTGATACAGAGAGTGCCACACGACAGATACAGAGACTGCTACATGACTAATGCAGATGCTGCCACGCGACTGATAAAGAGATGCCACATGTCTAAATAGAGAGTGCTACACGACTGACACAAAGTGTGCCTCTCGACTGATATATTGAGTGCTAATGGATTGATACAGGGACTGCGACATGACTAATGCAGAGAGTGCCACACGACAGATACAGAGCGTGCCACATGACTAAATAGAGTGCTGCATGACAGATACAGAGAGTGCCTCTCGACTGATATAGTGAATGCTAATTGATTGATACAGAGACTGCTACATGACTAATGCAGAGAGTGCTGCACGACTGATAAAGAGTGTGCTACACAACTGATACATAGAGAGCTACATGACTGATACAGAGACTGTGAAATGACTAATGCAGAGACTGCCACACGACTGATACAGAGAGTGCCACATGACTGATACAGAGATTGCCACACGACTGATACAGAGAGTGCCACAGGACAGATACAGAGAGTGCTACATGACTGATACAGAGAATGCTACATGACTAATGCAGAGAGTGCCACACAACTGTTACAGAGAGTACCACATACCTGATAGAGAGAATGCTACACAACTGATACAGAGAGCGCTGCATGACTCATGAAGAGATGGCTACACAACTGATACAGAGACTGCTACACGACTAATACAGAGAGTGCTACATGACTGATACAGAGAGTGCAACTTGGCAGATAAAGGGAGTGCTACATGGCTGATACAGTGATTGCTACATGGCTGGTACAGAAGATGATAGTAGAATAACTGTTAGCAAGAGTGCTACATGATAAAGAGAGAACGCTACACAGATGATGAAGATCGTGCTACTCTGCTGATACAGAGAGTGCTATACGACTGATACAGAGAGCGCTATATGACTGATACATAGACTGCCACATGGCCAATGAAGAGAGTGCCACACAACTGATACTGAGAGTGCCAAACGACAAATATTGATACAGAGATTGTTACATGATTAATGCAGAGGATGCCACGCGACTGATACAGAGTGCTACACAATTGATATATAGGGAGCTACATGACTGATACAGAAACTGCTAAATGACTAATGCAGAGACTGCCACACGACTGACACAGAGAGTGCCACATGATTGATACATAGACTGCTACATGACTAAAGCAGATACTGCCAGGTGACTGATAAAGAGAGTGCTACATGACTGATAAAAATAGTACTACACGACTGATACAGAGAGTGCTACATGACAGATACAGAGAGTGTGACATGACTGATACAGAGATTGCTACATGACTGATACGGAGAATGCTACATGACTAATGGAGAGAGTGCCACACAACTGATACAGAGAGTGCTACATGACGGATACAGACACTGCTACATGACTAATGCAGATACTGCCACGCGACTGATAAAGAGTGCTACACGACTGATACAAAGAGTACTACACGAGTGATACAGAGATTGCAACATGACTAATGCAGAGACCGCTACATGACTTATACAGAGAGTGCTACATGACTGATACAGAGAGTGTGACAAGACTGATAAAGAGAGTGCTACATGACTAATGGAGAGATTGCCACACAACCGATACAGCGAATGCTACATAACTGACACAGAGAGTGCTACATGACTAACGAAGAGAGTGCCACACAACTGATAATGAGAGGGCCAAACGACTAATACAGAGAGTGGCACACGACTGATACAGAGACCGCTACATGACTGATACAGAGGGTGCTACACGAATGATATAGAGAGTGCTACACGACTGAAACAAAGTGTGCTACACAATTGATACAGAGAGTACTACATGACTGATACAGAGGGTGCCAGATGACTGATACAGAGAGTGCCACATGACTAATACAGAGGATGCTACATGAATGACATAGAGAGTGCTACACGACTGATACAGAGAGTGCTACCTGACTAATACAGAGAGAGCTACACGACTGATAGAGAGAGTGCTACATGACTGATACAGAGAGTGCCTCAAGACTGATATAGTGTGTGCTACATGATTGATGCAGAGTCTGCTACATGACTAATGCAGAGAGTGCCACGCCTCTGATATGGAGAGTGCTACTCAACTGATACTGAGAGTGCTACATGACTGATACAGAGAATGCTACATGGCTAATGCAGAGCGTGCCACACAACTGAAACAGAGAGTGCCACATGACTGATACAGAGAGTGCTACAAGGCTGATGCAGAGTATGCCACACGCCTGATACACAGAGTGCTACATGACTTATACAGAGACTGCAAATGACTAATGCTGAGAGTGCTACACGACTGATAGAGGGAGTGCAACTTGGCTGATACAGGGAGCGCTACACAGCTGATACAGTAACTGCTACATGGCTGGTACAGAAGATGGCAGTAGAATAACTGTTAGCAAGAGTGCTACATGATAAAGAGAGATAGTGCTGCACAGATGATGAAGATCGTGCTGCTCTGCTGATACAGAGAGCGCTATACGACTGATACAGAGACTGCTACATGACTGATACGGAGAGCGCTACATGACTGTTATATAGAATGCTACATGACTAATGAAGAGAGTGCCACACAACTGATACAGAGATTGCTGCACAACTGATATAGCGAGTGGTACATGACTGATACAGAGACAGCTAAATGTCTATTGCAGAGAGTGCCACACGACTGATACAGAGAGTGACACATGATTGATACAGAGAGTGCTACACAGCTAATATAGAGATTGCTACATGACTGATACAGAGACTGATAAATGCCTAATGCAGAGACTGCCACACGACTGATACAGAGAGTGCCACATGATTGATACAGAGACAGCTACATGAGTAATGCAGAGACTGCCACGTGACTGATAAAGAGAGTGCCACACAACTGGTACAGAGACTGCCACACGAATGATACAGAGAGTGCTGCACAACTGATATAGCGAGTGCTACATGACTGATACAGAGACAGGTACATGACTGATGCAGAGAGTGTCATCCGACTGATACAGAGAGTGCTACACAACTGATACATTGAGAGCTACATGACTGATACAGAGACTGCTAAATGACTAATGCAGAGACTACCACACGACTGATACAGAGAGTGCCACCCGACTGATACAGAGAGTGCCACATGATTGATACAGAGACTGCTACATGACACATGCAGAGACTGCCATATGACTGATAAAGACAGTGCCACACGACTGATAGAGAGACTGCCACAAGACTGATATAGTGAGTGCCACATGACTGATACAGAGAGTGCTACATGACTGATACATAGAGAGCTAAATGACTGATACAGAGACTGCTAAATATCTATTGCAGAGAGTGCCACACGACTGATACAGAGAGTGCCACATGATTGATACAGAGAGTGCTACACAGCTGATACAGAGAGCACTACATGACTGATACAGAGACTTCTAAATGACTAATGCAGAGACTGGCAAATGACTGATACAGAGAGCACTACATGACTGATACAAAGACTGCTAAATGTCTAATGCAGAGAGTGCCACACAACTGATACACAGAGTGCCACACGACTAAATAGAGAGTGCTACACGACTGATACAGAGAGTGACTCTCAACTGATATAGTGCATACTAATTGATTGATACAGAGACTGCTACATAACTAATGCACAGAGTGCCACATGACTGATACAGAGAGTGCTACACAATTGATACTTAGAGAGCTACATGACTGATACAGAGACTGCTACATGACTAATGCAGAGACTGCCACACGACTGATACAGAGAGTGCCACACGGCTGACACAGAGAGTGCCACATGATTATACAGAGACTGCTAGATGACTAATGCAGAGACTGCCATACGACTGATAAAGACAGTGCCACACGACTGATAGAGAGACTGCCACAAGACTGATACAGAGAGTGCCACACGACAGATACAGAGAGTGCTACATGACTGAAACAGAAAATGCTACATGACTAATGCAGAGACTGCCACACAACTGACACAGAGAATGCTACACAACTGATATAGAGTGCCACACGACTCATGAAGAGATGGCTACACGACTGATACAGAGATTGCTAGATAACTAATGCAGAGAGTGCCACACCACTGATACAGAGACTTCTGCACGACTGATAAAGAGTGTGCAACTTGGCTGATACAGGGAGTGCTACACAGCTGATAAAGTGATTGCTACATGGCTGGTACAGAAGATGTTAGTAGAATAAATGTTAGCAAGAGTGCTGCATGATAAAGAGAGAGAGTGCTACACAGATGAAGAAGATCGTGCTACTCTGCTGATACAGAGAGTGCTATACGACTGATACAGAGAGCGCTATATGACTGATACATAGAATGCTACATAGCCAATGAAGAGAGTGCCACACAACTGATACTGAGAGGGCCAAACGACTAATACAGCGAGTGGCAAACGACTGCTAGAGAGAGTGCTACCTGACTAATGCAGAGAGTGCTACACGACTGATATAAAGAGTGCTACATGACTGATAAAGAGAGTGCCTCGCGACTGATACAGAGAGTGCCACATGACTAATGCAGAGAGTGCCACGCGACTGATAAAGCGAGTGCCACACGACTGATCCAGACAGTGCCACACGACAGATACAGAGAGTGCTACATGACTGATACAGAGAGTTCCACATACCTGATAGAGAGTGTGCTACACAACTGATATAGAGAATGCCACACAACTGATACATAGAGTGCTACACAACTGATACAGAGAGTGCGACATACCTGATAGAGAGATGCTACACAACTGAAACAGTGAGTGCCACATGACTCATGAAGAGATGGCTACATGACTGATACAGAGAGTGCTAGATAACTAATGCAGAGAGTGCCACATGACTAATACAGAGAGTGATACACGACTGATACAGAGAGTGCATCTTGGCTGATACAGGGAGTGCTACAAGGCTGATACAATGATTGCTACATGGCTGGTACAGGAGATCATAGTAGAATAACTGTTAGCAAGAGTGCTACATGATAAACAGAGAGAGTGCTACACAGATGATGAAGATCGTGCTACTCTGCTGATACAGAGAGTGCTATACGACTGATATAGAGAGCGCTATATGACTGATACATAGAATGCTACATGACTAATGAAGACAGTGCCACACAACAGATACTGAGAGTGCCAAACAACTAATATAGAGAGTGCTACATGACTGATACAGAGAGTGCTACACAATTGATACAGAGAGTACTACATGACTGATACAGAGAGTGCCAGATGACTGATACAGAGTGTGGCACATGATTAATAAAGAGGGTGCTACATGAATGATATAGAGAGTGCTACACGACTGATAGTTAGAGTGACATCTGAATAATGCAGAGAGTGCTACACGACTGATATAGAGAGTGCTACATGACTGATACAGAGAGCGCCTCCCAACTGATATAGTGAGTGCTACATGATTGATACAGAGACTGCTACATGACTAATGAAGTGATTGCCACACAACTGATAATGAGAGTGCCAAACGACTAATATAGAGAGTGCTACACGACTGATACAGAGAGTGACTCTCAACTGATATAGTGAGTGCTAATTGATTGATACAGAGACTGCGACATGACTAATGCAGATACTGCCACACGATTGATACAGAGAGTGCTAGATAACTAATGCAGAGAGTGCCACATGACTAATACAGAGAGTGCAACTTGGCTGATACCGGGAGTGCTACACGGCTGATACAGTGATTGCTACATGGCTGGTACAGAAGATGATAGTAGAATAACTGTTAGCAAGAGTGCTACATGATAAAGAGAGAGAGTGCTACACAGATGATGAAGATCGTGCTACTCTGCTGATACAGAGAGTGCTACATGACTGAAACAGAGAATGCTACATGACTAATGCTGAGAGTGCCACACAACTGATACTGAGAGGGCCAAACGACTAATACAGCGAGTGGCAAACGACTGATAGAGAGAGTGCCACATGACTAATGCAGAGAGTGCTACACGAGTGATAAAGAGAGTGCCACACAACTGATAAAGAGACTGCCACACGCCTGATCCAGACAGTGCCACTCGACAGATATAGAGAGTGCTACATGACTGATAAAGAGAGTGCCTCGCGACTGATACAGAGAGTGCTACATGACTGATACGGAGAGTGCCTCACAACTGATATAGTGAGTGCTACATGATTGACACAGAGTCTGCTACATGACTAATGCAGAGAGTGCCATGCGACAGATACGGGGAGTTCTACACAACTGATACATAGAGAGCTACATGACTGATTCAGAGACTGAAAAATGACTAATGGAGAGAGTGCCACACAACCGATACAGAGAGTGCTACATGACTGATGCAGAGAGGGATATACGACTGATACAGAGAGTTTCACATGACAGATATAGCAGATAAAGTGAGTGCTACATGACTGATACAGAGAATGCTACACGACTGATACAGAGAGTGCCACATGACTTGAAACAGAGAGTGCCACACGACTGATACAGAGAGTGCTACAGGGCTGATACAGAGAGTGCTACATGACTGATACAGAGAGTGCTACATGACTGATAAAGAAAGTGCCATATGACTGATTCACAGAAGGATATACGACTGATACAGAGAATGCTACATGACTGATACAGAGCGTGCCACATGCCTGGTACAGAGAGTGCCACACGACTGATACAGAGTGTGCCTCACGACTGATACAGAGGGTGTCACATCATTGATACAGAGACTGCTACTGGACTAATGCAGAAACTGCCACGCAACTATTAAGCAGAGTGCTACACGACTGATACAGAGAGTGATACATGACTGAAACAGACAATGCCATATGACTGATACAGCGAGTGCCGCCCGACTTATACAGAGAGCGCGACATGACTGATCTAGAGAGTGCTACATGACTGATACAGAGAGCGCCACACGACAGATTCAGAGAGGGCTACATGACTGATACAGAGACAGCTACATGACTGATCCAGAGAGTGCTACACGACTGATACAGAGAGTGTTACAGGGCTGATACAGAGAATGCTACATGATGGATACAGAGAGTGCTACATGACTGATAAAGAGAGTGCCACACGACTGATTCAGAGTGGGATTTATGACTGACACAGAGAGTGTCACATGACAGATACAGTGAGTGCCACACGACTGTTACATATAATGCTACATGACTGATACAGAGAGTGCCACATGACTGATAAGGAGAGTGTTACATGACTGATACAGAGAGTGCCACACGACTGATACTGACAATGCCACAAGACTGATTCAGAGAGGGCTACATGACTGATGCAGACAGTATCACACGACTGATACAGAGAGTGCTACACAGCTGATACAGAGCTTGCTGCATGACTGAAACAGAGAAACCAAACGACTGATACAGAGAGACTACATGACTGATAAAGAGAGTGCTACACGACTGATACAGAGAGTGCTACATGACTGATGCAGACAGTATCACACGACTGATACAGAGAGTGCTACATGGCTGATACAGAGCTTGCTACATGACTGAAACAGAGACTGCCAAATGACAGATACAGAGAGTACTACATGACTGATAAAGAGAGTGCAACACGACTGATACAGAGAGTGCTACACAACAGATAAAGGGAGTGCCACATGACTGATACAGAGCGTGCTACATGACTGATACAGACAGTGCCACACGACTGATACAGAGAATGCTAAATGTCTGATACAGAGATTACTACACGACTAATACAGACTAATGCTGAGAGTGCTACACGACTGATACAGAGAGCCACAGAACTGATACAGAGTGTGCTACATGACTGATACAGAGAGAGCCACATGACTGATACAGAGAGTGCTACTGACTAAAGCAGAGTGTGCTACATGACTGTTGGAGAGAGTGCTACATGACTGATACAGAGAGTCCCTCACGATTGTTATAGAGAGTGCTACGTGATTGATACAGAGACTGCGACATGACTAATGCAGAGAATGCTACATGACTGATATAGAGAGTGCTGCACGACTGATACAGAGAGTGCTACAGGGCTGATACAGAGAGTTCTACATGACTGATACAGAGAGTGCTACATGACTGATAAAGATAGTGTCACATGACTGATTCAGAGAGGGATATACGACTGATACAGAGACTGTCACATGACAGATACAGTGATTGCCACACGACGGATACATATAATGCTACATGACTGACACAGAGAGTGCCACATGACAGATACAGAGAGTGCCACCCGACTGAAACAGGGAGCGCTGCATGACTGATACAGAGAGTGCTGCATGACTGATACAGAGAGCCACAGAACTGATACAAAGTGTGCTACATGACTGATACAGAGACTGCTACACAATTGATAGAGAGAGTGCTACACGATTGATACAGAGACTGCTACTGGACTAAGGCAGAGACTGCCACGCGACTGATGAGCAGAGTGCTACACGACTGATACAGAGAGTGATACCTGACTGATGCAGAGAGTGCCACATGACTGAAGCAGACAATGCCACATGACTGATACAGCGAGTGCCTCCCGACTTATACAGAGAGCGCAACATGACTGATCTAGAGAGTGCTACATGACTGATACAGCCACACGACAGATTCAGAGAGGGCTACATGACTGATACAGAGACAGCTACATGACTGATCCAGAGAGTGCTACATGACTGATACAGAGAGTGTTACAGGGCTGATACAGAGAATGCTACATGATGGATACAGAGAGTGCTACATGACTGATAAAGAGAGTGCCACACGACTGATTCAGAGTGGGATTTATGACTGATACAGAGAGTGTCACATGACAGATACAGTGAGTGCCACACGACTGTTACATATAATGCTACATGACTGATACAGAGAGTGCCACATGACTGATAAGCAGAGTGCTACATGACTGATACAGAGAGTGATATACGACTGATGCAGAGAGTGCCACACGACTGATACTGACAATGCCACATGACTGATGCAGAGAGGGCTACATGACTGATGCAGACAGTATCACACGACTGATACAGAGCTTGCTGCATGACTGAAACAGAAAAACTAAACGACTGATACAGAGAGTACTACATGACTGATAAAGAGAGTGCTACACGACTGATACAGAGAGTGCTACACGACTGATGCAGACAGTATCACACGACTGATACAGAGAGTGCTACACGACTGATACAGAGAATGATACACAAATGATACAGAGAATGCCACATGACTGATACAGAGAGTGCTACATGACAGATACAGTGAGTGCAACACAACTGATACAGACAGTGCCACAATACTGATACAGAGTGTGCTACATGACTGATAGAGAGTGCTTCATGACTGATACAGAGAGTGCCACACGACTGATGCAGACAGTGCTACACAGCTGATACAGTGACTGCTAAATGACTGATAAAGAGAATGCTACACGACTGATATAGAGAGTGCTGCATGACTGATACAGAGAATACTACATGACTAATGCAGAGAGTGCCACACAACTGATACAGAGAGTGCTACAGAACTGATTCAGAGAGTGCCACATGAATGATACAAAGAATGCTAGGTAACTAATGCAGAGGGTGAAACTCGACTGATACAGAGACTGCCACACAACTGTTACAGAGAGAGGCAGACAACTGATAAAGAGTGTGATACACAATTTAAACAGAGAGTGCTACAGGGCTAATGCAGAGAGTGCCACACGACTGATACAGAGAGTAATACATGACTGATACAGAGAGTGGTACACGACTGATACAGAGACTGCCAAATGAGTGATAGTGAGAGTGCCACATGACTGATACAGAGAGTACCACATGACTGATACAGAGAGTGCCACACGACTGATACCGATTGTGCCACACGACTGATACAGAGAGTGCTACACAACCGATTTTGAGAGTGCTACATGATTTATGCAGTGAGTGCCACACGACTGATATAGAGTGTGCTACAGGACTGATGCAGAGAGTGCCACATGACTGATACAGAGAGTAATACATGACTGATACAGAGTGTGCCACACGACTGATACAGATAGTGCTACACAACCGAATTTGAGAGAGCCACACGACAAATGCAAAGAGTGCCACACAACTGTTACAGAGAGTGCTACATGACTGATACAGAGAGTGCCACACGACTGATACAGATAGTGCTACACAACTGATTTAGAGAGTGCTACATGACTAATGCAGTGAGTGCCACACGACGGATACAGAGTATGCTACACGACTGATACAGTGAGTGCTACATGGCTGATACAGAGAATGTTACACGACTGATACAGAGAGTGCCACATGATTGATACAGAGAGTGCTACACGACTGGTACAGAGAGTGCTACACAACTGATCTAGAGAGTGCCACATGACTGATACAGAGTGTGCTACACAACTGATGCAGAGAGTGCCACACGACTGATATAGAGAGTGCTACACAGCTGATACAGAGAGTGCTACTGGACTGATACAGAGAGTGTTACAGAACTAATGCACAGAGTGCCACACGACTGATACAGGGAGTAATACATGATTGATACAGAGAGTGCAACACGACTGATACAGAGTGCTACATGACTGATACAGAGAGTGCTACACCGAGAATGCAACATGACTAATGCAGAGAGTGCCTCACAACTGATACAGAGAGTGCTAAAGAACTGATACAGAGAATGCCACATGACTGATACAAAGAATGCTAGGTAACTAATGCCGAGAGTGAAACACGACTGATACAGAGATTGCCACACAACTGTTACAGAGAGAGGCAGACGACTGATAAAGAGTGGGCTACACGATTGTTACAGAGAGTGCTACAGGGCTAATGCAGAGAGTGCCACACGACTGATACAGAGAGTAATACATGATTGATACAGAGAGTGGTACACGACTGATACAGAGACTGCCAAATGAGTGATAGAGAGAGTGCCACATGACTGATACAGACAGTGCCACATGACTAATGCAGTGAGTTCCACACGACTGATACAGAGTAATACATGACTGATACAGAGTGTGCCACACGACTGATACAGAGAGTGCTGCACAACCGATTTTGAGAGAGCTACATGACTAATTAAAGAGTGCCACACGACTGTTACAGAGAGTGCTACACGACTGATACAGAGAATGCCACACGACTGATACAGAGAGTGCTACACAGCTGATACAGAGATTGCTACACGACTGATACAAAGAGTGCTACAGAACTAATGCAGAGAGTGCCACACGACTGATACAGTGAGTAATACATGATTGATATACAGAGAACTACACGACTGATACAGAGAGTGCTACACCAAGAATGCTACACGACTGACATAGAGAGTGTTAATTGACTAATGCAGAGAGTGCTACACGACTGATACAGTGAGTGCTAAATGACTGATAAAGAGAGTGCCACACGACTGACACAGAGAGTGCCACACAACTGATACAGAGAGTGCTACAGGGCTGATACAGAGAGTGCTACATGATTCATACAGATAGTGCCCCATGACTGACACAGAGAGTGCCACACAACTGATACAGAGAGTGCTACAGGGCTGATACAGAGAGTGCTACATGATTGATACAGAGAGTGCTACATGACTGATAAAGAAAGTGCCACATGTCTGATTCAGAGAGGGATATACGACTGATACAGAGAGTGTCACATGACTGATACAGTGAGTGCCACACGACTGATACAGATAATGCTATATGACTGATACAGAGAGTGCCACATGACTGATACAGAGACTGCCACACGACTGATACAGAGAGTGCTACATGACTGATACAGAGAGCCACAGAACTGATACAGAGTGTGCTACATGACTGATACAGAGACTGCTACACAATTGATAGAGAGAGAGCTACACGATTGATACAGAGAGAGCCAAATGACTGATACAGAGAGTGCCACACGACTGATACAGAGAGTGCTACTTGACTAAAGCAGAGTGTTCCACATGACTGATACAGAGAGTGCTACATGACTGATACATGGAATGCTACATGACTAATGAAGAGAGTGCCACAAGACTGATACCGAGTGTGCCACACGACTGATACAGGTAGTGCTACACAACTGATTTAGAGAGTGCTACATGACTAAAGCAGTGAGTGCCACATGACGGATACAGAGTATGCTACACGACTGATACAGTGAGTGCTACATGGCTGATACAGAGAGTGCTACATGATTGATACAGAGAGTGCCTCATGATTGATACAGAGAGTGCTACACGACTGGTACAAAGAGTGCCACATGAATAATACAGAGTGTGGTACACAACTGATGCAGAGAGTGCCACACGACTGATACAGAGAGTGTTACACAGCTGATACAGAGATTGCTACACGACTGATACAAAGAGTGCTACAGAACTAATGCAGAGAGTGCCACACGACTGATACAGTGAGTAATACATGATTGATATAGAGAGAACTACACGACTGATACAGAGAGTGCTACACCGAGAATGCTACACGACTGACATAGAGAGTGCTAATTGACTAATGCAGAGAGTGCTACACGACTGATACAGAGAGTGCTAAATGACTGATAAAGAGAGCGCCACACGACTGATTCAGAGAGGGTTATACGACTGATACAGAGAGTGCCACATGACAGATATAGCAGATAAAGTGAGTGCTACACGACTGATACAGAGAATGCTACATGACTGATACAGAGAGTGCCCTATGACTGACACAGAGAGTGCCACACGACTGATACAGAGAGTGCTACAGCGTTGATACAGAGAGTGCTACATGAATGATACAGAGAGTGCTACATGACTGATAAAGAAAGTGCCACATGACTGATTCAGAGAGGGATATACGACTGATACAGAGAGTGTCACATGACAGATACAGTGAGTGCCACACAACTGATACAGATAATGCTATATGACTGATACAAAGAGTGCAACATGACTGATACAGAGACTGCCACACGACTGATACAGAGAGTGCTACATGACTGATACAGAGAGCCACAGAACTGATACAGAGACTGCTACATGACTGATACAGAGACTGCTACACAATTGATAGAGAGAGTGCTACACGATTGATACAGAGAGAGCCAAATGACTGATACAGAGAGTGCCACACGACTGATACAGAGAGTGCTACATGACTGATATAGAGAGCGCTACACGACTGATACAGAGAGTGCTACACAATTGATAGGGAGAGTGCTACACGACTGATACAGAGAGTGCTACACGACTGATATAGAGAGTGCTACATGACTGATACAGAGAGTGCTACTTGACTAAAGCAGAGTGTTCCACACGACTGTTACAGAGAGTGCTACACGACTAATAAAGAGAATCCACACGACTGATAAAGAGAATGCTACACGACTGATACATCGAATGCTACATGACTAATGAAGAGAGTGCCACAAGACTGATACCGAGTGTGCCACACGACTGATAGACATAGTGCCACACAACTGATTTAGAGAGTGCTACATGACTAATGCAGTGAGTGCCACACGACGGATACAGAGTATGCTGCACGGCTGATACAGTGAGTGCTACATGGCTGATACAGTGAATGTTACACGACTGATACAGAGAGTGCCACATGATTGATACAGAGAGTGCTACACGACTGGTACAGAGAGTGCTACACAACTGATACAGAGATTGCCACATGACTGATACAGAGTGTGCTACACAACTGATGCAGAGAGTGCCACACGACTGATACAGTGAGTGCTACACAGCTGATACAGAGAATGCTACACGACTGATACAGAGAGTGCTACAGAACTAATGCAGAGAGTGCCACATGACTGATACAGTGAGAAATACATGATTGAAACAGAGAGTGCAACATGACTGATACAGAGAGTGCTACACGACTGATACAGAGAGTGCTACACCGAGAATGCTACACGACTGACACAGAGAGTGCTAACTGACTAATGCAGAGAGTGCTACACAACTAATACAGAGATTGCCACATGACTGATACAGAGAGTGCCACACGACTGATGCAGACAGTGCTACACAGCTGATACAGTGACTGCTAAATGACTGATAAAGAGAATGCTACACGACTGATATAGAGAGTGCTGCATGACTGATACAGAGAATACTACATGACTAATGCAGAGAGTGCCACACAACTGATACAGAGAGTGCTACAGAACTGATTCAGAGAGTGCCACATGAATGATACAAAGAATGCTAGGTAACTAATGCAGAGGGTGAAACTCGACTGATACAGAGACTGCCACACAACTGTTACAGAGAGAGGCAGACAACTGATAAAGAGTGTGATACACAATTTAAACAGAGAGTGCTACAGGGCTAATGCAGAGAGTGCCACACGACTGATACAGAGAGTAATACATGACTGATACAGAGAGTGGTACACGACTGATACAGAGACTGCCAAATGAGTGATAGTGAGAGTGCCACATGACTGATACAGAGAGTGCCACATGACTGATACAGAGAGTGCCACACGACTGATACCGATTGTGCCACACGACTGATACAGAGAGTGCTACACAACCGATTTTGAGAGTGCTACATGATTTATGCAGTGAGTGCCACACGACTGATATAGAGTGTGCTACAGGACTGATGCAGAGAGTGCCACATGACTGATACAGAGAGTAATACATGACTGATACAGAGTGTGCCACACGACTGATACAGATAGTGCTACACAACCGAATTTGAGAGAGCCACACGACAAATGCAAAGAGTGCCACACAACTGTTACAGAGAGTGCTACATGACTGATACAGAGAGTGCCACATGACTGATTTAGAGAGTGCTACATGACTAATGCAGTGAGTGCCACACGACGGATACAGAGTATGCTACACGACTGATACAGTGAGTGCTACATGGCTGATACAGAGAATGTTACACGACTGATACAGAGAGTGCCACATGATTGATACAGAGAGTGCTACACGACTGGTACAGAGAGTGCTACACAACTGATCTAGAGAGTGCCACATGACTGATACAGAGTGTGCTACACAACTGATGCAGAGAGTGCCACACGACTGATATAGAGAGTGCTACACAGCTGATACAGAGAGTGCTACTGGACTGATACAGAGAGTGTTACAGAACTAATGCACAGAGTGCCACACGACTGATACAGGGAGTAATACATGATTGATACAGAGAGTGCAACACGACTGATACAGAGTGCTACATGACTGATACAGAGAGTGCTACACCGAGAATGCAACATGACTAATGCAGAGAGTGCCTCACAACTGATACAGAGAGTGCTAAAGAACTGATACAGAGAATGCCACATGACTGATACAAAGAATGCTAGGTAACTAATGCCGAGAGTGAAACACGACTGATACAGAGATTGCCACACAACTGTTACAGAGAGAGGCAGACGACTGATAAAGAGTGGGCTACACGATTGTTACAGAGAGTGCTACAGGGCTAATGCAGAGAGTGCCACACGACTGATACAGAGAGTAATACATGATTGATACAGAGAGTGGTACACGACTGATACAGAGACTGCCAAATGAGTGATAGAGAGAGTGCCACATGACTGATACAGACAGTGCCACATGACTAATGCAGTGAGTTCCACACGACTGATACAGAGTAATACATGACTGATACAGAGTGTGCCACACGACTGATACAGAGAGTGCTGCACAACCGATTTTGAGAGAGCTACATGACTAATTAAAGAGTGCCACACGACTGTTACAGAGAGTGCTACACGACTGATACAGAGAATGCTACACAACTGATATAGAGTGCCACACGACTCATGAAGAGATGGCTACACGACTGATACAGAGATTGCTAGATAACTAATGCAGAGAGTGCCACACCACTGATACAGAGACTTCTGCACGACTGATAAAGAGTGTGCAACTTGGCTGATACAGGGAGTGCTACACAGCTGATAAAGTGATTGCTACATGGCTGGTACAGAAGATGTTAGTAGAATAAATGTTAGCAAGAGTGCTGCATGATAAAGAGAGAGAGTGCTACACAGATGAAGAAGATCGTGCTACTCTGCTGATACAGAGAGTGCTATACGACTGATACAGAGAGCGCTATATGACTGATACATAGAATGCTACATAGCCAATGAAGAGAGTGCCACACAACTGATACTGAGAGGGCCAAACGACTAATACAGCGAGTGGCAAACGACTGCTAGAGAGAGTGCTACCTGACTAATGCAGAGAGTGCTACACGACTGATATAAAGAGTGCTACATGACTGATAAAGAGAGTGCCTCGCGACTGATACAGAGAGTGCCACATGACTAATGCAGAGAGTGCCACGCGACTGATAAAGCGAGTGCCACACGACTGATCCAGACAGTGCCACACGACAGATACAGAGAGTGCTACATGACTGATACAGAGAGTTCCACATACCTGATAGAGAGTGTGCTACACAACTGATATAGAGAATGCCACACAACTGATACATAGAGTGCTACACAACTGATACAGAGAGTGCGACATACCTGATAGAGAGATGCTACACAACTGAAACAGTGAGTGCCACATGACTCATGAAGAGATGGCTACATGACTGATACAGAGAGTGCTAGATAACTAATGCAGAGAGTGCCACATGACTAATACAGAGAGTGATACACGACTGATACAGAGAGTGCATCTTGGCTGATACAGGGAGTGCTACAAGGCTGATACAATGATTGCTACATGGCTGGTACAGGAGATCATAGTAGAATAACTGTTAGCAAGAGTGCTACATGATAAACAGAGAGAGTGCTACACAGATGATGAAGATCGTGCTACTCTGCTGATACAGAGAGTGCTATACGACTGATATAGAGAGCGCTATATGACTGATACATAGAATGCTACATGACTAATGAAGACAGTGCCACACAACAGATACTGAGAGTGCCAAACAACTAATATAGAGAGTGCTACATGACTGATACAGAGAGTGCTACACAATTGATACAGAGAGTACTACATGACTGATACAGAGAGTGCCAGATGACTGATACAGAGTGTGGCACATGATTAATAAAGAGGGTGCTACATGAATGATATAGAGAGTGCTACACTACTGATAGTTAGAGTGACATCTGAATAATGCAGAGAGTGCTACACGACTGATATAGAGAGTGCTACATGACTGATACAGAGAGCGCCTCCCAACTGATATAGTGAGTGCTACATGATTGATACAGAGACTGCTACATGACTAATGAAGTGATTGCCACACAACTGATAATGAGAGTGCCAAACGACTAATATAGAGAGTGCTACACGACTGATACAGAGAGTGACTCTCAACTGATATAGTGAGTGCTAATTGATTGATACAGAGACTGCTACATGACTAATGCAGATACTGCCACACGATTGATACAGAGAGTGCTAGATAACTAATGCAGAGAGTGCCACATGACTAATACAGAGAGTGCAACTTGGCTGATACTGGGAGTGCTACACGGCTGATACAGTGATTGCTACATGGCTGGTACAGAAGATGATAGTAGAATAACTGTTAGCAAGAGTGCTACATGATAAAGAGAGAGAGTGCTACACAGATGATGAAGATCGTGCTACTCTGCTGATACAGAGAGTGCTACATGACTGAAACAGAGAATGCTACATGACTAATGCTGAGAGTGCCACACAACTGATACTGAGAGGGCCAAACGACTAATACAGCGAGTGGCAAACGACTGATAGAGAGAGTGCCACATGACTAATGCAGAGAGTGCTACACGAGTGATAAAGAGAGTGCCACACAACTGATAAAGAGACTGCCACACGCCTGATCCAGACAGTGCCACTCGACAGATATAGAGAGTGCTACATGACTGATAAAGAGAGTGCCTCGCGACTGATACAGAGAGTGCTACATGACTGATACGGAGAGTGCCTCACAACTGATATAGTGAGTTCTACATGATTGACACAGTCTGCTACATGACTAATGCAGAGAGTGCCATGCGACAGATACGGGGAGTTCCACACAACTGATACATAGAGAGCTACATGACTGATTCAGAGACTGAAAAATGACTAATGGAGAGAGTGCCACACAACCGATACAGAGAGTGCTACATGACTGATGCAGAGAGGGATATACGACTGATACAGAGAGTTTCACATGACAGATATAGCAGATAAAGTGAGTGCTACATGACTGATACAGAGAATGCTACACGACTGATACAGAGAGTGCCACATGACTTGAAACAGAGAGTGCCACACGACTGATACAGAGAGTGCTACAGGGCTGATACAGAGAGTGCTACATGACTGATACAGAGAGTGCTACATGACTGATAAAGAAAGTGCCATATGACTGATTCACAGAAGGATATACGACTGATACAGAGAATGCTACATGACTGATACAGAGTGTGCCTCACGACTGATATAGAGGGTGTCACATCATTGATACAGAGACTGCTACTGGACTAATGCAGAAACTGCCACGCAACTATTAAGCAGAGTGCTACACGACTGATACAGAGAGTGATACATGACTGAAACAGACAATGCCATATGACTGATACAGCGAGTGCCGCCCGACTTATACAGAGAGCGCGACATGACTGATCTAGAGAGTGCTACATGACTGATACAGAGAGCGCCACACGACAGATTCAGAGAGGGCTACATGACTGATACAGAGACAGCTACACGACTGATCCAGAGAGTGCTACACGACTGATACAGAGAGTGTTACAGGGCTGATACAGAGAATGCTACATGATGGATACAGAGAGTGCTACATGACTGATAAAGAGAGTGCCACACGACTGATTCAGAGTGGGATTTATGACTGATACAGAGAGTGTCACATGACAGATACAGTGAGTGCCACACGACTGTTACATATAATGCTACATGACTGATACAGAGAGTGCCACATGACTGATAAGGAGAGTGTTACATGACTGATACAGAGAGTGCCACACGACTGATACTGACAATGCCACACGACTGATTCAGAGAGGGCTACATGACTGATGCAGACAGTATCACACGACTGATACAGAGAGTGCTACACAGCTGATACAGAGCTTGCTGCATGACTGAAACAGAGAAACCAAACGACTGATACAGAGAGACTACATGACTGATAAAGAGAGTGCTACACGACTGATACAGAGAGTGCTACATGACTGATGCAGACAGTATCACACGACTGATACAGAGAGTGCTACATGGCTGATACAGAGCTTGCTACATGACTGAAACAGAGACTGCCAAATGACAGATACAGAGAGTACAACATGACTGATAAAGAGAGTGCAACACGACTGATACAGAGAGTGCTACACAACAGATAAAGGGAGTGCCACATGACTGATACAGAGCGTGCTACATGACTGATACAGACAGTGCCACACGACTGATACAGAGAATGCTAAATGTCTGATACAGAGATTACTACACGACTAATACAGACTAATGCTGAGAGTGCTACACGACTGATACAGAGAGCCACAGAACTGATACAGAGTGTGCTACATGACTGATACAGAGAGAGCCACATGACTGATACAGAGAGTGCTACTCTACTGATATAGAGAGTGCTACACGACTGATACAGAGAGTGCTACTGACTAAAGCAGAGTGTGCTACATGACTGTTGGAGAGAGTGCTACATGACTGATACAGAGAGTCCCTCACGACTGTTATAGAGAGTGCTACGTGATTGATACAGAGACTGCGACATGACTAATGCAGATACTGCCACACGATTGATACAGAGAGTGCTAGATAACTAATGCAGAGAGTGCCACATGACTAATACAGAGAGTGCAACTTGGCTGATACTGGGAGTGCTACACGGCTGATACAGTGATTGCTACATGGCTGGTACAGAAGATGATAGTAGAATAACTGTTAGCAAGAGTGCTACATGATAAAGAGAGAGAGTGCTACACAGATGATGAAGATCGTGCTACTCTGCTGATACAGAGAGTGCTACATGACTGAAACAGAGAATGCTACATGACTAATGCTGAGAGTGCCACACAACTGATACTGAGAGGGCCAAACGACTAATACAGCGAGTGGCAAACGACTGATAGAGAGAGTGCCACATGACTAATGCAGAGAGTGCTACACGAGTGATAAAGAGAGTGCCACACAACTGATAAAGAGACTGCCACACGCCTGATCCAGACAGTGCCACTCGACAGATATAGAGAGTGCTACATGACTGATAAAGAGAGTGCCTCGCGACTGATACAGAGAGTGCTACATGACTGATACGGAGAGTGCCTCACAACTGATATAGTGAGTTCTACATGATTGACACAGAGTCTGCTACATGACTAATGCAGAGAGTGCCATGCGACAGATACGGGGAGTTCCACACAACTGATACATAGAGAGCTACATGACTGATTCAGAGACTGAAAAATGACTAATGGAGAGAGTGCCACACAACCGATACAGAGAGTGCTACATGACTGATGCAGAGAGGGATATACGACTGATACAGAGAGTTTCACATGACAGATATAGCAGATAAAGTGAGTGCTACATGACTGATACAGAGAATGCTACACGACTGATACAGAGAGTGCCACATGACTTGAAACAGAGAGTGCCACACGACTGATACAGAGAGTGCTACAGGGCTGATACAGAGAGTGCTACATGACTGATACAGAGAGTGCTACATGACTGATAAAGAAAGTGCCATATGACTGATTCACAGAAGGATATACGACTGATACAGAGAATGCTACATGACTGATACAGAGTGTGCCTCACGACTGATATAGAGGGTGTCACATCATTGATACAGAGACTGCTACTGGACTAATGCAGAAACTGCCACGCAACTATTAAGCAGAGTGCTACACGACTGATACAGAGAGTGATACATGACTGAAACAGACAATGCCATATGACTGATACAGCGAGTGCCGCCCGACTTATACAGAGAGCGCGACATGACTGATCTAGAGAGTGCTACATGACTGATACAGAGAGCGCCACACGACAGATTCAGAGAGGGCTACATGACTGATACAGAGACAGCTACACGACTGATCCAGAGAGTGCTACACGACTGATACAGAGAGTGTTACAGGGCTGATACAGAGAATGCTACATGATGGATACAGAGAGTGCTACATGACTGATAAAGAGAGTGCCACATGACTGATTCAGAGTGGGATTTATGACTGATACAGAGAGTGTCACATGACAGATACAGTGAGTGCCACACGACTGTTACATATAATGCTACATGACTGATACAGAGAGTGCCACATGACTGATAAGGAGAGTGTTACATGACTGATACAGAGAGTGCCACACGACTGATACTGACAATGCCACACGACTGATTCAGAGAGGGCTACATGACTGATGCAGACAGTATCACACGACTGATACAGAGAGTGCTACACAGCTGATACAGAGCTTGCTGCATGACTGAAACAGAGAAACCAAACGACTGATACAGAGAGACTACATGACTGATAAAGAGAGTGCTACACGACTGATACAGAGAGTGCTACATGACTGATGCAGACAGTATCACACGACTGATACAGAGAGTGCTACATGGCTGATACAGAGCTTGCTACATGACTGAAACAGAGACTGCCAAATGACAGATACAGAGAGTACTACATGACTGATAAAGAGAGTGCAACACGACTGATACAGAGAGTGCTACACAACAGATAAAGGGAGTGCCACATGACTGATACAGAGCGTGCTACATGACTGATACAGACAGTGCCACACGACTGATACAGAGAATGCTAAATGTCTGATACAGAGATTACTACACGACTAATACAGACTAATGCTGAGAGTGCTACACGACTGATACAGAGAGCCACAGAACTGATACAGAGTGTGCTACATGACTGATACAGAGAGAGCCACATGACTGATACAGAGAGTGCTACTCTACTGATATAGAGAGTGCTACACGACTGATACAGAGAGTGCTACTGACTAAAGCAGAGTGTGCTACATGACTGTTGGAGAGAGTGCTACATGACTGATACAGAGAGTCCCTCACGACTGTTATAGAGAGTGCTACGTGATTGATACAGAGACTGCGACATGACTAATGCAGAGAATGCTACATGACTGATATAGAGAGTGCTGCACGACTGATACAGAGAGTGCTACAGGGCTGATACAGAGAGTTCTACATGACTGATACAGAGAGTGCTACATGACTGATAAAGATAGTGTCACATGACTGATTCAGAGAGGGATATACGACTGATACAGAGACTGTCACATGACAGATACAGTGATTGCCACACGACGGATACATATAATGCTACATGACTGACACAGAGAGTGCCACATGACAGATACAGAGAGTGCCACCCGACTGAAACAGGGAGCGCTGCATGACTGATACAGAGAGCCACAGAACTGATACAAAGTGTGCTACATGACTGATACAGAGACTGCTACACAATTGATAGAGAGAGTGCTACACGATTGATACAGAGACTGCTACTGGACTAAGGCAGAGACTGCCACGCGACTGATGAGCAGAGTGCTACACGACTGATACAGAGAGTGATACCTGACTGATGCAGAGAGTGCCACATGACTGAAGCAGACAATGCCACATGACTGATACAGCGAGTGCCTCCCGACTTATACAGAGAGCGCAACATGACTGATCTAGAGAGTGCTACATGACTGATACAGCCACACGACAGATTCAGAGAGGGCTACATGACTGATACAGAGACAGCTACATGACTGATCCAGAGAGTGCTACATGACTGATACAGAGAGTGTTACAGGGCTGATACAGAGAATGCTACATGATGGATACAGAGAGTGCTACATGACTGATAAAGAGAGTGCCACACGACTGATTCAGAGTGGGATTTATGACTGATACAGAGAGTGTCACATGACAGATACAGTGAGTGCCACACGACTGTTACATATAATGCTACATGACTGATACAGAGAGTGCCACATGACTGATAAGCAGAGTGCTACATGACTGATACAGAGAGTGATATACGACTGATGCAGAGAGTGCCACACGACTGATACTGACAATGCCACATGACTGATGCAGAGAGGGCTACATGACTGATGCAGACAGTATCACACGACTGATACAGAGCTTGCTGCATGACTGAAACAGAAAAACTAAACGACTGATACAGAGAGTACTACATGACTGATAAAGAGAGTGCTACACGACTGATACAGAGAGTGCTACACGACTGATGCAGACAGTATCACACGACTGATACAGAGAGTGCTACACGACTGATACAGAGAATGATACACAAATGATACAGAGAATGCCACATGACTGATACAGAGAGTGCTACATGACAGATACAGTGAGTGCAACACAACTGATACAGACAGTGCCACAATACTGATACAGAGTGTGCTACATGACTGATAGAGAGTGCTTCATGACTGATACAGAGAGTGCCACACGACTGATGCAGACAGTGCTACACAGCTGATACAGTGACTGCTAAATGACTGATAAAGAGAATGCTACACGACTGATATAGAGAGTGCTGCATGACTGATACAGAGAATACTACATGACTAATGCAGAGAGTGCCACACAACTGATACAGAGAGTGCTACAGAACTGATTCAGAGAGTGCCACATGAATGATACAAAGAATGCTAGGTAACTAATGCAGAGGGTGAAACTCGACTGATACAGAGACTGCCACACAACTGTTACAGAGAGAGGCAGACAACTGATAAAGAGTGTGATACACAATTTAAACAGAGAGTGCTACAGGGCTAATGCAGAGAGTGCCACACGACTGATACAGAGAGTAATACATGACTGATACAGAGAGTGGTACACGACTGATACAGAGACTGCCAAATGAGTGATAGTGAGAGTGCCACATGACTGATACAGAGAGTACCACATGACTGATACAGAGAGTGCCACACGACTGATACCGATTGTGCCACACGACTGATGCAGACAGTATCACACGACTGATACAGAGAGTGCTACACGACTGATACAGAGAATGATACACAAATGATACAGAGAATGCCACATGACTGATACAGAGAGTGCTACATGACAGATACAGTGAGTGCAACACAACTGATACAGACAGTGCCACAATACTGATACAGAGTGTGCTACATGACTGATAGAGAGTGCTTCATGACTGATACAGAGAGTGCCACACGACTGATGCAGACAGTGCTACACAGCTGATACAGTGACTGCTAAATGACTGATAAAGAGAATGCTACACGACTGATATAGAGAGTGCTGCATGACTGATACAGAGAATACTACATGACTAATGCAGAGAGTGCCACACAACTGATACAGAGAGTGCTACAGAACTGATTCAGAGAGTGCCACATGAATGATACAAAGAATGCTAGGTAACTAATGCAGAGGGTGAAACTCGACTGATACAGAGACTGCCACACAACTGTTACAGAGAGAGGCAGACAACTGATAAAGAGTGTGATACACAATTTAAACAGAGAGTGCTACAGGGCTAATGCAGAGAGTGCCACACGACTGATACAGAGAGTAATACATGACTGATACAGAGAGTGGTACACGACTGATACAGAGACTGCCAAATGAGTGATAGTGAGAGTGCCACATGACTGATACAGAGAGTACCACATGACTGATACAGAGAGTGCCACACGACTGATACCGATTGTGCCACACGACTGATACAGAGAGTGCTACACAACCGATTTTGAGAGTGCTACATGATTTATGCAGTGAGTGCCACACGACTGATATAGAGTGTGCTACAGGACTGATGCAGAGAGTGCCACATGACTGATACAGAGAGTAATACATGACTGATACAGAGTGTGCCACACGACTGATACAGATAGTGCTACACAACTGAATTTGAGAGAGCCACACGACAAATGCAAAGAGTGCCACACAACTGTTACAGAGAGTGCTACATGACTGATACAGAGAGTGCCACACGACTGATACAGATAGTGCTACACAACTGATTTAGAGAGTGCTACATGACTAATGCAGTGAGTGCCACACGACGGATACAGAGTATGCTACACGACTGATACAGTGAGTGCTACATGGCTGATACAGAGAATGTTACACGACTGATACAGAGAGTGCCACATGATTGATACAGAGAGTGCTACACGACTGGTACAGAGAGTGCTACACAACTGATCTAGAGAGTGCCACATGACTGATACAGAGTGTGCTACACAACTGATGCAGAGAGTGCCACACGACTGATATAGAGAGTGCTACACAGCTGATACAGAGAGTGCTACTGGACTGATACAGAGAGTGTTACAGAACTAATGCACAGAGTGCCACACGACTGATACAGGGAGTAATACATGATTGATACAGAGAGTGCAACACGACTGATACAGAGTGCTACATGACTGATACAGAGAGTGCTACACCGAGAATGCAACATGACTAATGCAGAGAGTGCCTCACAACTGATACAGAGAGTGCTAAAGAACTGATACAGAGAATGCCACATGACTGATACAAAGAATGCTAGGTAACTAATGCCGAGAGTGAAACACGACTGATACAGAGATTGCCACACAACTGTTACAGAGAGAGGCAGACGACTGATAAAGAGTGGGCTACACGATTGTTACAGAGAGTGCTACAGGGCTAATGCAGAGAGTGCCACACGACTGATACAGAGAGTAATACATGATTGATACAGAGAGTGGTACACGACTGATACAGAGACTGCCAAATGAGTGATAGAGAGAGTGCCACATGACTGATACAGACAGTGCCACATGACTAATGCAGTGAGTTCCACACGACTGATACAGAGTAATACATGACTGATACAGAGTGTGCCACACGACTGATACAGAGAGTGCTGCACAACCGATTTTGAGAGAGCTACATGACTAATTAAAGAGTGCCACACGACTGTTACAGAGAGTGCTACACGACTGATACAGAGAATGCCACACGACTGATACAGAGAGTGCTACACGACTGATACAGAGAATGCCACACGACTGATACAGAGAGTGCTACACGACTAATACACGGAATGCTACATGACTAATGAAGAGAGTGCCACAAGACTGATACAGATAGTGCTACACAACTGATTTAGAGAGTGCTACATGACTAAAGCAGTGAGTGCCACATGACGGATACAGAGTATGCTACACGACTGATACAGTGAGTGCTACATGGCTGATACAGAGAATGCTACATGACTGATACAGAGAGTGCCACATGATTGATACAGAGAGTGCTACACGACTGGTACAGAGAGTGCCACATGACTAATACAGAGTGTGGTACACAACTGATGCAGAGAGTGTCACACGACTGATACAGAGAGTGCTACACAGCTGATACAGAGATTGCTACACGACTGATACAAAGAGTGCTACAGAACTAATGCAGAGAGTGCCACACGACTGATACAGTGAGTAATACATGATTGATATACAGAGAACTACACGACTGATACAGAGAGTGCTACACCAAGAATGCTACACGACTGACATAGAGAGTGCTAATTGACTAATGCAGAGAGTGCTACACGACTGATACAGTGAGTGCTAAATGACTGATAAAGAGAGCGCCACACGACTGATTCAGAGAGGGTTATATGACTGATACAGAGAGTGCCACTTGACAGATATAGCAGATAAAGTGAGTGCTACACGACTGATACAGAGAATGCTACATGACTGATACAGATAGTGCCCCATGACTGACACAGAGAGTGCCACACAACTGATACAGAGAGTGCTACAGGGCTGATACAGAGAGTGCTACATGATTGATACAGAGAGTGCTACATGACTGATAAAGAAAGTGCCACATGTCTGATTCAGAGAGGGATATACGACTGATACAGAGAGTGTCACATGACTGATACAGTGAGTGCCACACGACTGATACAGATAATGCTATATGACTGATACAGAGAGTGCCACATGACTGATACAGAGACTGCCACACGACTGATACAGAGAGTGCTACATGACTGATACAGAGAGCCACAGAACTGATACAGAGTGTGCTACATGACTGATACAGAGACTGCTACACAATTGATAGAGAGAGAGCTACACGATTGATACAGAGAGAGCCAAATGACTGATACAGAGAGTGCCACACGACTGATACAGAGAGTGCTACTTGACTAAAGCAGAGTGTTCCACATGACTGATACAGAGAGTGCTACATGACTGATACATGGAATGCTACATGACTAATGAAGAGAGTGCCACAAGACTGATACCGAGTGTGCCACACGACTGATACAGGTAGTGCTACACAACTGATTTAGAGAGTGCTACATGACTAAAGCAGTGAGTGCCACATGACGGATACAGAGTATGCTACACGACTGATACAGTGAGTGCTACATGGCTGATACAGAGAGTGCTACATGATTGATACAGAGAGTGCCTCATGATTGATACAGAGAGTGCTACACGACTGGTACAAAGAGTGCCACATGAATAATACAGAGTGTGGTACACAACTGATGCAGAGAGTGCCACACGACTGATACAGAGAGTGTTACACAGCTGATACAGAGATTGCTACACGACTGATACAAAGAGTGCTACAGAACTAATGCAGAGAGTGCCACACGACTGATACAGTGAGTAATACATGATTGATATAGAGAGAACTACACGACTGATACAGAGAGTGCTACACCGAGAATGCTACACGACTGACATAGAGAGTGCTAATTGACTAATGCAGAGAGTGCTACACGACTGATACAGAGAGTGCTAAATGACTGATAAAGAGAGCGCCACACGACTGATTCAGAGAGGGTTATACGACTGATACAGAGAGTGCCACATGACAGATATAGCAGATAAAGTGAGTGCTACACGACTGATACAGAGAATGCTACATGACTGATACAGAGAGTGCCCTATGACTGACACAGAGAGTGCCACACGACTGATACAGAGAGTGCTACAGCGTTGATACAGAGAGTGCTACATGAATGATACAGAGAGTGCTACATGACTGATAAAGAAAGTGCCACATGACTGATTCAGAGAGGGATATACGACTGATACAGAGAGTGTCACATGACAGATACAGTGAGTGCCACACAACTGATACAGATAATGCTATATGACTGATACAAAGAGTGCAACATGACTGATACAGAGACTGCCACACGACTGATACAGAGAGTGCTACATGACTGATACAGAGAGCCACAGAACTGATACAGAGACTGCTACATGACTGATACAGAGACTGCTACACAATTGATAGAGAGAGTGCTACACGATTGATACAGAGAGAGCCAAATGACTGATACAGAGAGTGCCACACGACTGATACAGAGAGTGCTACATGACTGATATAGAGAGCGCTACACGACTGATACAGAGAGTGCTACACAATTGATAGGGAGAGTGCTACACGACTGATACAGAGAGTGCTACACGACTGATATAGAGAGTGCTACATGACTGATACAGAGAGTGCTACTTGACTAAAGCAGAGTGTTCCACACGACTGTTACAGAGAGTGCTACACGACTAATAAAGAGAATCCACACGACTGATAAAGAGAATGCTACACGACTGATACATCGAATGCTACATGACTAATGAAGAGAGTGCCACAAGACTGATACCGAGTGTGCCACACGACTGATAGACATAGTGCCACACAACTGATTTAGAGAGTGCTACATGACTAATGCAGTGAGTGCCACACGACGGATACAGAGTATGCTGCACGGCTGATACAGTGAGTGCTACATGGCTGATACAGTGAATGTTACACGACTGATACAGAGAGTGCCACATGATTGATACAGAGAGTGCTACACGACTGGTACAGAGAGTGCTACACAACTGATACAGAGATTGCCACATGACTGATACAGAGTGTGCTACACAACTGATGCAGAGAGTGCCACACGACTGATACAGTGAGTGCTACACAGCTGATACAGAGAATGCTACACGACTGATACAGAGAGTGCTACAGAACTAATGCAGAGAGTGCCACATGACTGATACAGTGAGAAATACATGATTGAAACAGAGAGTGCAACATGACTGATACAGAGAGTGCTACACGACTGATACAGAGAGTGCTACACCGAGAATGCTACACGACTGACACAGAGAGTGCTAACTGACTAATGCAGAGAGTGCTACACAACTAATACAGAGATTGCCACATGACTGATACAGAGAGTGCCACACGACTGATGCAGACAGTGCTACACAGCTGATACAGTGACTGCTAAATGACTGATAAAGAGAATGCTACACGACTGATATAGAGAGTGCTGCATGACTGATACAGAGAATACTACATGACTAATGCAGAGAGTGCCACACAACTGATACAGAGAGTGCTACAGAACTGATTCAGAGAGTGCCACATGAATGATACAAAGAATGCTAGGTAACTAATGCAGAGGGTGAAACTCGACTGATACAGAGACTGCCACACAACTGTTACAGAGAGAGGCAGACAACTGATAAAGAGTGTGATACACAATTTAAACAGAGAGTGCTACAGGGCTAATGCAGAGAGTGCCACACGACTGATACAGAGAGTAATACATGACTGATACAGAGAGTGGTACACGACTGATACAGAGACTGCCAAATGAGTGATAGTGAGAGTGCCACATGACTGATACAGAGAGTGCCACATGACTGATACAGAGAGTGCCACACGACTGATACCGATTGTGCCACACGACTGATACAGAGAGTGCTACACAACCGATTTTGAGAGTGCTACATGATTTATGCAGTGAGTGCCACACGACTGATATAGAGTGTGCTACAGGACTGATACAGAGAGTGCTACATGATTGATACAGAGAGTGCTACATGACTGATAAAGAAAGTGCCACATGTCTGATTCAGAGAGGGATATACGACTGATACAGTGAGTGCCACACGACTGATACAGATAATGCTATATGACTGATACAGAGAGTGCCACACGACTGATACAGAGAGTGCTACATGACTGATACAGAGAGCCACAGAAATGATACAGAGTGTGCTACATGACTGATACAGAGACTGCTACACAATTGATAGAGAGAGAGCTACACGATTGATACAGAGAGAGCCAAATGACTGATACAGAGAGTGCCACACGACTGATACAGAGAGTGCTACTTGACTAAAGCAGAGTGTTCCACATGACTGATACAGAGAGTGCTACATGACTGATACATGGAATGCTACATGACTAATGAAGAGAGTGCCACAAGACTGATACCGAGTGTGCCACACGACTGATACAGGTAGTGCTACACAACTGATTTAGAGAGTGCTACATGACTAAAGCAGTGAGTGCCACATGACGGATACAGAGTATGCTACACGACTGATACAGTGAGTGCTACATGGCTGATACAGAGAGTGCTACATGATTGATACAGAGAGTGCCTCATGATTGATACAGAGAGTGCTACACGACTGGTACAAAGAGTGCCACATGAATAATACAGAGTGTGGTACACAACTGATGCAGAGAGTGCCACACGACTGATACAGAGAGTGTTACACAGCTGATACAGAGATTGCTACACGACTGATACAAAGAGTGCTACAGAACTAATGCAGAGAGTGCCACACGACTGATACAGTGAGTAATACATGATTGATATAGAGAGAACTACATGACTGATACAGAGAGTGCTACACCGAGAATGCTACACGACTGACATAGAGAGTGCTAATTGACTAATGCAGAGAGTGCTACACGACTGATACAGAGAGTGCTAAATGACTGATAAAGAGAGCGCCACACGACTGATTCAGAGAGTGTTATACGACTGATACAGAGAGTGCCACATGACAGATATAGCAGATAAAGTGAGTGCTACACGACTGATACAGAGAATGCTACATGACTGATACAGAGCGTGCCCTATGACTGACACAGAGAGTGCCACACGACTGATACAGAGAGTGCTACAGCGTTGATACAGAGAGTGCTACATGAATGATACAGAGAGTGCTACATGACTGATAAAGAAAGTGCCACATGACTGATTCAGAGAGGGATATACGACTGATACAGAGAGTGTCACATGACAGATACAGTGAGTGCCACACAACTGATACAGATAATGCTATATGACTGATACAAAGAGTGCAACATGACTGATACAGAGACTGCCAAACGACTGATACAGAGAGTGCTACATGACTGATACAGAGAGCCACAGAACTGATACAGAGTGTGCTACATGACTGATACAGAGACTGCTACACAATTGATAGAGAGAGTGCTACACGATTGATACAGAGAGAGCCAAATGACTGATACAGAGAGTGCCACACGACTGATACAGAGAGTGCTACATGACTGATATAGAGAGTGCTACACGACTGATACAGAGAGTGCTACACAATTGATAGGGAGAGTGCTACACGACTGATACAGAGAGTGCTACACGACTGATATAGAGAGTGCTACATGACTGATACAGAGAGTGCTACTTGACTAAAGCAGAGTGTTCCACACGACTGTTACAGAGAGTGCTACACGACTAATAAAGAGAATCCACACGACTGATAAAGAGAGTGCTACACGACTGATACATCGAATGCTACATGACTAATGAAGAGAGTGCCACAAGACTGATACCGAGTGTGCCACACGACTGATAGAGATAGTGCCACACAACTGATTTAGAGAGTGCTACATGACTAATGCAGTGAGTGCCACACGACGGATACAGAGTATGCTGCACGGCTGATACAGTGAGTGCTACATGGCTGATACAGTGAATGTTACACGACTGATACAGAGAGTGCCACATGATTGATACAGAGAGTGCTAAACGACTGGTACAGAGAGTGCTACACAACTGATACAGAGATTGCCACATGACTGATACAGAGTGTGCTACACAACTGATGCAGAGAGTGCCACACGACTGATACAGTGAGTGCTACACAGCTGATACAGAGAATGCTACACGACTGATACAGAGAGTGCTACAGAACTAATGCAGAGAGTGCCACACGACTGATACAGTGAGAAATACATGATTGAAACAGAGAGTGCAACATGACTGATACAGAGAGTGCTACACGACTGATACAGAGAGTGCTACACCGAGAATGCTACACGACTGACACAGAGAGTGCTAACTGACTAATGCAGAGAGTGCTACACGACTGACACAGAGAGTGCCACATGACTGATACAGAGACTGCTATACGATTGATACAGAGACTGCTACACGACTGATATAGAGAGTGCTACACAATTGATAGAGAGAGTGCTACATCACTGATATAGAGACTACTACACGACAGATACAGAGAGTCATACCTTTCTAATGCAGTGTTTGCCACATGACTGATATCGAGAGTGCTACACGACTGATATAGAGAGTGTTACAGGGCTGATACGGAGAGTGCTACATGATTGATACAGAGAGTGCTACATGACTGATAAACAGGGTGCCACATGACTGATTCAGAGAGGGATATACGACTGATACAGAGAGTGTCACATGACAGATACAGTGCGTGCCACACGACTGATACAGATAATGTTACATGACTGATACAGAGATTCACAGAACTGATACAGAGTGTGCTACATGACTGCTACACAATTGATAGGGAGAGTGCTACACGACTGATATAGAGAGTGCTACACGACTGATACAGAGAGTACTACTTGACTAAAGCAGAGTGTGCCACACGTCTGATGCAGACAGTGCAACACGACTGATGCAGAGAGTGCTACAGGGCTGATACAGAGAGTTCTACATGACTGATAAAGAGAGTGCCACATGACTGATTCAGGGAGGGATATATGACTGATGCAGAGATTGTCACATGACAGATACAGTGACTGCCACATGACGGATACATAGAAAGCTACATGACTGATACAGAGAGTGCCACATGGATGATAAGCAGAATGCTACACGACTGATACAGAGAATGCCACACGACTGATACAGAGAGTGCTACACGACTGATATAGATAGTGCTACACGACTGATACAGAGAGTGCTACTTGACCAAAGCAGAGTGTGCCACACGACTATTACAGAGAGCGCTACACGACTGATAAAGAGAGTCCACATGACTGATACAGAGAGTGTTACACGACTGATACAGAGAGTGCTACACGACTGATACATCGAATGTTACATGACTAATGAAGAGAGTGCCACAAGACTGATACCGAGTGTGCCACACGACTGATAGAGATAGTGCCACACAACTGATTTAGAGAGTGCTACATGACTAATGCAGTGAGTGCCACACGACGGATAAAGAGTATGCTACACGACTGATACAGTGAGTGCTACATGGCTGATACAGAGAATGTTCCACGACTGATACAGAGAGTGCCACATGATTGATACAGAGAGTGCCACACGACTGATACAGAGAGTGCTACGCAGCTGATACAGAGAGTGCTACACGACTGATACAGAGAGTGCTACAGAACTAATGCAGAGAGTGCCACATGATTGATACAGTGAGTAATACATGATTGATACAGAGAGTGCAACACGACTGATACAGAGAGTGCTACACGACTGATACAGAGAGTGCTACACCGAGAATGCTACATGACTGACACAGAGAGTGCTAATTGACTAATGCAGAGAGTGCTACACGACTGATACAGAGAGTGCTACATGACTGAAAGAGAGAGTGTACATGACTGATTCAGAGGGGGATATACGACTGATACAGAGAGTGCCACATGACAGATATAGCAGATAAAGTGAGTGCTACACGACTGATACAAAGAATGCTACACGACTGATACAGAGAGTGCCACATGACTGACACAGAGAGTCCCACATGACTGATACAGAGAGTGCTACAGGGCTGATATATAGAGTACTACATGATTGATACAGAGAGTGCTACATGACTGATAAAGAAGGTGCAACATGACCGATTCAGAGAGGGTTATACGACTGATACAGAGTCACATGACAGATACAGTGAGTGCCACACGACTGATACAGATAATGTTACATGACTGATACAGAGATTGCTACATGACTGATACAGAGAGTGCTACACAATTGATAGGGAGAGTGCTACACGACTGATACAGAGAGTGCTACACGACTGATACAGAGAGTGCTACACGACTGATACAGAGAGTGCTACTTGACTAAAGCAGAGTGTGCAACACGTCTGATGCAGAGAGTGCTACAGGGCTGATACAGAGAGCCCTACATGACTGATAAAGAGAGTGCCACATGACTGATTCAGAGAGGGATATATGACTGATACAGAGATTGTCACATGGCAGATACAGTGAGTGCCACATGACGGATACATATAATGCTACATGACTGATACAGAGAGTGCCACATGACAGATACAGAGAGTGCCACACGACTGAAACAGGGAGTGCTACATGACTGATACAGAGAGTGCTGCATGACTGATACAGAGATTCACAGAACTGATACAGAGTGTGCTACATGACTGTTAGAGAGACTGCTACACGACTGATAGAGAGAGTGCTACAGGGCTGATACAGAGAGTTCTACATGACTGATAAAGAGAGTGCCACATGACAGATTCAGAGAGGGATATATGACTGATACAGAGATTGTCACATGACAGATACAGTGAGTGCCACATGACGGATACATATAATACTACACAACTGATATAGACAATGCCACATGACTGATACAGAGAGAGCCACAAGACTGACCCAGATAGTGCAAAGGACTAATGCAGAGAATGGCATATGACTGATACAGAGAGTGCTGCACAACTGATACAGAGGGTGCCACATGACTCATGAAGAGATGGCTACACGACTGATACAGATTGTGCTAAATAACTAATGCAGGGAGTGCCACACGACTAATACGGAGAATGCTACATGACTGATACAGAGAGTGCACCTTGGCTGATAGAGTGAGTGCTAGATGGCTGAAACAGTGATTGCTACATGGCTGGTACAGAAGATGATAGTAGAATAACTGTTAGCAAGAGTGCTACATGATAAAAAGTGAGCGTGCTACACAGATGAGGTAGATCATGCTACTCTGCTGATACAGAGAGTGCTATACGACTGATACAGAGACTGCTACATGACTGATACAGAGAATGCCACATGACTGAAACAGAGAGTGCTACACTATTGATACACTGAGTGCTACATGACTGATACAGAGAGTGCTACACGAATGATATAGAGAGTGCTACACAACTGATACCGTGACTGCTACAAATCTGATACAGAGAATGCCACATGACTGAAACAGAGAGTGCTACACGACTGATACAGAGAGTGCTACATGACTGATACAGAGAGTGCTACATGACTGATACAGAGAGAGCTAAAGGACTGATGCAGAGGCTGCCACACGACTGATACAGAGACTACTACATGACTGATATAGAGTGTGCTACACGACTGATACAGAGAGTGCTACAGGGCTGATATAGAGAGTGGACATGACTGATACAGAGAGTGCCACACGACGGACATAGAGAGTGCTACACGACTGATATAGAGAATGCTGCACGACTGATACAGAGTGCCTCACGACTGATATGGAGAGTGCCACATGACTGATACAGAGTCTGCCACAGGACTAATGAAGAGACTGCCACGTGACGGATAAGCAGAGTGCTACACGAATGATACAGAGAGTGATACACGACTGATGCAGGGAGTGCTACATGACTGATAGAGAGAGTGACACACGACTGATTCTGAGAGGGATATACGACTGATACAGAGACACCCACATGACAGCTACAGTGAGTGCCACACGACTAATACAGAGAATGCTACACGACTGATACAGAGAGTGCCACATGACTGATACAGAGAGTGCCACACGACTGACACAGAGAGTACTACATGACTGATACAGAGAGTGGTACACAATTGATAGAGAGAGTGCTACACAACTGATACAGAGAGTTTCACATGACTGATACAGAGAGTGCCACATGAATGAAACAGAGCGTGCCACACGACTAATACAGAGAGTGGTACACAATTGATAGAGAGAGTGCTACACAACTGATACAGAGAGTTTCACATGACTGATACAGAGAGTGCCACATGAATGAAACAGAGCGTGCTTCACGACTGTTACAGAGAGTTCCACATGACTGATACAGAGAGCCACAGAACTGATACAGAGTGTTTTACATGACTGATACAGAGACTGCTACACAATTGATAGGGAGAGTGCTACACGACTGATATAGAGAGAGTCACATGACTGATACAGAGAGTGCTACAGGGCTGATTAGGAGAGTGCCTCATTACTGATACAGAGAGTGCTGCACGACTGATACAGAGAGTGCTACAGAACTAATGCAGAGAGTGCCACATGACTGATACAGTGAGTAATACATGATTGATACAGAGAGTGCAACACAACCGATACAGAGATTGCTATATGACTGATACAGAGAGTGCTACACCGAGAATGTTACATGACTGACACAGAGAGTGCTAATTGACTAATGTAGAGAGTGCTACACGACTTATACAGAGAGTGCTACATGACTGATAGAGAGAGTGTACACGACTGATTCAGAGAGGGATATACAATTGATACAGAGAGTGCCACTTGCCAGATATAGCAGATAAAGTGAGTGCTACACGACTGATACAGAGAGTGCTACAGGGCTGATACAGAGAGTGCTACATAATTGATATAGAGAGTGCTACATGACTGATAAAGAACATGCCACACGACTGATTCAGAGAGGGATATACGACTGATACAGATCATGTCACATGACAGATACAGTGAGTGCCACACGACTGATACAGATCATGTTACATGACTGATACAGAGAGTGCTACACAACTGATACAGAGAGCCACAGAACTGATACAGAGTGTGCTACATGACTGAAACAGAGATGCTACACAATTGATAGAGAGAGTGCTACACGACTGATACAGAGAGTCACATGACTGATACAGAGAGTGCTACACGACTGATACAGAGAGTCACAGAACTGATACAGAGTGTGCTACATGACTGAAACAGAGACTGCTACACAATTGATAGAGTGAGTGCTACACGACTGATACAGAGAGAGCCACATGACTGATACAGAGAGTGCTACACGACTGATACAGAGAGTGCTACACGACTGATACAGAGAGTGCTACTTGACTAAAGCAGAGTGTGCTACATGACTGTTGGAGAGAGTGCTACATGACTGATACAGAGAGTCCCTCACGATTGTTATAGAGAGTGCTACGTGATTGATACAGAGACTGCGACATGACTAATAGAGAGAGTGCTACATGACTGATATAGAGAGTGCTACATGACTGATATAGAGAGTGCTGCACGACTGATACAGAGAGTGCTACAGGGCTGATACAGAGAGTGCTACATGACTGATATAGGGAGTGCTACATGACTGATACAGAGACTGCCTCACGACTGATCTAGAGAGTGACACGTGACTGATACATGGACTGCTACAGGACTAATGCAGAGACTGCAACGCGACTGATAAGCAGAGTGCTGCACGACTGATACAGAGAGTGATACATGACTGATGCAGAGAGTGCCACACGACTGATATAGACAAGGCCACACGACTGATGCAGAGAGTGATAGATGACTGATAGAGAGAGTGCCACACAACTGATTCAGAGAGGGATATACGACTGCTACAGAGCGTGCCACATGACAGATACAGTGAGTACCACATGACTGATACAGAGAGTGCTACAGGGCTGATACAGAGAGTGCTACATGGCTGATAGAGAGAGTGCCTCATGACTGATTCAGAGAGGGATTTGCGACTGATACAGAGAATGCTACATGACTGATACAGAGAGTGCCACATGACTGGTACAGAGAGGGATATATGACTAATACAGAGATTGTCACATGACAGATACAGTGAATGCCACATGACGGATACATATAATGCTACATGACTGATACAGAGAGTGCCACATGACAGATACAGAGAGTGCCACACGACTGAAACAGGGAGTGCTACATGACTGATATAGGGAGTGCTACATGACTGATACAGAGACTGCCTCACGACTGATCTAGAGAGTGGCACATGACTGATACATGGACTGCTACAGGACTAATGCAGAGACTGCAACGTGACTGATAAGCAGAGTGCTGCACGACTGATACAGAGAGTGATACATGACTGATGCAGAGAGTGCTACACCACTGATATAGATAAGGCCACACGACTGATGCAGAGAGTGATAGATGACTGATAGAGAGAGTGCCACACAACTGATTCAGAGAGGGATATACGACTGATACAGAGCGTGCTACATGACAGATACAGTGAGTACCACACGACTGATACAGAGAGTGCTACTGGGCTGATACAGAGAATGCTACATGACTGATACAGAGAGTGCTACATGGCTGATAGAGAGAGTGTCACACGACTGATTCAGAGAAGGATATGCGACTGATACAGAGAATGCTACATGACTGATACAGACAGTGCCACATGACTGGTACAGAGAGTGCCACATGACTGGTACAGAGAGTGCCACATGACTGATAAAGAGACTGCCACACGATTGATACAGAGAGTGGCTCACGACTGATATAGAGAGTGCCACATGACTGATACAGAGACTGCTACAGGACTAATGCAGAGAGTGTCTCACGACTGATACAGGGAGTGAAACACGACTGATAAAGAGATTGTTACATGACTGATAGAGAGAGTGCTACATGACTGATACAGAGAGTGCCTCATGACTGATACAGAGAATGCTACAGGACTAATGCAGAGACTGCCACGCGACTGATACGCAGAGTGCTACACCACTGATACAGAAATTGATACACGACTGATGCAGAGAGTGTCACACGACTGATATAGACAATGCCACATGACTGATACAGAGAGAGCCACACAACTGACCCAGATAGTGCAAAGGACTAATGCAGAGAGTGCCACATGACTGATACAGAGAGTGCTGCACAACTGATACAGAGAGCGCCACATGACTCGTGAAGAAATGGCTACACGACTGATACATAGAGTGCTAAATAACTAATGCAGGGAGTGCCACATGACTAATACGGAGAATGCTACATGACTGATACAGAGAGTGCACCTTGGCTGATAGAGTGAGTGCTAGTTGGCTGAAACAGTGATAGCTACATGGCTGGTACAGAAGATGATAGCAGAATAACTGTTAGCAAGAGTGCTACATGATAAAAAGTGAGCGTGCTACACAGATGAGGAAGATCATGCTACTCTGCTGATACAGAGAGTGCTATACGACTGATACAGAGACTGCTACACGACTGATAGAGAGAGCAATACTCGACTGTTACATAGAATGCTGCATGACTAATGAAGAGAGTGCCACACAACTGATACAAAGAGTGCTACACAACTGATATAGCGAGTGCTACATGACTGATACAGAGAGTGCAACATTACTGATACAGAGAATGCTACATGATTAATGCTGAGAGTACCACACGACCGATACAGAGTGCCAAAGACATAATACAGATAGTGTTACACGACTGATACAGAGAGTGGTACACAATTGATAGAGAGAGTGCTACATGACTGTTACAGAGTTCCACATGACTGATACAGAGAGTGCCACATGACTGATATAGAGAGTGCTACATGACTGATACAGAGAATGCTACACGACTGATACAGAGAGTGCTACATGACTGATACAGAGAGTGCTACATGACTGATACAGAGAGAGCTAAAGGACTGATGCAGAGACTGCCACACGACTGATACAGAGAGTACTACATGACTGATATAGAGAGTGTTACACGACTGATACAGAGAGTGCTACAGGGCTGATACAGAGAGTAGATATGACTGATAGAGAGAGTGCCACACGACGGACATAGAGCGTGCTACACGACTGATATAGAGAATGCTACACGACTGATACAGAGTGCCTCATGACTGATATGGAGAGTGCCACATGACTGATACAGAGTCTGCCACAGGACTAATGAAGAGACTGCCACGTGACGGATAAGCAGAGTGCTACACGAGTGATACAGAGAGTGATACACAACTGATGCAGGGAGTGCTACATGACTGATAGAGAGAGTGACACATGACTGATTCTGAGAGGGATATACGACTGATACAGAGAGAGCCACATGACAGATACAGTGAGTGCCACATGACTGATACAGAGAATGCTATAGGTCTGAAAAAGAGAGTGCCTCACGACTGATACAGAGAGTGCTACACGACTGATATAGAGAATGCTACATGACTGATGCAGAGAGTGCTACACGACTGATACAGAGAGTGCTACACGACTGATATAGAGAATGCTACATGACTGATGCAGAGAGTGCTACACGACTGATACAGAGAGTGCTACAGGGCTGATACAGAGAGTGCCACATGACTGATACAGAGCGTGCCACACGACTGATACAGAGTGTGCCACATGACTGGTACAGAGAGTGCCATATGACTGATACAGAGAGTGCTACATGATTGATATAGAGAGTGCTACATGACAGATACAGAGAGTGCCACACGACTGATATAGACAGTGCCACATGATTGATACAGAGACTGCTACAGGACTAATGCAGTGACTGCCAATTGACTGATGAGCAGAGTGCTACACGACTCATACAGACAGTGATACACGACTGATGCAGATAGTGCCACATGACTGAAACAGACAATGCCACACGACTGATACAGCGAGTGCCTCACGACTGATACAGAGAGGGCTACACGACTGATACAGGGACTGCCACACGACTGATACAGAGAGTACTACACAACTGATACAGAGAGTGCTACACAACTGATACAGAGAGTGCTACATGACTGATACAGAGAGTGCTACAGGACTAACGCAGAGAGTGCTACACGACTGATACAGAGAGTGCTACACAACTGATACAGAGAGTGCGACACAACTGATACAGTGGGTGCTACATGACTGATACAGGGAGTGCCACACGACTGATACAGAGAGTGCGAAAGGACTAATGCAGAGAGTGCCACATGACTGATACAGAGAGCGCTACACGACTGATGCAGTGAGTGCAACGCGACTGATGCAGAGAGTGCCACATGACTGATGCAGAGAGTGCTACACAACTGATTTAGAAAGTGCTAGACAACTGATACAAAGAGTGCTACATGACTGATACAGAGATTGCTAAAGGACTAATGTTGAGAGTGCCCCACGACTGATACAGAGAGTAATACACGATTGAATAAGAGAGTGCAACACGACTGATACAGAGAGTGCTAAATGACTGATACAGAGAGTGCTACACCGAAAATACTACATGACTGACACAGAGAGTGCTACGTGACCAATGCAGAGACTGCTACATGACTGATACAGAGAGTGCTACATGACTGATACAGAGAGTGCCTCACGACTGATATAGAGAGTGCCACATGACTGATACAGAGACTGCTACAGGACTAATGCAGAGAGTGTCTCACGACTGATACAGAGAGTGAAACACGACTGATATAGAGAGTGCTACATGACTGATACAGAGACTGCTACAAGACTAATGCAGAGACTGCCACGTGACTGATAAGCAGAGTGCTACACGACTGATTGGGAGATTGATACACGACTGAAGAAGAGAGTGCCACACAACTGATACAGACAATGCCATATGACAGATACAGAGAGAGCCACACGACTGACCCAGATAGTGCAAAGGACTAATGCAGAGAGAGCCATGCAACTGATAAGCAGAGTGCAACACGACTGATACAGAGAGTGCTACACAACTGAAACAGAGAGTGCTACATGACTGATACAGAGCGTGCTACAGGACTAATGCAGAGACTGCTACACGACTGATAAAGAGACTGCCACACGATTGATACAGAGAGTGCAACATTACTGATATAGAGAATGCTACATGATTAATGCTGAGAGTACCACACGACTGATACAGAGTGCCAAAGACATAATACAGATAGTGTTACACGACTGATACAGAGAGTGGTACACAATTGATAGAGAGAGTGCTACATGACTGTTACGGAGTTCCACATGACTGATACAGAGAGTGCCACATGACTGATACAGAGAGTGCTACACGAATGGTATAGAGAGTGCTACACGACTGATACCGCGACTGCTACACAACTGATACAGAGAATGCCACATGACTGAAACAGAGAGTGCTACACTATTGATACAGAGAGTGCTACATGACTGATACAGAGAGAGCTAAAGGACTGATGCAGAGACTGCCACACAACTGATACAGAGAGTACTACATGACTGATATAGAGAGAGCTACACGACTGATACAGAGAGTGCCACACGACTGATAGAGAGTGCTACATGGCTGATACAGAGAGTGCTACAGGGCTGATGCAGAGAGTGGACATGACTGATACAGAGAGTGCCACACGACGGACATAGAGAGTGCTACACGACTGATATAGAGAGTGCCACATGACTGATACAGAGTCTGCCACAGGACTAATGAAGAGACTGCCACATGACGGATAAGCCGAGTGCTACACGACTGATACAGAGAGTGATACACGACTGATGCAGGGAGTGCTACATGACTGATAGAGAGAGTGACACATGACTGATTCAGAGAGGGATATACGACTGATACAGAGAGAGCCACATGACAGATACAGAGAATGCTACACGACTGATATAGAGAGTGCCACATGACAGATACAGTGAGTGCCACATGACTGATACAGAGAATGCTACACGACTGATATAGAGAGTGCCACATGACTGATACAGAGAATGCTACACAACTGATATAGACAGTGCCACATGACTGATACAGAGAGTGCCACACGACTGATACACAGAGTACTACATGACTGATACAGAGAGTGGTACACAATTGATAGAGAGCATGCAACACGACTGTTAAAAGAGTGCCTCACAACTGATACAGAGAGTGCTACATGACTGATACAGAGAGTGCCTCACAACTGATGCAGAGAGTGCTACACGACTGATACAGAGAGTGCCTCACAACTGATACAGAGAGTGCTACACGACCGATACAGAGAGTGCCTCACAACTGATACAGAGAGTGCTACACGACTGATACAGAGAGTGCTACATGACTGATACAGAGAGTGCTACACGACTGATACAGAGAGTGCCTCACAACTGATACAGAGAGTGCTACACGACTGATACAGAGAGTGCCTCACAACTAATACAGAGAGTGCTACACGACTGATACAGAGAGTGCCTCACAACTGATACAGAGAGTGCTACACGACTGATACAGAGAGTGCCTCACAACTGATACAGAGAGTGCTACATGGCTGATACAGAGAATGCTACAAGACTAATGCAGAGAGTGCCACACGACTTATCTAGAGAGTACTACGTGACTGATACAGAGATTGCGACACGACTGATGCAGAGAGTGCCACACGAGTGATACAGAGAGTACTACATGACTGATACAGATTTCTAGAAGACTAATGCAGAGATTGCCACACGACTGATATAGAGAGAAATACGTGACTGATACACAGATTGCTACACGACTGACATAGAGAGTGCTACATGACTGATAGAGAGGGTACCACACAACTGATTCAGAGAGGAATACACGACTGATACAGAGAGTGCCACATGACTGATACAGTGAGTGCCACACGACTGATACAGAAAATGCTGCATGGCTGATACAGAGAGTACCAAACGACTGATATAGAGAGCGCTACACGATTGATATAGTGAGTGCTACGTGACTGATACAGAGAGTGCTACCTGACTATTGCAGAGTGTGCTACACGACTGATACAGAGAGTGCTACATGACTGATACAGAGAGTGCTACATGACTGATAGAGAGAGTGACACACGACTGATTCAGAGAGGGATACACGACTGATACAGAGAGTGCCTCATGACCGATACAGCGAGTTATAATTGACTGAAAAATTGAATGCTACATAAATGATGCAGAGAGTGCCACATGACTGATACAGAGAGTACAACATGACTGATACAGACATTGCTACATGACTGATACAGAGAGTGCTACATGTCTGATAGAGAGGGTACCACACAACTGATTCAGAGAGGAATACACGACTGATACAGAGAGTGCCACATGACTGATACAGTGAGTGCCACACGACTGATACAGAAATTGCTGCACGACTGATACAGAGAGTGCCACACGACTGATATAGAGAGCGCTACACGATTGATATAGTGAGTGCTTTACGACTGATACAGAGAGTGCTACCTAACTAATGCAGACTGTGCCACATGACTGATACAGAGATTGCTACACGACTGATCCAGAGAGTGCAACATGACTGATATAGAGAGTGCTACATGACTGATAGAGCGAGTGCCACACGACTGATTCAGAGAGGGATACACGACTGATACAGTGAGTCCAACATGACCGATACAGTGAGTGCCACACGAATGATACAGAGAGTACTACATGACTGATACAGAGAGTACCACACGACTGAAATAGAGAGCGCTACACGACTGAAATAGTGAGTGTTACACGATTGATACCGTGTGCGCTACATGACTGATGCACAGAGTGCCACACGACTGATACAGAGAGTGCTACATGGCTCATACAGAGACTGCTACAAGACTAATGCAGAGAGTGCCACACGACTTATATAGAGAGTACTACGTGATTGATACAGAGATTGCTACACGACTGATGCAGAGAGTGCCACACGACTGATACAGTGAGCACTACATGACTGATAAAGACATTGCTGCACGACTGATGCAGGGAGCGCCACACTACTGATACCGAGAGTACTACATGACTGATACATAGAGTGCTATATGACTGATACAGAGAGTTCTACATGACTGGGGGAGAGGGTGCCACATGACTGATACAGAGACTGCACGTGACTGAAACGGTGAGTGCTACATGATTTATACAAAGCATGCTACATGAATAATACAGAGAGTGCCACACGACTGATACAGAGAGTGCTACATGAATGATGCAGAGATTGATACACGACTTATGCAGAGTGCCACACCACTGATAAAGCGAGTAATAATTGACTGATAAATTGAATGCTACACAAATGATGCAGAGAGTGCCACATGACTGATACAGAGAGTACCAGATGAATGATAAAGAGATTGTTACATGTATGATGCAGAGAGTGCCACACGACTGATACAGAGAGTAATACATGACTGATACAGACATTGCTACATGACTGATACAGAGAGTGCTACATGACTGATAGCGAGGGTACCACACAACTGATTCAGAGAGGAATACACCTTTGATACAGAGTGCCACATGACTGATACAGTGAGTGCCACACGACTTATACAGAGAATGCTGCACGACTGAAACAGAGAGTACCACACGACTGATATAAAGAGCGCTACACGATTGATATAGTGAGTGCTACAAGACTGATACAGAGAGCGCTACCTGACTAATGCAGAGTGAGCCAAACAACTGATATAGAGATTGCAATACGACTGATACGGAGAGTGCTACATGACTGATATAGAGAGCGCTACATGATGGATAAAGGGTGTGCTACACAACTGAGACAGAGAGTGCCACACGATTGATACAGAGAGTGCTACACAGCTATTTAGAGAGTGCTACTCAGCTGATTCAGAGAGTGCAACACGACTGATACAGAGAGTGCCACACGACTGATACGGAGATTGCTACCTGATGCAGAGAGTGCCAAACGACTGATACAGAGAGTAGTACATGACTGATACAGACATTGCTACATGACTGATACAGAGAGTGCTACACAACTGATCCAGAGAGTGTGACATGACTGATACAGAGAGTGCTACACGACTGATCCAGAGAGTGCGACATGACTGATACAGAGGGTGCTACTTGACTGATACATAGAGTGCCACACGATTGATTCAGAGAGGGATACACGTCTGATACAGAGAGTGCCACACGACTGATTCAGAGAGGGATACACGACTGATACAGAGATTACCTCACGACTGAAATAGAGAGCACTACACGACTGATATAGTGAGTGCTACACGAGTGATACCGAGTGCGCTACACGACTGATACAGAGAGTGCCACACGACTGATATAGGGAGTGCTATATGACTGATACAGAGAGTGCTACACGACTGATACATAGAGTGCTACATGGTTGATACAGAGAATGCTACAAGACTAATGCAGAGAGTGCCACACGACTTATATAGAGAGTACTACGTCACTGATACAGAGATTGCTACACGACTGATGCAGAGAGTGCCACACGACTGATACAGAGAGCACTACATGACTGACAAAGAGATTGCTACATGACTGATGCAGAGAGTGCCACACGAATCATACAGAGAGTACTACATGACTGATACATAGAGTGCTACATGACTGATACAGAGAGTTCTACATGACTGGGGGAGAGGGTGCCACATGACGGATACAGAGAATGCCACGTGACTGAAACAGTGAGAGCTACATGATTTATACAAAGCATGCTACAAGACTAATACAGAGAGTGCCACACGACTGATACAGAGAATGCTACATGACTGATACAGAGATTGCTACACGACTTATGCAGAGTGCCACACGACTGATACAGCGAGTAATAATTGACTGATAAATTGAATGCTACACAACTGATGCAGAGATTGCCACATGACTGATACAGAGACTACAAGGTGAATGATACAGAGTGCTCCAAGACTAATGCAGAGAGTGCCACACGACTGATATAGAGAGTACTACATGACTGATAAAGAGCTTGTTACACGACTGATGCAGAGAGTGCCACACGAATGATACAGAGAGTGCCACACGACTGATACAGAGAGTACTACATGACTGATACAGACATTGTTACACGACTGATGCAGAGAGTGCCACAAAACTGATACAGAGAGTGCTATACAAGTGATAGACAGATGGCTACATGACTGATACAGAGAGTGCCACACGACTGATACAGTGCCACAGAAATCATAGAGAGAGTGCTACACAAATGATGCAGAGATTGCACACGACTGATAAAGAGAGTGCTACACAGCTATTTAGAGTGTGCTACACAGCTGATTCAGAGAGTGCCACATGACTGATAGAGTGCTACACAGCTATTTAGAGTGTTCTACACAGCTGATTCAATGAGTGCTACAGGACTGATATAGAGAGTGCCACATGACTGACACAGAGAATGCTAGACGACTGATACAGAGAGTGCTACATGACTGATACAGAGAGTGCCACATGACTGATACAGAGATTGCTACACAGCTATTTAGAGAGTGCTACACAATTGATTCAGAGAGTGCCTCACGACTGAAACAGTGAGTGCCACACGACTGACACAGAGAATGCTAGACGACTGATACAGAGAGTGCTACACAACTGATACAGAGAATGCTACATGACTAATGCTGAGAGAGCCACACGACTGACACAGAGTGCCACAGAACTGATACTGAGAGTGCTACATGAATGATATAGAGAGTGCAACACGACCGATACAGAGAGAGCTACCTGACTAATGCCGAAAGTGCCACACGACTGTTACTGAGTGCCACAGAACTGATACACAGAGTGCCACATGACTGATATGAAGAGTGCTCCACGACTGATACAGAGAGTGCTACCTGACTAATGAAGAATGTGCCACACGACTGACAGAGAGTGTGCTGCACGACTGATACAGAGAGCGCCTCACCACTGAAACAGAGAGTGCTACATCATTGATACAGAGACTGCTACATGACTAATGCAGAGACTGCCCCACGACTGATCAAGAGAGTGCTACACGACTGATACAGAGAGTGCTACACAACTGATTCAGAGAGTGCCACACGATTGATACAGAGAGGGCTACACGACTTATACAGAGAGTGCTACACGACTGATGCAGAGTGCCACACGACTGATACAGCGAGTACTACATGACTGATCAAGTGAATGCTACAAGACTAATGCAGAGAGTGACACATGTCTGATAGAGAGAGTACTACATAACTGATACAGAGTACCACAGAACTCATACAGAGAGTGCTACACAAATGATACAGAGACTACCACACGACTGATAAAGAGAGTGCTAAATAGCTATTTAGAGTGTGCTACACAGCTGATTCAGAGAGTGCCACACGACTGATACAGAGAATGCTAGTCGACTGGTACAGAGAGTGCTACATGACTGATACAGAGAGTGCTACACGATTGATACAGAGATTACTACATGACGGATACAGAGAGTCCCACATGACTTACACAGAGAGTGCTACATGACTGACCCAGAGAGTGCTACATGACTTATCCAGAGAGTGCCACATGACTGAAATGAAACTGGGGGCACGCGCAGCTTTGAAAAAGGGTATCATTCTGTGGCACTCTGTATCAGTCATGTGGCACTCTTGGCATTAGACATGTAGCACTCTCTGTATCAGTTGTGTAGCACTCTCTATATCAGTCATGTGGCTCAAACTGCATTAGTCAGGTAGCACTCTCTGTATCAGTCGTGTTGCACTCTCTATATCATTTGTGTAGCACTCTCTGTGTTAGTCATGTGGCACTCTCTGTATCAGTCATGAGGCACTCTCTGTATCAGTCATGTAGCATTCTCCATATCAGTTGTGTGACACTCTCTGTATCAGTCGTGAGGCACTCTCTGAATCAGCTGTGTAGAACTCTCTAAATAGCTGTGTATCTCTCTCTGTATCAGTCGTGAAGCACTTTCTGTATCAGTCGTGTAGCACTGTCTGTATCAAGCACGTGGCACTCTTTGCATCAGTCAATTCGCACTCTTGGGATCAGTCGTGTAGCAATGTCTGTATCAGTCATGTACTACTCTCTGTATCAGTCGTGTAGCAATCTCCGTATCAGACGTGTGGCAATCTCTGCATCAGTCATGTCGCCGACAGTTCTCATTTTATCCTTCGGCTCATCCGACGCCTCAACAAGAAACTTTTTCTCTTTCTCTCAACTGCTAAGGAACGCCAGCTCCAACAACTCATCGACACCAACACCCATCTAGGACCCTCCACCACAGCCTGTCCCTCCGTCCCCACCCCATCTTCCAATCCCAGCCCCAGCCGTGTATTCACTATACCCCCTGACCTTCCCCTCTCCGATGCTGAACGTTCAGTGCTCAGCAAAGGACTTAGTTTCATACCCTTACGCCCTCACCTCAATGAATTTCGGGCTCGGCATGATACTGAACTCTTCTTCCGCCGTCTTCGTCTCCGGGCTCACTTCTTCGGGCAGGAGTCCTATCCCAGTTCAACGGATCCTTTTACCCATCTCCAATATTCTCCCTCCACCTGGACCCTTCCCTCTGGATTCTTACCTTCTCTTGATCTTTTCATTGAGAACTGTCGGCGCGACATTAGTCGTCTCAATTTCTCTGCTCCTCTCACCCATTCTAACCTGTCTCTCTCTGAACTTACTGCACTCCATTCTCTCAGGTCCAACCCTGACATTGTCATCAAACCCGCTGACAAGGGTGGTGCTGTTGTTGTCTGGCGCACTGACCTCTACCTCGCGGAGGCTGAGCGTCAACTCGCAGACACTTCCTCCTACCTCTCCCTGGACCATGACCCCACCACTGAACATCAAGCCATTGTTTCCAGGACTGTCACTGACCTCATCTCCTCTGGGGATCTCCCTCCCACAGCTTCTAACCTGATAGTCGCCCAACCTCGGACGGCCCGCTTCTATCTCCTACCCAAAATCCACAAACAGAACTGCCCCGGTAGACCGATCGTCTCAGCTTGCTCCTGCCCCACAGAACTCATCTCTCATTATCTTGACTCCCTTCTCTCTCCCCTTGTCCAGTCCCTTCCCACCTACATCCGTGATTCCTCTGACACCTTACGTCACATCAACAATTTCCAGTTCCCTGGCTCCAACCGCTTCCTCTTCACCATGGACGTCCAATCCCTCTACACCTCCATCCCCCACCAGGATGGTCTGAGGGCCCTTAGCTTCTTCCTCGAACAGAGGCCCGAACAATCCCCATCCACCACTACTCTCCTCCGTCTGGCTGAACTTGTTCTCACGTTGAACAATTTCTCCTTCAACTCCTCTCACTTTCTCCAAATAAAAGGTGTGGCTATGGGTACCCGCATGGGCCCCAGCTATGCCTGTCTCTTTATGGGGTATGTGGAACATTCCTTGTTGCAGTCCTACTCCGGCCCCCTTCCACAACTTTTTCTCCGGTACATCGATGATTACTTCGGTGCCGCTTCATGCTCTCGTCGGGACTTGGAAAAATTTATTAATTTTGCTTCCAATCTCCACCCCTCCATCATTTTCACGTGGTCCATCTCTGACACTTCCCTTCCCTTCCTTGACCTCTCTGTCTCAATCTCTGGTGATAGACTGTCCACCAATATCCATTACAACCCCACCGACTCCCACAGCTACCTCGACTACAGCTCCTCACACCCCGCTTCCTGTAAGGACTCCATCCCATTCTCCCAGTTCCTTCGCCTTCGTCGCATCTGTTCCGATGATGCTACTTTCAAAAACGGTTCCTCTGACATGTCCTCCTTCTTCCTTAACCGAGGTTTTCCACCCACGGTCGTTGACAGGGCCCTCAACCATATCCGGCCCATCTCCCGCGCATCCGCCCTCACGCCTCCTCCTCCCTCCCAGAAACATGATAGGGTCCCCCTTGTCCTCACTTATCACCCCACCAGCCTCCGCATTCAAAGGATCATCCTCCGCCATTTCCGCCAACTCCAGCATGATGCCACCACCAAACACATCTTCCCTTCACCCCCCTTATCGGCATTCCGTAGGGATCGCTCCCTCTGGGACACCCTGGTCCACTCCTCCATCACCCCCTACTCCTCAACACCCTCCTATGGCACCACCCCATGCCCACGCAAAAGATGTAACACCTGCCCCTTCACTTCCTCTCTCCTCACCGTCCAAGGGCCCAAACATTCCTTTCAAGTGAAGCAGCATTTCACTTGCATTTCCCCCAACTTAGTCTACTGCATTCGTTGCTCCCAATGTGGTCTCCTCTACATTGGAGAGACCAAACGTAAACTGGGTGACCGCTTTGCAGAACACCTGCGGTCTGTCCGCAAGAATGATCCAAACCTCCCTGTCGCTTGCCATTTTAACACTCCACCCTGCTCTCTTGCCCACATGTCTGTCCTTGGCTTGCTGCATTGTTCCAGTGAAGCCCAACGCAAACTGGAGGAACAACACCTCATCTTCCGACTAGGCACCTTACAGCCTTCCGGTCTGAATATTGAGTTCAACAACTTTAGGTTGTGAGCTCCCTCCCCCATCCCCACCCCCTTTCTGTATCCCCCTTTTTCCCTTTTTTTTCCCCCTATAAATTATATAGATTTTTCTTTTCCCACCTATTTCCATTATTTTTAAATATTTTAAAATCTTTTATGCTCCCCCCACCCCCACTAGAGCTGTACCTTGAGTGCCCTACCATCCATTCTTAATTAGCACATTCGTTTAGATAATATCACCAACTTTAACTTTAACACCTATGTGTTCTTTTGTACCATTGTTGCTGACATCTTTTGATGATCTGCTTCTATCACTGCTTGTTTGTCTACACAACCACCTCTCTCTCTCCCTATCGCTCTGCCCCACACACACACCTTAAACCAGCTTATATTTCAACTCTTTCTTGGACTCGAAATCAAGTTCTGTCGAAGGGTCATGAGGACTCGAAACGTCAACTCTTTTCTTCTCCGCCGATGCTGCCAGACCTGCTGAGTTTTTCCAGGTAATTCTGTTTTTGTTTTGGATTTCCAGCATCCGCAGTTTTGTTTTGTTTTGATACAGAGAGTGCCACACGACTGATAGAGAGTGCTACACGACTGATACAGAGAGTGCCACACGATTGATACAGAGAGTGCTACACAGCTATTTAGAGAGTGCTACACAGCTGATTCAGAGAGTGCAACACGACTGATACAGAGAGTGCCACACGACTGATACAGAGAATGCTACACGACTGATACAGAGAATGCTACATGACTAATGCTGAGTTTGCCACACGACTGATAAAGAGCGCCACAAAACTGATACAGAGAGTGCAACACGACTGATACAGAGAGTGCTACACGACTGATACAGAGAATGCTACAAGACTAATGCGGAGAGTGCCACACGACTTATATAGAGAGTACTACGTGACTGATACAGAGATTGCTACATGACTGATGTAGAGAACGCCACACGACTGATACAGAGAGTACTACATGACTGATACAGATTTCTACAAGAGTAATGCTGAGAGTGCCACACGACTGATATAGAGAGAACTACATGACTGATACAGGGATTGCTACACGACTGATGCAGAGACTGCCACACGACTGATACAGAGAGTACTAATGACTGATAAAGACATTGCTACACTGATGCAGAGAGTGGCACACAACTGATACAGAGAGTACTACACGACTGATAAGCAGAGTGCTACACGACTGATACAGAGTCTGCCACGTGACTGAAACAGTGAGAGCTACATGATTTATACAAAGCATGCTACATGGCTAATACAGAGAGTGCCACACAACTGATACAGAGAGTACTACATGACTGATACAGAGATTGCTACACGACTTATGCAGAGTGCCACGTGACTGACACAGAGAGTACTAATTGACTGATAAATTGAATGCTACACAACTGATGCAGAGACTGCCACACGACTGATAAAGAGAGTTCTAGATGAATGATACAGTGTGCTATAAGACTAATGAAGAGAGTGCCATACGACTGATAGAGAGAGTGCTACATGACTGATAAAGAGATTGTTACACGAATGATGCAGAGAGTGCCACACGACTGATACAGAGAGTAGTACATGACTGATACAGACATTGCTACATGACTGATACAGAGAGTGCTACATGACTGATAGAGAGAGTGCCACACAACTGATTCAGAGAGGAATACACGACTAATACAGAGAGTGCCACATGACTGATACAGTGAGTGCCACACGATTGATATAGAGAATGCTGCACGACTGATACAGAGAGTGCCACACGATTGATACAGAGAGTGCTACACAGCTATTTAGAGAGTGCTACACAGCTGATTCAGTGAGTGCAACACGACTGATACAGAGAGTACCACACGACTGATAAAGAGAGCGGTACACGATTGATATAGTGAGTGCTACACGACTGATACAGAGAGTGCTACCTGACTAATGCAGAGTGTGCCAAAAGACTGATATAGAGATTGCTATATGACTGATACAGAGAGTGCATCATGACTGATATAGAGAGCGCTACATGATTGACAAAGAATGTGCTACACAACTGATACAGAGAGTGCCACACGACTGATAGAGTGCTACACGACTGATACAGAGAGTGCCACACGATTGATACAGAGAGTGCTACACAGCTGATTCAGAGAGTGCAACACGACTGATACAGAGAGTGCCACACGACTGATACAGAGAATGCTACATGACTGATACAGAGAGTGCCACACGACTGATACAGAGAATGCTACACGACTGATAAAGAGTGCCACAAAACTGATACAGAGAGTGCAACACGAATGATACAGAGAGTGCTACACAATTGATAGGGAGAGTGCTACACGACTGATACAGAGAGTGCCACATGCCTGATACAGAGAGTGCTACACAAGTGATAGAGAGATTGCTACATGACTGATGCAGAGACTGCTACACGACTGATAGAGAGTGCCACAAAACTCATACAGAGTGTGCTACACAAATGATACAGAGAGTGCCACATGACTGATAAAGAGAGTGCTACACAGCTATTTAGAGTGTGCTACACAGCTGATTCAGAGAGCGCTACACGAATGATATAGAGAGTGCCGTACGACTGATACAGAGAATGCTAGATGACTGGTACATAGAGTGCTACACGACTGATACAGAGAATGCCACACCTCCGATACAGAAGTGCTACACAGCTATTTAGAGAGTGCTACACAGCTGATTCAGAGAGTGCCTCATGACTGATACAGAGAGTGTCACACAACTGTACAGAGAATGCTACACGACTGATACAGAATGCCACAGAACTGATACAGAGTGCTACACGACTGATACAGAGAGTGCTACACAATTGATAGAGAGATTGCTACATGACTGTTACAGAGAGTGCCTCATGACTGATAAAGAGAGTGCCACACGACTAACACAGAGAGTGCTACACGAATGATATAGAGAGTGCAACACGACTGATACAGAGAGTGTTACCTGACTAATGCATTTCGAGCCACATGACTGATATAGAGAGTACAACACGACTGATACACAGCTGATACATGTCTAATGCCGAGAGTGCCACACGACTGATACAGATAGCCACAGGACTGATACAGAGAGTGCCACATGACTGATATGAAGAGTGCTACACGACTGATATAGAGAGTGAACCAGACTAATGCAAAGTGTGCCATACGACTGACAGAGAGAGTGCTGCATGACTGATACAGAGAGTGCCTCATGACTGATATAGAGATTGCTACATCATTGATACAGAGACTGCTACATGACTAATGCAGAGACTGCCACACGACTGATCAAGAGAGTGCTACATGACTGATACAGAGAGTGCTACATGACTGATACAGAGAGTGCTACACAACTGATACAGAGAGTGCTACATGTCTAATGCCAAGAGTGCCACATGACAGATACAGAGTGCCACAGAATGATACAGAGAGTGCCACATGACTGATATGAAGAGTGCTGCACGACTGATACAGAGAGTGCCTCATGACTGATAGAGAGATTGCTACATCATTGATACAGAGACTGCTACATGACTAATGCAGAGACTGCCACACAACTGATCAAGAGAGTTCTACACGACTGATACAGAGAGTGCTACACGACTGATAGAGAGAGTGCCACAAGACTGATACAGAGAGGGCTACACGACTTATACAGAAAGTGCTACACGACTGATGCAGAGATTGCTACATGACTGATGCAGAGTGCCACATGACTGATAGAGCGAGTACTACATGATTGATAAAGTGATTGCTACAAGACTAATGCAGAGAGTGCCACATGACTGATATAGAGAGTACTACATGACTGATACAGACATTGTTACATGACTGATGCAGAGAGTGCCACAAAACTGATACAGAGAGTGCTATGCAAGTGATAGACAGATGGCTACATGACTGATACAGAGAGTGCCACACGACTGATACAGTTCCACAGAAATCATAGAGAGAGTGCTACACAAATGATGCAGAGATTGCACACGACTGATAAAGAGAGTGCTACACAGCTATTTAGAGTGTGCTACACAGCTGATTCAGAGAGTGCCACATGACTGATAGAGTGCTACACAGCTATTTAGAGTGTTCTACACAGCTGATTCAATGAGTGCTACAGGACTGATATAGAGAGTGCCACATGACTGACACAGAGAATGCTAGACGACTGATACAGAGAGTGCTACATGACTGATACAGAGAGTGCCACATGACTGATACAGAGATTGCTACACAGCTATTTAGAGAGTGCTACACAGCTGATTCAGAGAGTGCCTCATGACTGATACAGAGAGTGTCACACAACTGTACAGAGAATGCTACACGACTGATACAGAGAGTGCCACACGGCTGATACAGAATGCCACGGAACTGATACAGAGTGCTACACGACTGATGCAGAGAGTGCTACACAATTGATAGAGAGATTGCTACATGACTGTTACAGAGAGTGCCTCATGACTGATAAAGAGAGTGCCACACGACTAACACAGAGAGTGCTACACGAATGATATAGAGAGTGCAACACGACTGATACAGAGAGTGTTACCTGACTAATGCATTTCGAGCCACATGACTGATATAGAGAGTACAACACGACTGATACAGAGAGTACTACATGTCTAATGCCGAGAGTGCCACACGACTGATACACATAACCACAGGACTGATACAGAGAGTGCCACATGACTGATATGAAGAGTGCTACACGACTGATACAGAGAGTGAACCAGACTAATGCAAAGTGTGCCATACGACTGACAGAGAGAGTGCTGCATGACTGATACAGAGAGTGCCTCATGACTGATATAGAGATTGCTACATCATTGATACAGAGACTGCTACATGACTAATGCAGAGACTGCCACACGACTGATCAAGAGAGTGCTACATGACTGATACAGAGAGTGCTACATGACTGATACAGAGAGTGCTACACGACTGATACAGAGAGGGCTACACGACTGATACAGAGAGGGCTACACGACTGATGCAGAGATGGCTACATGACTGATGCAGAGTGCCACACGACTCATACATCGAGTACTACATGACTGATAAAGTGATTGCTACAAGACTAATGCAGAGAGTGCCACATGACTGATAAAGAGAGAACTACATGACTGATAAAGAGATTGCTACACGACTGATGCAGAGATTGCCACACGTCTGATACGGAGATTGCTACACGACTGATACAGAGAGTAGTACATGACTGATACAGACATTGCTACATGACTGATCCAGAGAGTGCCACATGACTGATAGAGAGAGTGCTACACGACTGATCCCAAGAGTGCGAATTGACTGATGCAGAGAGTGCCACATGATTGATACAGACAGTGCTACACGACTGATACAGAAAGTGCTTCACGACTGATACAGAGAGAGATACACAGCTATTTAGAGAGTGCTACACAGCTGATTCAGAGAGTGCCTCACGACTGATACAGAGAGTGTCACACAACTGATATGGAGAATGCTACATGACTGATACAGAGAGTGCTACACAATTGATAGAGAGATTGCTACATGACTGATACAGAGAGTGCCTCATGACTGATACAGAGAGTGCCACATGACTAACACAGAGAGTGCTACACAAATGATATAGAGAGTGCAACACGACTGATACAGAGAGTGCTACCTGACTAATGCAGTTTGAGCCACATGACTGATACAGAGAGTGCTACACAACTGATACAGAGAGTGCTAAATGTCTAATGCCAAGAGTGCCACATGACAGATACAGAGTGCCACAGAATGATACAGAGAGTGCCACATGACTGATACAGAGAGTGCTGCACGACTGATACAGAGAGTGCCTCATGACTGATATAGAGATTGCTACATCATTGATACAGAGACTGCTACATGACTAATGCAGAGACTGCCACACAACTGATCAAAAGAGTTCTACACGACTGATACAGAGAGTGCTACACGACTGATAGAGAGAGTGCCACAAGACTGATACAGAGAGGGCTACACGACTTATACAGAAAGTGCTACACGACTGATGCAGAGATTGCTACATGACTGATGCAGAGTGCCACATGACTGATAGAGCGAGTACTACATGATTGATAAAGTGATTGCTACAAGACTAATGCAGAGAGTGCCACATGACTGATATAGAGAGTACTACATGACTGATACAGACATTGTTACATGACTGATGCAGAGAGTGCCACAAAACTGATACAGAGAGTGCTATACAAGTGATAGACAGATGGCTACATGACTGATACAGAGTGCCACACGACTGATACAGTGCCACAGAAATCATAGAGAGAGTGCTACACAAATGATGCAGAGATTGCACACGACTGATAAAGAGAGTGCTACACAGCTATTTAGAGTGTGCTACACAGCTGATTCAGAGAGTGCCACATGACTGATAGAGTGCTACACAGCTATTTAGAGTGTTCTACACAGCTGATTCAATGAGTGCTACAGGACTGATATAGAGAGTGCCACATGACTGACACAGAGAATGCTAGACGACTGATACAGAGAGTGCTACATGACTGATACAGAGAGTGCCACATGACTGATACAGAGATTGCTACACAGCTATTTAGAGAGTGCTACACAATTGATTCAGAGAGTGCCTCATGACTGAAACAGTGAGTGCCACACGACTGACACAGAGAGTGCCACACGACTGATACAGAGAGTGCTACACAACTGATACAGAGAATGCTACATGACTAATGCTGAGAGAGCCACACGACTGACACAGAGTGCCACAGAACTGATACTGAGAGTGCCACACGACTGATACTGAGAGTGCCACACGACTAACACAGAGAGTGCTACATGAATGATATAGAGAGTGCAACACGACCGATACAGAGACTGCTACCTGACTAATGCCGAAAGTGCCACATGACTGATACTGAGTGCCACAGAACTGATACAGCGAGTACTACATGACTGATCAAGTGAATGCTACAAGACTAATGCAGAGAGTGACACATGTCTGATAGAGAGAGTACTACATAACTGATACAGAGTACCACAGAACTCATACAGAGAGTGCTACACAAATGATACAGAGACTACCACACGACTGATAAAGAGATTGCTACATAGCTATTTAGAGTGTGCTACACAGCTGATTCAGAGAGTGCCACACGACTGATACAGAGAATGCTAGTCGACTGGTACAGAGAGTGCTACATGACTGATACAGAGAGTGCTACACAGCTATTTAGAGAGTGCTACACAGCTGATTCAGAGAGTGCCTCACGACTGGCACAGAGAGTGTCACACAACTGAAACATGAGAATGCTACACGACTGATACAGAGAGTGCCACACGACTGATACAGAGAATGCTACGCAGCTTTTTAGAGAGTACTACACAGCTGATTCAGAGAGTGCCTCACAACTGGCACAGGGAGTGTCACACAACTGAAACATAACAATGCTAAACGACTGATACAGAGAGTGCCACACGGCTGATACAGAATGCCACAGAACTGATACTGAGAGTGCTACACAATTGATAGAGAGATTGCTACATGACTGATACAGAGAGTGCCACACGACTAACACAGAGAGTGCAACACGACTGATACAGAGAGTGCTACCTGACTAACGCATTTCGAGCCACATGACTGATATAGAGAGTGCTACACTACTGATACAGAGAGTGCTACATCTAAAATGCCGAGAGTGCCACACGACTGATACAGAGTGCCACAGAACTGATACTGAGTGTGCCACATGACTGATATGAATAGTGTTACACGACTGATGCAGAGAGTGCTACGTAACTAATGCAAAGTGTGCCATACGACTGAGAGAGAGTGCTGCACGACTGATACAGAGAGTGCCTCATGACTGATATAGGGAATGCTACATCTTTGATACAGAGACTGCTAAATGACTAATGCAGAGACTGCCACACGACTGATCAAGAGAGTGCTACACGACTGATACAGAGAGTGCTACACGACTGATACAGAGAGGGCTACATGACTTATACAGAGAGTGCTACACGACTGATACAGAGAGTGCTACACGACTGATACAGAGAGGGCTACACGACTTATACAGAGAGTGCTACATGACTTATACAGAGAGTGCTACACGACTGATACAGAGAGGGCTACATGACTTATACAGAGAGTGCTACATGACTGATGCAGAGATTGCTATACGACTGATGCAGAGTGCCACACGACTGATACAGTGAGTACTACATGACTGATAAAGTGATTGCTACAAGACTAATACAGAGAGTGCCACACGACTGTTATAGAGAGTACTACATGACTGATACAGAGATTGCTGCATGACTGATGCAGATAGTGCCACATGACTGATAGAGTACTACATGACTGATAAAGAGATTGCTACACGACTGATGCAGAGAGTGCCAAACAACTGATAGAGAGAGTAGTACATCACTGATACAGACATTGCTACATGACTGATCCAGAGAGTGCCACATGACTGTTACAGAGAGTGCTACACGACTGATCCGGAGAGTGCGACATGACTGATGGAGAGAGTGCCACATGACTGATACAGAGAGTACTACATGACTGATACAGAGAGTACCACCCGACTGAAATAGAGAGCGCTACACGACTGATATAGTGAGTGCTACACGAGTGACACCGAGTGCGCTACACGACTGATACAGAGGGTGCCACACGACTGATACAGAGAATGCCACATGACTGATACAGAGAGTGCTACACAACTGATACAGAGAGTGCTACACAACTGATACAGAGAGTGCTACACGACTGATACAGAGAATGCCACATGACTGATACAGAGTGTGTTACACAACTGATACAGAGAGTGCCACACAGCTGATAGAGACTGCTACATGCCTGATGCAAGAGAGTGCCACACGATTGATATAGAGGGTGGTACATGATTGATACAGAGTATGCCATGTGACTGATACAAAGAATGCTACACAGCTGATTCAGAGAGTCCCACGTGACTGATACAGAGAGGACGACACGACTGACAGAGAGACTGATACATGACTGATACAGAAAGTGCTACACGACTGATACAGAGAGTGCCACACGGCTGATAGAGTCTGCTACACGCCTGATGCAGAGAGTGCCACACAACTGACACAGAGAGTGCTACATGACTGATAGTTAGTGTGCCACACCACTGATATATAGAGTGCCACACGACTGTTACAGATGGTGCCACATGACTGATACAGAGAGGGCTACACAACTGACAGAGAAACTGATACACGACTGATACAGAAAGTGCTACACGACTGATACAGAGAGTGCTACATTACTAATGCAGCGACAGTCACGTGACTGAAAAACAGAGGGCTACACGACTGATACAGAGAGTGCTACACAACTGATACAGAGAGTGCTACACGACTGATACAGAGAGTGCTCCACGACTGATACAGAGAGTGCAACACAACTGATAAATAGAGTGCCACACGACTGATACAGAGAGTGCTACACGATTGAAACAGAGAGTGCGACATGACTGAAACAGAGAGTGCCACATGACTGATACAGAGAGGGCCACATAACTTACACAGAGAATGCTACACGACTGTTCCAGAGAGTGCTACATGACTGATACAGAGAGTGCCACACGATTGAGACAGAGAGTGCAACCAGACTGATACAGACACTGCCACAAGACTGATACAGAGAGTGCTAGTCGACAGATACAGAGAGTACTGCATGACTGATATATAGATTGCTACATGACTGATGCAGAAAGTGCCACAAGAATGATACAGAAAGTTCTACCCGGCTGTTACAGAGAATGCTACACAGCTGATACAGAGATTGCCACATGACTGATACAGAGAGTGCTACACAACTAATACAGAGAGTGCCACACGGCTGATAGAGTCTGCTACACGCCTGATGCAGAGAGTGCCACACAACTGACACAGAGAGTGCCATATGACTGATAGTATGCCACACCACTGATATAGAGAGTGCCACACGAGTGTTACAGATGGTGCCACATGAGTGATACAACGAGGGCTACACGACTGACAGAGAGACTGATACACGACTGATACAGAAAGTGCTACACGACGCATACAGTGAGTGCTACATTACTAATGCAGCGACAGTCACGCGAATGAAAACCAGAGTGCTACACAACTGACACCGAGAGTGCTACACGACTGATACAGAGAGTGATACACGACTGATGCAGAGAGTGCCACATGAATGATACAGAGAATGCCACACGCCTGATGCAGAGAGTGCCACACAACTGACACAGAGAGTGCCACATGACTGATAGTTAGTGTGCCACACCACTGATATAGAGAGTGCCACACGACTGTTACAGATGGTGCCACATGACTGATACAGAGAGGGCTACACAACTGACAGAGAGACTGATACACGACTGATACAGAAAGTGCTACACGACTGATACAGAGAGTGCTACATTACTAATGCAGCGACAGTCACGTGACTGAAAAACAGAGGGCTACACGACTGATACAGAGAGTGCTACACAACTGATACAGAGAGTGCTACACGACTGAGATAGAGAGTGCTTCACGACTGATACAGAGAGTGCAACACAACTGATAAATAGAGTGCCACACGACTGATACAGAGAGTGCTACACGATTGAAACAGAGAGTGTGACATGACTGAAACAGAGAGTGCCACATGACTGATACAGAGAGTGACACATAACTTACACAGAGAGTGCTACACGACTGTTCCAGAGAGTGCTACATGACTGATACAGAGAGTGCCACACGATTGAGACAGAGAGTGCTACCAGACTGATACAGACACTGCCACAAGACTGATACAGAGAGTGCTACATGACTGCTACAGTGAGTGCTACATAACTGATACAGAGAATGCCAGACGACAGATACAGAGAGTACTGCATGACTGATATATAGATTGCTACATGACTGATGCAGAAAGTGCCACAAGAATGATACAGAAAGTTGTACCCGGCTGTTACAGAGAATGCTACACAGCTGATACAGAGATTGCCACATGACTGATACAGAGAGTGCTACACAACTAATACAGAGAGTGCCACACGGCTGATAGAGTCTGCTACACGCCTGATGCAGAGAGTGCCACACAACTGACACAGAGAGTGCCACATGACTGATAGTTAGTGTGCCACACCACTGATACAGAGGGTGCCACACGAGTGTTACAGATGGTGCCACATGAGTGATACAATGAGGGCTACACGACTGACAGAGAGACTGATACACGACTGATACAGAAAGTGCTACACGACGCATACAGTGAGTGCTACATTACTAATGCAGCGACAGTCACGCGAATGAAAACCAGAGTGCTACACAACTGACAACGAGAATGCTACACGACTGACACAGAGAGTGATACACGATTGATACAGAGAGTGATACACGATTGATGCAGAGAGTGCCACATCAATGATACAGAGAATGCCACACGACTGATACAGAGAGTGCTACATGACTGATACAGAGAGTGCTACACGACGGATACAGAGAGTGATACACGATTGATGCAGAGAGTGCCACATGAATGATACAGAGAATGCCACATGACTGATACAGAGAGTGCTACATGACTGATACAGAGAGTGATACACGATTGATGCAGACAGTGCCACATGAATGATACAGAGAATGCCACACGACTGATACAGAGAGTGCTACACGACTGATACAGAGAGTGCTACACGACTGATACAGAGAGTGATACACGATTGATGCAGAGAGTGCCACATGAATGATACAGAGAATGCCACACGACTGATACAGAGAGTGATACACGATTGATACAGAGAGTGCTACATGACGGATACAGAGAGTGCCACAAGTCCGAAACAGAGAGTGTCACATGACTTACACAGGGAGAGCTACACAACTGACCCAGAGAGTGCCACATGACTCATAAAGAGAGTGCCACACGACTGTTACAGATGGTGCCACATGACAGATACAGAGAAGGCTACACGACTGACGGAGAGACTGATACACGACTGATACAGAAAGTGCTACACGACTGATACAGAGAGTGCCACATTACTAATGCAGCGACAGTCATGCAACTGAAAAACAGAGTGCTACACGACTGATACAGAGAGTGCTACACGACTGATACGGAGAGTTCTACATGACTGATACAGAGAGTGATACACGACTGATGCAGAGAGTGCCACATGAATGATACAGAGAATGCCACATGACTAATACAGAGAGAGCTACACGATTGATACAGAGAGTGCTGCATGACGGATACAGAGAGTGCCACATGACTGATACAGAGAGTGTCACATGACTGATACAGAGAGTGCCACACCATTGAAACAGAGCGTGCTACACGACTGATACAGAGAGTGCTACCGGACTGATACAGACACTGCCACTCGACTGATACAGAGAGTACTACATGACTGATACAGAGAGTGCTACACGACTGATACAGAGAGTGCCACAAGACTGGTAGAGAGTGCTACACGGCTGATACAGAGAATGCTGCACAGCTGATACAGAGAGTGCTACACAATTGATACAGACAGTGCCAAATGACTGATACAGATTGTGCTGCACAACTGATACACGGAGTGCTATACGACTGATAGAGAGTGCTACATGCCTGATACAGCGATTGCCACGCGACTCATACAGAGAGTGCTAGACAGCTGAATCAGAGAGTGCTACATGACTGATACATTGAATGCTACACGACTGATACGGAGAATGCTACACGACTGATAGTGAGAGTGCCACATGACAGATACTGAGTGCCACAGAACTGATACAGAGAGGGCTACATGACTGATGCAGAGAGTGCTACACAATTGATAGACAGAGTGCTACAGATAGTGCCACATAGTGCCACATGACTGATAAAGAGAGTGCTACACGACTGGTACAGAGAGTGCTACACAACTGATACAGAGAATGCCACATGACTGATACAGAGAGTACTACATGATTGATACAGGCAATGCCACATGACTGATACAGAGTGTGTTACACAACTGATACAGAGAGTGCCACACGGCTGATAGAGACTGCCACATGCCTGATGCAGAGAGTGCCACACGATTGATATAGAGGGTGGTACATGACTGATACAGAGAGTGCTACACGACTGATACAGAGAGTGCTACACAACTGACAGAGTCAGTGCTACATGACTGATACAGAGAATGCTACATGACTAATGCTGAGAGAGCTACACGACTGATACAGAGTGCCACAAAACTGATACAGAGAGGGCTACATGAATGATAGAGAGTGTACTACACAATTGATTGAGAGAGTGCTACATGACTGATACAGAGAGTGCCATATGACTGACTCACTGATTGCCACACGACTGATACAGAGAGTGCTACATTACTAATGCAGAGAATGCTACATGACTGATGCCGAGAGTGCTACACGACTGATACAGAGAGTGATACATGACTGATGCAGAGAGTGCCACATGAATGGTACAGAGAATACCACACGACTGATACAGATAGTGCTACACGATTGATACAGAGAGTGCTACATGACAGACACAGAGTACCACATGACTGATACAGAGAGTGTCACATGACTGATACAGAGAGTGCTACACGATTGATACAGAGAGTGCCACATGACGGATACAGCGAGGGCCACATGACTTACACAGAGAGTGCTACACAATTGATACAGACAGTGCCATAACTGATACAGATTGTGTTGCACAACTGATACATGGAGTGCCACACGACTGATAGAGAGTGCTACATGCCTGATACAGAGTATGCCATGTGACTGATACAGAGAGTGCTACACAGCTGATTCAGAGAGTGCCACATGACTGATACAGAAAGGGCTACACGACTGACAGAGAGACTGATACACGACCTATACAAAAAGTGCTACACGACTGATACAGAGAGAGCCACATTACTAATGCAGAGACAGTCACGCGACTGAAAAACAGAGTGCTACACGACTGATACAGAGAGTGCTACACGACTGATACAGAGAGTGCTACACGATTGATACAGAGAGTGCTACATGACTGATACAGAGAGTGCCACACGACTGATAAAGAGAGTGCTACACATTTGATACAGAGAGTGCTACCGGACTGATACAGACACTGCCACCCGACTGATACAGAGAGTACGACATGACTGAAAGAGAGTGCTAAACGACTGATACAGAGAGTGCCACACGACTGATAGAGAGTGCTACACGGCTGATCCAGAGATTGCTGCGCAGCTGATATAGAGAGTGCCACAGGACTGATACAGAGAGTGCTACACAACTGATACAGAGAGTGCTACACAATTGATACAGACAGTGCCATATCTGATACAGATTGTGCTGTACAACTGATACATGGAGTGCACACGACTGATAGAGAGTGCTACACGTCTGATACAGAGATTGCCATGCGACTCATACAGAGAATGCTACACAGCTGATTCAGAGAGTCCCACGTGACTGATACAGAGAGGACTACACGACTGACAGAGAGACTGATACACGACTGATACAGAAAGTGCTAAAGGCCTGATACAGAGAGTTCCAAATTACTAATGCAGCGACAGTCACGCGACTGAAAAACAGAGTGCTACACGACTGATACAGAGAGTGCTACATGACTGATACGGAGAGTGATACACAACTGATACAGAGAGTGATACACGACTGATGCAGAGAGTGCTACATGACTGATACAGAGAATGCCACACGACTGATACAGAGAGTGCTACACGATTGATACAGAGAGTGCTACATGACGGATACAGAGAGTGCCACATGACTGATACAGAGAGTGTCACATGACTGCTACAGAGTGCTACACGATTGATACAGAGATTGGTACATGACTGATACAGAGAGTGCCACATGACTGATACAGACAGTGCCACATGAATTACACGGAGAGTGCTACACAACTGATCCAGAAATTGCTACATGACTGATACAGAGAGTGCCACACCATTGATACAGAGCGTGCTACATGACTGATGCAGAGAGCGCCACACGACTGATAGAGAGTGCTAAACGGCTGATACAGAGAATGCTGCACAGGTGATACAGAGAGTGCTACACAATTGATACAGACAGTGCCACATGACTGATACAGAGAGTGCTACACGACTGATACGGAGAATGCTACATGACTGATAGTGAGAGTGCCACATGACTGATACAGAGTGCCACAGAACTGATACAGAGAGGGTTACATGACTGATACAGAGAGTGCTACACAATTGACAAACAGAGTGCTACACGACTGATACAGAGAGTGCCACATGACTGATACAGAGAGTGCTACACGACTGGTACAGAGAGTGCTACACAACTCATACAGAGAATGCCACATGACTGATACAGAGAGTACTACATGACTGATATAGAGATTGCTACACAATTGATGCAGAGAGTGCTATATGAATGATACAGAAAGTGCTACACAATCGATAGGGAGAGTGCTACACGACTGATACAGAGAGTGCCACATGACTGATACAGAGAGTGGTACACAATTGATAGAGAGAGTGCCACATGACTGAAACAGAGAGTGCTACATGACTTATACAGAGAGTGCTACACAACTGATAGAGAGAGTGCTACCTGACTGATACAGAGAGTGCCACATGACTGATACAGAGAGTGCTACATGACTTATACAGAGAGTGCTACACAACTGATAGAGAGAGTGCTACCTGACTGATACAGAGAGTGCCACATGACTGATACAGAGAGTGCTACATGACTTATACAGAGAGTGCTACACAACTGATAGAGAGAGTGCTACCTGACTGATACAGAGAGTGCCACATGACTGATACAGAGAGTGCTACCTGACTGATACAGAGAGTGCCACATGACTGATACAGAGAGTGCTACATGACTTATACAGAGAGTGCTACACAACTGATAGAGAGAGTGCTACCTGACTGATACAGAGAGTGCTTCATAACTGATACAGAGAGTGCCACACGACTGATACAGCGAGTGCTACACGATTGATACAGAGAGTGCTACATTACTAATGCAGTGACAGTCACGTGACTGAAAAACAGAGTGCTACACGAGTGATACAAAGAGTGCTACACAACTGATATCGAGAGTGCTACATGACTGATACAGAGAGTGATACACGACTGATCCAGAGAGTGATACACGACTGAGGCAGAGAGTGCCACATGAATGATACAGAGAATGCCACACGACTGATACACTGAGTGCGACACGATTGATACAGAGAGTGCTACATGACGGATACAGAGAGTGCCACATGACTGATACAGAGAGTGTCACATGACTAACACAGAGAGTGCTACACAACTGACCCAGAGAGTGCTACGTGACTGATCCAGAGAGTGCCACATGACTAATACTGAGAGTGCTACAGGACTGATAGAGAGTGTGCTACACAATTGATACATAGAGTGCAACATGACTGATACAGAGAAAGCCATATGACTGACTCACTGAGTGCCACACGACTGATACAGAGAGTACTACATGACTAATGCAGAGAGTAGTACATGACTGATACGGAGAGTGATACACGACTGATGCAGAGATTGCCACATGACCGATACAGAGAATGCCACAAGACTGATACAGAGAGTGCTACACGACTAATACAGAGAGTGCTACATGACTGATACAGAGACTGCCACACCATTGATACAGAAAGTGCTATACGACTGAGACAGAGAGTGATACACGACTTACACACAGAGTGCTACACGACTGATCCAGAATGTGCAACATGACTGATACAGAGAGTGCCACACGATTGATACAGAAAGTGCTATACGACTGAGACAGAGAGTGATACACGACTGATGCTGACAGTGCTACATGACTGATACAGAAAATGTCACATGACTGACACAGAGAGTGCTACACGATTGACACAGAGAGTGCTACATGACTGATACAGAGCGTGCCACATGACTTATACAGAGAGTGCCACACGACTGAAACACAGAGTGCTACACGACTGATACAGAGACTGCTACCAGACTGATACAGACACTGCCACACGACTGAAACAGAGAGTACTACATGACTGAAAAAGAGAGTGCTACACGACAGATGCAGAGAGTGCTACACGATTGATATAGAGAGTGCTACACGACTGATACAGAGAGTGCTACCGGACTGATACAGACACTGCCACCCGACTGATACAGTGAGTGCCACATGACTGATACAAGGAGTGCTACACGACTGATACAGAGAGTGCTACCAGACTGATACAGACACTGCCACCCGACTGATACAGTGAGTGCCACATGACTGATACAGGGAGTGCTACATGACTGATACAGAGAGTGCTACTTAACTGATACACAGAGTGCCTCACGACTGATACAGAGAGTACTACATGACTGATAAAGAGATTGATACACGACTGATGCAGAGAATGCCACAAGAATGATACAGAGAGTTCTACCCGGCTGATACAGAGAATGCTACACAGCTGATACAGAGAGTGCCACATGACTGATACAGAGTGTGCTACACAACTGATGCAGGCAGTGCCACATGACTGATACAGAGTGTGCTACACAACTGATACAGAGAATGCCACACAGCTGATAGAGTCCGCTGCACGCCTGATGCAGAGAGTGCCACATGACTGACACAGAGAGTGCCACATGACTGATAGTGAGTGTGCCACACCACTGATATAGAGAGTGCCAGATGACTGTTACATATGGTGCCACATGACTGATACAGAGAGGGCTACACGACTGACAGAGAGACTGATACACGACTGATACAGAAAGTGCTACATGACTGATACAGAGAGTGCCACACGATTGATACAGAAAGTGCGATACGACTGAGACAAAGAGTGATACACGACTGATGCTGACAGTGCAACATGACTGATACAGAGAATGCCACACGACTGACACCGAGAGTGCTACACGATTGACACAGAGAGTGCTACATGACTGATACAGAGCGTGCCACATGACTGATACAGAGAGTGCCTTACAACTAGCACAGAGAGTGCTACATGAATGATCCAGAGATTGCTACGTGACTGATACAGAGAGTGCCACACGACTGAAACACAGAGTGCTAAACAACTGATACAGAGAGTGCTACCAGACTGATACAGACAATACCACACGACTGATACAGAGCGTACTACATGACTGAAAAAGAGAGTGCTACACGACTGATGCAGAGAGTGCGACATGAATGATACAGGAAGTGCTACACGGCTGATAAAGAGAATGCTGCACAGCTGATACAGAGAGTGCCACATGACTGATACAGAGAATGCTACATGACTAATGCTGAGAGTGCCACATGACTTATACAGAGTGCCACAGAACTGACACAGAGAGGGCTACATGACTGATACAGAGAGTGGTACACAATTGATAGAGACAGTGCTACAGAACTGATACAGAGAGTGCCACATGACTGATACAGAGAGTGCTACATGACTGATACAGAGTGTGCTACATAACTGATACAGAGAGTGCCACACGACTGATATAGAGAGTACTACATGACTGACATAGAGATTGCTACACGACTGATTCAGAGAGTGCCACAAGAATGATACAGAGAGTTCTACCAGGCTGATACAGAGAATGCTACACAGCTGATACAGAGCGTGCCACATGACTGATACAGAGTGTGCTACACAACTGATACAGAGAGTGCCACACAGCTGATAGAGACTGCTACATGACTGATACAGAGAGTGCCACACGACTGACACGGAGGGTGCTACACGACTGATACAGAGAGTGCTACACAACTGATACAGGCAGTGCCACATGACTGATACAGAGTGTGCTACACAACTGATACAGAGAATGCCACACAGCTGATAGAGTCTGCTGCACGCCTGATGCAGAGAGTGCCACACAACTGTTACATATGGTGCCACATGACTGATACAGAGAGGGCTACACAACTGACAGAGAGACTGATACACGACTGATACAGAAAGTGCTACATGACTGAGACAGAGAGTGCTACATTACTAATGCAGCGACAGTCACGCGACTGAAAAACAGAGTGCTACACAACTGATACCCAGAGTGCTACACGACTGATACAGAGAGTGATACACGAATGATGCAGAGTGTGCCACATGAATGATACAGAGAATGCCACATGACTTATACAGAGAGTGCTACACGATTGATACAGAGAGTGCTACATGACGGATACAGAGAGTGCCACATGACTGATACAGAGAGTGTCACATGATTTAAACAGAGAGTGCCACACGACTGACCCAGAGAGTGCTACATGACTGATAGAGAGAGTGCTACACGATTGATACAGAGAGTGCTACATGATGGATACAGAGAGTGCCACATGACTGATACAGAGAGTGTCACATGACTTACACAGAGAGTGCTACATGACTGACCCAGAGGGTGCTACATGACTGATCCAGAGAGTGCCACATGACTGATACAGAGAGTGCTACACGACTGGTACAGAGAGTGCTACATGACTGATATGGAGAATGCTACACGAATGATACTGAGAGTGACACATGACTGATACAGTGTGCCACAGAACTGATACAGAGAGGACTACATGACTGATACAGAGAGTGCTACACAATTGATAGACAGAGTGCTACACGACTGATACAGATAGTGCCACATGACTGATACAGAGAGTGCTACACAATTGATAGGGAGAGTGCTACACGACTGATACAGAGAGTGCCACATGACTGATACAGAGAATGCTACACGACTGATACAGAGAGTGCCACTCGACTGATACAGAGAATGCTACATGACTAATGCTGAGAGTGCCACATGACTGATACAGAGTGCCACAGGACTGATACAGAGAGGGCTACATGACTGATACAGAGAGTGCTACACAATTGATAGAGAGAGTGCTACACGGCTGATACAGAGAGTGCCACACGTCTCATACAGAGAGTACTACATGACTGACAAAGAGATTGCTACACGACTGATGCAGAGAGTGCCACAAGAATGATACAGAGAGTTCTACCCGGCTGATACAGAGAATGCTACACAGCTGATGCAGAGAGTGCCACATGACCGATACAGAGTGTGCTACACAACTGATACGGAGAATGCCACACAGCTGATAGAGTCTGCTACACCCCTGATGCAGAGAGTGCCACATGACTGAAACAGAGAGTGCCATATGACTGAGAGTGAGTGTGCCACACCACTGATATAGAGAGTGCCACACGGCTGTTACATATGGTGCCACATGACTGATACAGAGAAGGCTACACGAATGTCAGAGAGACTGATACACGACTGATACAGAAAGTGCTACACGACTGAGACAGAGAGTGCTACATTACTAATGCAGCGACAGTCACGCGACTGAAAAACAGAGTGCTACACGCCTGATACAGAGAGTGCTACACGACTGATGCAGAGAGTGATACACGACTGATGCAGAGAGTGCCACATGAATGATAGAGAGAATGCCACACGACTGATACAGAGAGTGCTACACGATTGATACAGAGAGTGCTACATGACGGATGCAGAGAGTGCCACATGACTGATACAGAGAGGGTCACATGACTTACACAGAGAGTGCTACACGACTGACACAGAGAGGGATACACGACTAATGCAGAGAATGCCACAAGACTGATACAGAGAGTACCAGACGACTAATACAGCGAGTGCTACATGACTGATATGAAGAGTGGCACATGACTGAGAGTGCCACATGACTGATACAGAGAATGCCACATGACTTAAACACAGAGTACTACATGACTGATCCAGAGAGTGCTACATGACTGATACAGAGAGTGCCACACGATTGATACAGAGAGTGCTACACGACTGATATAGAGAGTGATACACGACTGATGCTGACAGTGCTGCTTGACTGATACAGAGAATGCCACATGACTGATACAGAGAGTGCTACATGATTGATACAGAGAGTGCTACATGATTGATACAGAGAGTGCTACATGACTGATACAGAGAGTGCCACACGACTGATATAGAGAGTACTACATGACTGATATAGAGACTGCTACACGACTGATTCAGAGAGTGCCACAAGAATGATACAGAGAGTTCAACCAGGCTGATACAGAGAATGCTACACAGCTGATACAGAGCGTGCCACATGACTGATACAGAGAGTGCTACACAACTGATACAGGCAGTGCCACATGACTGATACAGACAGTGTCACATGACTTAAAACAGAGAGTGCTACATGACTGATACAGAGAGTGGTACCGGACTGATACAGACACTGCCACCCGACTGATACAGAGAGTACTACATGACTGATACAGAGAGTGCTGCACGACTGATGCAGAGAGTGCCACACGAGTGATAGAGAGCGCTACACGGTAGATACAGAGAGTGCTACACGACTGATACAGAGAGTGCTACACAATTGATACAGACAGTGCCACATGACTGATACAGATTGTGCTGCACAACTGGTACACGGAGTGCCACACGACTGATAGAGAGTGCTACATGCTTGATACAGAGATTGCCACGCGACTGATACAGACAGTGCTACACAGCTGATTCAGAGAGTGGTACATGACTGATACAGTGAGTGCTACATGACTAATACGGAGAATGATACACGACTGAAGTGAGAGTGCCACATGACTGATACAGAGAGTGCCACAGAACTGATACAGAGAGGGCTACATGACTGATACAGAGAGTGCTACACAATTGATAGACCGAGTGCTACACGACTGATACAGATAGTGCCACATGACTGATACAGAGAGTGCTACACAACTGATACAGAGAATGCAACATGACTGATATACAGAGAGTACTACGTGACTGATATCGAGATTGCTACACAACTGATGCAGCGAGTGCTACGTGAATGATACAGAAAGTGCTACACGGCTGATAAAGAGAATGCTGCACAGCTGATACAGAGTGTGCCACATGACTGATACAGAGAGTGCTACACAATTGATAGGGAGAGTGCTACACGACTGATACAGAGAGTGCCACTCGACTGATACAGAGAGTGCTACATGACTAATGCTGAGAGTGCCACATGACTGATACAGAGTGCCACAGGACTGACACAGAGAGGGCCACATGACTGATACAGAGAGTGCTACACAATTGATAGAGAGAGTGCAACACGACTGATACAGAGAGTGCCACATGACTGATACAGAGAATGCTACACCTTTAAACAGAGCGTGTTACATGACTGATACAGAGAGTGCTACCGGACTGATACAGACACAGCCACCCGACTGATACAGAGAGTACTACACGCCTGATGCAGAGAGTGCCACACGATTGATATAGAGGGTGCTACATGACTGATACAGAGAGTGCTACACGACTGATACAGAGAGTGCTACACAATTGACAGAGAGAGTGCTACATGACTGATACAGAGAATGCTACATGACTAATGCTGAGAGAGCTACACGACTGATACAGAGTGCTACAGAACTGATACAGAGAGGGCTACATGACTGATAGAGAGTGTGCTACACAATTGATCGAGAGAGTGCTACATGACTGATACTGAGAGTGCCATATGACTTAATCACTGAGTGCCACACGACTGATACAGAGAGTACTACATGATTGATATTGAGAGTGCTACATGACTAACGCAGAGAGTGCTACACATCTAACACAGAGAGTTCCACATGAGTGGGCCACACCACTGATATAGAGAGTGCCACACGACTGTTACAGATGGTGCCACATGACTGATACAGAGAGGGCTACACGACTGACAGAGAGACTGATACACGACTGATACAGAAAGTGCTACACGACTGATACAGAGAGTGCTACATTACTAAAGCAGCGACAGTCACGCGACTGAAAAAAAGAGTGCCACATGACTGATACAGAGAGTGTCACATGACTGATACAGAGAGTGCTACACGATTGATACAGAGAGTGCTACATGACTGATACAGAGAGTGCTACATGTCTGATACAGAGAGTGCCACACGATTGAAACAGAGCGTGCTACACGATTGTTACAGAGAATGCTACATGACGGAAACAGAGAGCTCCACATGACTGATACAGAGTGTGTCACATGACTGATACAGAGAGTGCTACACGATTGCTACAGAAATTGCTACATGACTGATACAGAGTGCCACATGACTTACTCAGAGAGAGCTACAAAATTGATACAGACAGTGCAATAACTGATACAGATTGTGCTGCACAAATGATACATGGAGTGCCACATGACTGATAGAAAGTGCTATATGCCTGATACAGAGATTGCCATGCGACTGATACAGAGAGTGCTACACAGCTGATTCAGAGTGTGCCACATGACTGATACAGAAAGGGCTACACGACTGACAGAGAGACTGATACACGACCTATACAGAAAGTGCTACACGACTGATACAGAGAGACTGAAGCACAACTGATACAGAAAATGCTACACAATTGATAGGGAGAGTGCTACACGACTGATACAGAGAGGGCCACATGAATGATACAGACAGTGCTACACGACTGATACAGAGAGTGCTACACAAGTGATACAGAGAGTGCTACATGACTGATACAGAGAGTGCTACATGACTGATACAGAGAGTGCTACATGACTGATACAGAGAGTGCTACACAACTGATACAGAGAATACCACACGACTGATACAGAGAGTGCTACACGACTGATATACAGATTGCTACACAGCTGATACAGAGAATGCCACATGACTGATACATAGTGTGCTACACAACTGATACAGAGATGCCACATGGCTGATAGAGACTGATACACGCCTGAAGCAGAGAGTGCTACATGACTGATACAAAGAATGCTACATGACTAATGCTGAGAGAGCTACACGACTGTTATAGAGTGCCACAGAACTGATACAGAGAGGGCTACATGACTGATAGAGAGTGTGCTACACAATTGATCGAGAGAGTGCTACATGACTGATACAGAGAGTGCCATATGACTGATACAGAGAGTGCCACATGACTTACACAGAGAGTGCTACAAAATTGATACAGACAGTGCAATAACATGATACATATGGTGATGAACAACTGATACATGGAGTGCCACATGACTGATAGTGAGTGCTACATGACTGATACAGAGATTGCCACGCGACTGATACAGAGAGTGCTACACAGCTGATTCAGAGAGTGCCACATGACTGATACAGAGAGGGCTCCACGACTGACAGAGAGATGATGCACGACTGATACAGAAAGTGCTACACGACTGATACAGAGAGTGCCACATTACTAATGCAGCGACAGTCACGTGACTGAAAAACAGTGTGCTACACGACTGATACAGAGAGTGCTACACGACTGATACAGAGAGTGATACACGACTGATGCAGAGAGTGCCACATGAATGATACAGAGAATGCCACACGACTGAGACAGAGAGTGTTACACGATTGATACAGAGAGTGCTACATGACGGATACAGAGAGTGCCACATGACTGATACAGAGAGTGTCACATACCTTACACAGAGAGTGTTACACGAATGACCCAGAGAGTGCTACATGACTGATCCAGAGAGTGCCACATGACTGATACAGAGTTTGCCACATGACTGATACAGAGAGTGCTACACGACTGATACAGAGAGTGCTACACGATTGATACAGAGATTGCTACATGAAGCATACAGAGAGTCCCACATGACTTACACAGAGAGTGCTACATGACTGACCCAGAGAGTGCTACATGACTTATCCAGAGAGTGCCACATGACTGATACAGAGAGTGCTACACGATTGATACAGAGAGTGCTACATGACTGATACAGAGAGTGCTACATGTCTGATACAGAGAGTGCCACACGATTGAAACAGAGCGTGCTACACGATTGTTACAGAGAATGCTACATGACGGAAACAGAGAGCTCCACATGACTGATACAGAGTGTGTCACATGACTGATACAGAGAGTGCTACACGATTGCTACAGAAATTGCTACATGACTGATACAGAGTGCCACATGACTTACTCAGAGAGAGCTACAAAATTGATACAGACAGTGCAATAACTGATACAGATTGTGCTGCACAAATGATACATGGAGTGCCACATGACTGATAGAAAGTGCTATATGCCTGATACAGAGATTGCCATGCGACTGATACAGAGAGTGCTACACAGCTGATTCAGAGTGTGCCACATGACTGATACAGAAAGGGCTACACGACTGACAGAGAGACTGATACACGACCTATACAGAAAGTGCTACACGACTGATACAGAGAGACTGAAGCACAACTGATACAGAAAATGCTACACAATTGATAGGGAGAGTGCTACACGACTGATGCAGAGAGTGCCACACGAGTGATAGAGAGCGCTACACGGTAGATACAGAGAATGCTGCACAGCTGATACAGAGAGTGCTACACAATTGATACAGACAGTGCCACATGACTGATACAGATTGTGCTGCACAACTGGTACACGGAGTGCCACACGACTGATAGAGAGTGCTACATGCTTGATACAGAGATTGCCACGCGACTGATACAGACAGTGCTACACAGCTGATTCAGAGAGTGGTACATGACTGATACAGTGAGTGCTACATGACTAATACGGAGAATGATACACGACTGAAGTGAGAGTGCCACATGACTGATACAGAGAGTGCCACAGAACTGATACAGAGAGGGCTACATGACTGATACAGAGAGTGCTACACAATTGATAGACCGAGTGCTACACGACTGATACAGATAGTGCCACATGACTGATACAGAGAGTGCTACACAACTGATACAGAGAATGCAACATGACTGATATACAGAGAGTACTACGTGACTGATATCGAGATTGCTACACAACTGATGCAGCGACTGCTACGTGAATGATACAGAAAGTGCTACACGGCTGATAAAGAGAATGCTGCACAGCTGATACAGAGTGTGCCACATGACTGATACAGAGAGTGCTACACAATTGATAGGGAGAGTGCTACACGACTGATACAGAGAGTGCCACTCGACTGATACAGAGAGTGCTACATGACTAATGCTGAGAGTGCCACATGACTGATACAGAGTGCCACAGGACTGACACAGAGAGGGCCACATGACTGATACAGAGAGTGCTACACAATTGATAGAGAGAGTGCAACACGACTGATACAGAGAGTGCCACATGACTGATACAGAGAATGCTACACCTTTAAACAGAGCGTGTTACATGACTGATACAGAGAGTGCTACCGGACTGATACAGACACAGCCACCCGACTGATACAGAGAGTACTACACGCCTGATGCAGAGAGTGCCACACGATTGATATAGAGGGTGCTACATGACTGATACAGAGAGTGCTACACGACTGATACAGAGAGTGCTACACAATTGACAGAGAGAGTGCTACATGACTGATACAGAGAATGCTACATGACTAATGCTGAGAGAGCTACACGACTGATACAGAGTGCTACAGAACTGATACAGAGAGGGCTACATGACTGATAGAGAGTGTGCTACACAATTGATCGAGAGAGTGCTACATGACTGATACTGAGAGTGCCATATGACTTAATCACTGAGTGCCACACGACTGATACAGAGAGTACTACATGATTGATATTGAGAGTGCTACATGACTAACGCAGAGAGTGTTACACATCTAACACAGAGAGTTCCACATGAGTGGGCCACACCACTGATATAGAGAGTGCCACATGACTGTTACAGATGGTGCCACATGACTGATACAGAGAGGGCTACACGACTGACAGAGAGACTGATACACGACTGATACAGAAAGTGCTACACGACTGATACAGAGAGTGCTACATTACTAATGCAGCGACAGTCACGCGACTGAAAAAAAGAGTGCCACATGACTGATACAGAGAGTGTCACATGACTGATACAGAGAGTGCTACACGATTGATACAGAGAGTGCTACATGACTGATACAGAGAGTGCTACATGTCTGATACAGAGAGTGCCACACGATTGAAACAGAGCGTGCTACACGATTGTTACAGAGAATGCTACATGACGGAAACAGAGAGCTCCACATGACTGATACAGAGTGTGTCACATGACTGATACAGAGAGTGCTACACGATTGCTACAGAAATTGCTACATGACTGATACAGAGTGCCACATGACTTACTCAGAGAGAGCTACAAAATTGATACAGACAGTGCAATAACTGATACAGATTGTGCTGCACAAATGATACATGGAGTGCCACATGACTGATAGAAAGTGCTATATGCCTGATACAGAGATTGCCATGCGACTGATACAGAGAGTGCTACACAGCTGATTCAGAGTGTGCCACATGACTGATACAGAAAGGGCTACACGACTGACAGAGAGACTGATACACGACCTATACAGAAAGTGCTACACGACTGATACAGAGAGACTGAAGCACAACTGATACAGAAAATGCTACACAATTGATAGGGAGAGTGCTACACGACTGATACAGAGAGGGCCACATGAATGATACAGACAGTGCTACACGACTGATACAGAGAGTGCTACACAAGTGATACAGAGAGTGCTACATGACTGATACAGAGAGTGCTACATGACTGATACAGAGAGTGCTACATGACTGATACAGAGAGTGCTACACAACTGATACAGAGAATACCACACGACTGATACAGAGAGTGCTACACGACTGATATACAGATTGCTACACAGCTGATACAGAGAATGCCACATGACTGATACATAGTGTGCTACACAACTGATACAGAGATGCCACATGGCTGATAGAGACTGATACACGCCTGAAGCAGAGAGTGCTACATGACTGATACAAAGAATGCTACATGACTAATGCTGAGAGAGCTACACGACTGTTATAGAGTGCCACAGAACTGATACAGAGAGGGCTACATGACTGATAGAGAGTGTGCTACACAATTGATCGAGAGAGTGCTACATGACTGATACAGAGAGTGCCATATGACTGATACAGAGAGTGCCACATGACTTACACAGAGAGTGCTACAAAATTGATACAGACAGTGCAATAACATGATACATATGGTGATGAACAACTGATACATGGAGTGCCACATGACTGATAGTGAGTGCTACATGACTGATACAGAGATTGCCACGCGACTGATACAGAGAGTGCTACACAGCTGATTCAGAGAGTGCCACATGACTGATACAGAGAGGGCTCCACGACTGACAGAGAGATGATGCACGACTGATACAGAAAGTGCTACACGACTGATACAGAGAGTGCCACATTACTAATGCAGCGACAGTCACGTGACTGAAAAACAGTGTGCTACACGACTGATACAGAGAGTGCTACACGACTGATACAGAGAGTGATACACGACTGATGCAGAGAGTGCCACATGAATGATACAGAGAATGCCACACGACTGAGACAGAGAGTGTTACACGATTGATACAGAGAGTGCTACATGACGGATACAGAGAGTGCCACATGACTGATACAGAGAGTGTCACATACCTTACACAGAGAGTGTTACACGAATGACCCAGAGAGTGCTACATGACTGATCCAGAGAGTGCCACATGACTGATACAGAGTTTGCCACATGACTGATACAGAGAGTGCTACACGACTGATACAGAGAGTGCTACACGATTGATACAGAGATTGCTACATGAAGCATACAGAGAGTCCCACATGACTTACACAGAGAGTGCTACATGACTGACCCAGAGAGTGCTACATGACTTATCCAGAGAGTGCCACATGACTGATACAGAGAGTGCTACACGATTGATACAGAGAGTGCTACATGACTGATACAGAGAGTGCTACATGTCTGATACAGAGAGTGCCACACGATTGAAACAGAGCGTGCTACACGATTGTTACAGAGAATGCTACATGACGGAAACAGAGAGCTCCACATGACTGATACAGAGTGTGTCACATGACTGATACAGAGAGTGCTACACGATTGCTACAGAAATTGCTACATGACTGATACAGAGTGCCACATGACTTACTCAGAGAGAGCTACAAAATTGATACAGACAGTGCAATAACTGATACAGATTGTGCTGCACAAATGATACATGGAGTGCCACATGACTGATAGAAAGTGCTATATGCCTGATACAGAGATTGCCATGCGACTGATACAGAGAGTGCTACACAGCTGATTCAGAGTGTGCCACATGACTGATACAGAAAGGGCTACACGACTGACAGAGAGACTGATACACGACCTATGCAGAAAGTGCTACACGACTGATACAGAGAGACTGAAGCACAACTGATACAGAAAATGCTACACAATTGATAGGGAGAGTGCTACACGACTGATACAGAGAGGGCCACATGAATGATACAGACAGTGCTACACGACTGATACAGAGAGTGCTACACAAGTGATACAGAGAGTGCTACATGACTGATACAGAGAGTGCTACATGACTGATACAGAGAGTGCTACATGACTGATACAGAGAGTGCTACACAACTGATACAGAGAGTACCACACGACTGATACAGAGAGTGCTACACGACTGATATACAGATTGCTACACAGCTGATACAGAGAATGCCACATGACTGATACATAGTGTGCTACACAACTGATACAGAGATGCCACATGGCTGATAGAGACTGATACACGCCTGAAGCAGAGAGTGCTACATGACTGATACAAAGAATGCTACATGACTAATGCTGAGAGAGCTACACGACTGTTATAGAGTGCCACAGAACTGATACAGAGAGGGCTACATGACTGATAGAGAGTGTGCTACACAATTGATCGAGAGAGTGCTACATGACTGATACAGAGAGTGCCATATGACTGATACAGAGAGTGCCACATGACTTACACAGAGAGTGCTACAAAATTGATACAGACAGTGCAATAACATGATACATATGGTGATGAACAACTGATACATGGAGTGCCACATGACTGATAGTGAGTGCTACATGACTGATACAGAGATTGCCACGCGACTGATACAGAGAGTGCTACACAGCTGATTCAGAGAGTGCCACATGACTGATACAGAGAGGGCTCCACGACTGACAGAGAGATGATGCACGACTGATACAGAAAGTGCTACACGACTGATACAGAGAGTGCCACATTACTAATGCAGCGACAGTCACGTGACTGAAAAACAGTGTGCTACACGACTGATACAGAGAGTGCTACACGACTGATACAGAGAGTGATACACGACTGATGCAGAGAGTGCCACATGAATGATACAGAGAATGCCACACGACTGAGACAGAGAGTGTTACACGATTGATACAGAGAGTGCTACATGACGGATACAGAGAGTGCCACATGACTGATACAGAGAGTGTCACATACCTTACACAGAGAGTGTTACACGAATGACCCAGAGAGTGCTACATGACTGATCCAGAGAGTGCCACATGACTGATACAGAGTTTGCCACATGACTGATACAGAGAGTGCTACACGACTGATACAGAGAGTGCTACACGATTGATACAGAGATTGCTACATGAAGCATACAGAGAGTCCCACATGACTTACACAGAGAGTGCTACATGACTGACCCAGAGAGTGCTACATGACTTATCCAGAGAGTGCCACATGACTGATACAGAGAGTGCTACACGACTGATAAAGAGAGTGCTACACAATTGATACAGAGAGTGCTACATGACTGATACAGACACTGCCACCCGACAGATACAGAGAGTGCTACACGATTGATAAAGAGATTGCTTCATGACGGATACAGAGAGTGCCACATGAACTACACAGTGAGTTCTACACGACTGACCCAGAGAGTGCTACATGACTACTCCAGAGAGTGCCACATGACTGATACAGAGAGTGCTACACGACTGATACAGAGAGTGCTACACAATTGATACAGAGAGCGCTACCGGAATGATACAGACACTGCCACCTGACTGATACAAAGAGTACTACATGACTGATAGAGAGAGTGTTACACATCTGATGCAGAGTGTGCCACACGAATGATGGAGAGTGCTACACGGCTGATCCAGAGAATGCTGCACAGCTGATACAGAGAGCGCCACAGAACTGATACAGACAGGGCTACATGTCTGATACAGAGAGTGCCACAAAATTGATAGGGAGAGTGCTACACGACTGATACAGAGAGTGCCACATGACTGATACAGAGAGTGCTACATGACTGATACAGAGAGTGCAACAGAACTGATATAGAGAGTGCTACACGACTGATACAGAGAGTGCCGCATGACTGATACAGAGAGTGCTACATGACTGATACAGAGACTGCTACACAGCTGATTCAGAGAGTGCCACATGACTGATACAGAGAGGTCTCCACGACTGACAGAGAGATGATGCACGACTGATACAGAAAGTGCTACACGACTGATACAGAGAGTACCACATTACTAATGCAGCGACAGTCACGTGACTGAAAAACAGTGTGCTACACGACTGATACAGAGAGTGCTACACAACTGATACAGAGAGTGATACATGACTGATGCAGAGAGAGCCACATGAATGATACAGAGAATGCCACACGACTGAGACAGAGAGTGCTACACTATTGATACAGAGAGTGCTACATGACGGATACAGAGAGTGCCACATGACTGATACAGAGAGTGTCACATACCTTACACAGAGAGTGTTACACGAATGACCCAGACAGTGCTACATGACTGATCCAGAGAGTGCCACATGACTGATACAGAGTTTGCCACATGACTGATACAGAGAGTGCTACACGACTGATACAGAGAGTGCTACACGATTGATACAGAGATTACTACATGAAGCATACAGAGAGTCCCACATGACTTACACAGAGAGTGCTACATGACTGACCCAGAGAGTGCTACATGACTTATCCAGAGAGTGCCACATGACTGATACAGAGAGTGCTACACGACTGATAAAGAGAATGCTACACAATTGATACAGAGAGTGCTACATGACTGATACAGACACTGCCACCCGACAGATACAGAGAGTGCTACACGATTGATAAAGAGATTGCTTCATGACGGATACAGAGAGTGCCACATGAACTACACAGTGAGTTCTACACGACTGACCCAGAGAGTGCTACATGACTACTCCAGAGAGTGCCACATGACTGATACAGAGAGTGCTACACGACTGATACAGAGAGTGCTACAAAATTGATACAGAGAGCGCTACCGGAATGATACAGACACTGCCACCTGACTGATACAAAGAGTACTACATGACTGATAGAGAGAGTGTTACACATCTGATGCAGAGTGTGCCACACGAATGATGGAGAGTGCTACACGGCTGATCCAGAGAATGCTGCACAGCTGATACAGAGAGCGCCACAGAACTGATACAGACAGGGCTACATGTCTGATACAGAGAGTGCCACAAAATTGATAGGGAGAGTGCTACACGACTGATACAGAGAGTGCCACATGACTGATACAGAGAGTGCTCCATGACTGATACAGAGAGTGCAACAGAACTGATATAGAGAGTGCTACACGACTGATACAGAGAGTGCCGCATGACTGATACAGAGAGTGCTACATGACTGATACAGAGAGTGCTACACAGCTGATTCAGAGAGTGCCACATGACTGATACAGAGAGGTCTCCACGACTGACAGAGAGATGATGCACAACTGATACAGAAAGTGCTACACGACTGATACAGAGAGTACCACATTACTAATGCAGCGACAGTCACGTGACTGAAAAACAGTGTGCTACACGACTGATACAGAGAGTGCTACACAACTGATACAGAGAGTGATACATGACTGATGCAGAGAGTGCCACATGAATGATACAGAGAATGCCACACGACTGAGACAGAGAGTGCTACACTATTGATACAGAGAGTGCTACATGACGGATACAGAGAGTGCCACATGACTGATACAGAGAGTGTCACATACCTTACACAGAGAGTGTTACACGAATGACCCAGAGAGTGCTACATGACTGATCCAGAGAGTGCCACATGACTGATACAGAGTTTGCCACATGACTGATACAGAGAGTGCTACACGACTGATACAGAGAGTGCTACACGATTGATACAGAGATTGCTACATGAAGCATACAGAGAGTCCCACATGACTTACACAGAGAGTGCTACATGACTGACCCAGAGAGTGCTACATGACTTATCCAGAGAGTGCCACATGACTGATACAGAGAGTGCTACACGACTGATAAAGAGAGTGCTACACAATTGATACAGAGAGTGCTACCAGACTGATACAGACACTGCCACCCGACAGATACAGAGAGAGCTACATGATTGATAAAGAGATTGCTTCATGACGGATACAGAGAGTGCCACATGAACTACACAGTGAGTTCGACACGACTGACCCAGAGAGTGCTACATGACTAATGCTGAGAGTGCCACATGACTGATACAGAGTGCCACAGGACTGACACAGAGAGGGCCACATGACTGATACAGAGAGTGCTACACAATTGATAGAGAGAGTGCAACACGACTGATACAGAGAGTGCCACATGACTGATACAGAGAATGCTACACCTTTAAACAGAGCGTGTTACATGACTGATACAGAGAGTGCTACCGGACTGATACAGACACAGCCACCCGACTGATACAGAGAGTACTACACGCCTGATGCAGAGAGTGCCACACGATTGATATAGAGGGTGCTACATGACTGATACAGAGAGTGCTACACGACTGATACAGAGAGTGCTACACAATTGACAGAGAGAGTGCTACATGACTGATACAGAGAATGCTACATGACTAATGCTGAGAGAGCTACACGACTGATACAGAGTGCTACAGAACTGATACAGAGAGGGCTACATGACTGATAGAGAGTGTGCTACACAATTGATCGAGAGAGTGCTACATGACTGATACTGAGAGTGCCATATGACTTAATCACTGAGTGCCACACGACTGATACAGAGAGTACTACATGATTGATATTGAGAGTGCTACATGACTAACGCAGAGAGTGCTACACATCTAACACAGAGAGTTCCACATGAGTGGGCCACACCACTGATATAGAGAGTGCCACACGACTGTTACAGATGGTGCCACATGACTGATACAGAGAGGGCTACACGACTGACAGAGAGACTGATACACGACTGATACAGAAAGTGCTACACGACTGATACAGAGAGTGCTACATTACTAATGCAGCGACAGTCACGCGACTGAAAAAAAGAGTGCCACATGACTGATACAGAGAGTGTCACATGACTGATACAGAGAGTGCTACACGATTGATACAGAGAGTGCTACATGACTGATACAGAGAGTGCTACATGTCTGATACAGAGAGTGCCACACGATTGAAACAGAGCGTGCTACACGATTGTTACAGAGAATGCTACATGACGGAAACAGAGAGCTCCACATGACTGATACAGAGTGTGTCACATGACTGATACAGAGAGTGCTACACGATTGCTACAGAAATTGCTACATGACTGATACAGAGTGCCACATGACTTACTCAGAGAGAACTACAAAATTGATACAGACAGTGCAATAACTGATACAGATTGTGCTGCACAAATGATACATGGAGTGCCACATGACTGATAGAAAGTGCTATATGCCTGATACAGAGATTGCCATGCGACTGATACAGAGAGTGCTACACAGCTGATTCAGAGTGTGCCACATGACTGATACAGAAAGGGCTACACGACTGACAGAGAGACTGATACACGACCTATACAGAAAGTGCTACACGACTGATACAGAGAGACTGAAGCACAACTGATACAGAAAATGCTACACAATTGATAGGGAGAGTGCTACACGACTGATACAGAGAGGGCCACATGAATGATACAGACAGTGCTACACGACTGATACAGAGAGTGCTACACAAGTGATACAGAGAGTGCTACATGACTGATACAGAGAGTGCTACATGACTGATACAGAGAGTGCTACATGACTGATACAGAGAGTGCTACACAACTGATACAGAGAATACCACACGACTGATACAGAGAGTGCTACACGACTGATATACAGATTGCTACACAGCTGATACAGAGAATGCCACATGACTGATACATAGTGTGCTACACAACTGATACAGAGATGCCACATGGCTGATAGAGACTGATACACGCCTGAAGCAGAGAGTGCTACATGACTGATACAAAGAATGCTACATGACTAATGCTGAGAGAGCTACACGACTGTTATAGAGTGCCACAGAACTGATACAGAGAGGGCTACATGACTGATAGAGAGTGTGCTACACAATTGATCGAGAGAGTGCTACATGACTGATACAGAGAGTGCCATATGACTGATACAGAGAGTGCCACATGACTTACACAGAGAGTGCTACAAAATTGATACAGACAGTGCAATAACATGATACATATGGTGATGAACAACTGATACATGGAGTGCCACATGACTGATAGTGAGTGCTACATGACTGATACAGAGATTGCCACGCGACTGATACAGAGAGTGCTACACAGCTGATTCAGAGAGTGCCACATGACTGATACAGAGAGGGCTCCACGACTGACAGAGAGATGATGCACGACTGATACAGAAAGTGCTACACGACTGATACAGAGAGTGCCACATTACTAATGCAGCGACAGTCACGTGACTGAAAAACAGTGTGCTACACGACTGATACAGAGAGTGCTACACGACTGATACAGAGAGTGATACACGACTGATGCAGAGAGTGCCACATGAATGATACAGAGAATGCCACATGACTGAGACAGAGAGTGTTACACGATTGATACAGAGAGTGCTACATGACGGATACAGAGAGTGCCACATGACTGATACAGAGAGTGTCACATACCTTACACAGAGAGTGTTACACGAATGACCCAGAGAGTGCTACATGACTGATCCAGAGAGTGCCACATGACTGATACAGAGTTTGCCACATGACTGATACAGAGAGTGCTACACGACTGATACAGAGAGTGCTACACGATTGATACAGAGATTGCTACATGAAGCATACAGAGAGTCCCACATGACTTACACAGAGAGTGCTACATGACTGACCCAGAGAGTGCTACATGACTTATCCAGAGAGTGCCACATGACTGATACAGAGAGTGCTACACGACTGATAAAGAGAGTGCTACACAATTGATACAGAGAGTGCTACATGACTGATACAGACACTGCCACCCGACAGATACAGAGAGTGCTACACGATTGATAAAGAGATTGCTTCATGACGGATACAGAGAGTGCCACATGAACTACACAGTGAGTTCTACACGACTGACCCAGAGAGTGCTACATGACTACTCCAGAGAGTGCCACATGACTGATACAGAGAGTGCTACACGACTGATACAGAGAGTGCTACACAATTGATACAGAGAGCGCTACCGGAATGATACAGACACTGCCACCTGACTGATACAAAGAGTACTACATGACTGATAGAGAGAGTGTTACACATCTGATGCAGAGTGTGCCACACGAATGATGGAGAGTGCTACACGGCTGATCCAGAGAATGCTGCACAGCTGATACAGAGAGCGCCACAGAACTGATACAGACAGGGCTACATGTCTGATACAGAGAGTGCCACAAAATTGATAGGGAGAGTGCTACACGACTGATACAGAGAGTGCCACATGACTGATACAGAGAGTGCTACATGACTGATACAGAGAGTGCAACAGAACTGATATAGAGAGTGCTACACGACTGATACAGAGAGTGCCGCATGACTGATACAGAGAGTGCTACATGACTGATACAGAGAGTGCTACACAGCTGATTCAGAGAGTGCCACATGACTGATACAGAGAGGTCTCCACGACTGACAGAGAGATGATGCACGACTGATACAGAAAGTGCTACACGACTGATACAGAGAGTGCCACATTACTAATGCAGCGACAGTCACGTGACTGAAAAACAGTGTGCTACACGACTGATACAGAGAGTGCTACACAACTGATACAGAGAGTGATACATGACTGATGCAGAGAGTGCCACATGAATGATACAGAGAATGCCACACGACTGAGACAGAGAGTGCTACACTATTGATACAGAGAGTGCTACATGACGGATACAGAGAGTGCCACATGACTGATACAGAGAGTGTCACATGACTTACACAGAGAGTGTTACACGAATGACCCAGAGAGTGCTACATGACTGATCCAGAGAGTGCCACATGACTGATACAGAGTTTGCCACATGACTGATACAGAGAGTGCTACACGACTGATACAGAGAGTGCTACACGATTGATACAGAGATTACTACATGAAGCATACAGAGAGTCCCACATGACTTACACAGAGAGTGCTACATGACTGACCCAGAGAGTGCTACATGACTTATCCAGAGAGTGCCACATGACTGATACAGAGAGTGCTACACGACTGATAAAGAGAATGCTACACAATTGATACAGAGAGTGCTACATGACTGATACAGACACTGCCACCCGACAGATACAGAGAGTGCTACACGATTGATAAAGAGATTGCTTCATGACGGATACAGAGAGTGCCACATGAACTACACAGTGAGTTCTACACGACTGACCCAGAGAGTGCTACATGACTACTCCAGAGAGTGCCACATGACTGATACAGAGAGTGCTACACGACTGATACAGAGAGTGCTACACAATTGATACAGAGAGCGCTACCGGAATGATACAGACACTGCCACCTGACTGATACAAAGAGTACTACATGACTGATAGAGAGAGTGTTACACATCTGATGCAGAGTGTGCCACACGAATGATGGAGAGTGCTACACGGCTGATCCAGAGAATGCTGCACAGCTGATACAGAGAGCGCCACAGAACTGATACAGACAGGGCTACATGTCTGATACAGAGAGTGCAACAAAATTGATAGGGAGAGTGCTACACGACTGATACAGAGAGTGCCACATGACTGATACAGAGAGTGCTACATGACTGATACAGAGAGTGCAACAGAACTGATATAGAGAGTGCTACACGACTGATACAGAGAGTGCCGCATGACTGATACAGAGAGTGCTACATGACTGATACAGAGAGTGCTACACAGCTGATTCAGAGAGTGCCACATGACTGATACAGAGAGGTCTCCACGACTGACAGAGAGATGATGCACGACTGATACAGAAAGTGCTACACGACTGATACAGAGAGTACCACATTACTAATGCAGCGACAGTCACGTGACTGAAAAACAGTGTGCTACACGACTGATACAGAGAGTGCTACACAACTGATACAGAGAGTGATACATGACTGATGCAGAGAGTGCCACATGAATGATACAGAGAATGCCACACGACTGAGACAGAGAGTGCTACACTATTGATACAGAGAGTGCTACATGACGGATACAGAGAGTGCCACATGACTGATACAGAGAGTGTCACATACCTTACACAGAGAGTGTTACACGAATGACCCAGAGAGTGCTACATGACTGATCCAGAGAGTGCCACATGACTGATACAGAGAGTGCTACACGACTGATACAGAGAGTGCTACACGATTGATACAGAGATTGCTACATGAAGCATACAGAGAGTCCCACATGACTTACACAGAGAGTGCTACATGACTGACCCAGAGAGTGCTACATGACTGACCCAGAGAGTGCTACATGACTTATCCAGAGAGTGCCACATGACTGATACAGAGAGTGCTACACGACTGATAAAGAGAGTGCTACACAATTGATACAGAGAGTGCTACCAGACTGATACAGACACTGCCACCCGACAGATACAGAGAGAGCTACACGATTGATAAAGAGATTGCTTCATGACGGATACAGAGAGTGCCACATGAACTACACAGTGAGTTCGACACGACTGACCCAGAGAGTGCTACATGACTAATGCTGAGAGTGCCACATGACTGATACAGAGTGCCACAGGACTGACACAGAGAGGGCCACATGACTGATACAGAGAGTGCTACACAATTGATAGAGAGAGTGCAACACGACTGATACAGAGAGTGCCACATGACTGATACAGAGAATGCTACACCTTTAAACAGAGCGTGTTACATGACTGATACAGAGAGTGCTACCGGACTGATACAGACACAGCCACCCGACTGATGCAGAGAGTACTACACGCCTGATGCAGAGAGTGCCACACGATTGATATAGAGGGTGCTACATGACTGATACAGAGAGTGCTACACGACTGATACAGAGAGTGCTACACAATTGACAGAGAGAGTGCTACATGACTGATACAGAGAATGCTACATGACTAATGCTGAGAGAGCTACACGACTGATACAGAGTGCTACAGAACTGATACAGAGAGGGCTACATGACTGATAGAGAGTGTGCTACACAATTGATCGAGAGAGTGCTACATGACTGATACTGAGAGTGCCATATGACTTAATCACTGAGTGCCACACGACTGATACAGAGAGTACTACATGATTGATATTGAGAGTGCTACATGACTAACGCAGAGAGTGCTACACATCTAACACAGAGAGTTCCACATGAGTGGGCCACACCACTGATATAGAGAGTGCCACACGACTGTTACAGATGGTGCCACATGACTGATACAGAGAGGGCTACACGACTGACAGAGAGACTGATACACGACTGATACAGAAAGTGCTACACGACTGATACAGAGAGTGCTACATTACTAATGCAGCGACAGTCACGCGACTGAAAAAAAGAGTGCCACATGACTGATACAGAGAGTGTCACATGACTGATACAGAGAGTGCTACACGATTGATACAGAGAGTGCTACATGACTGATACAGAGAGTGCTACATGTCTGATACAGAGAGTGCCACACGATTGAAACAGAGCGTGCTACACGATTGTTACAGAGAATGCTACATGACGGAAACAGAGAGCTCCACATGACTGATACAGAGTGTGTCACATGACTGATACAGAGAGTGCTACACGATTGCTACAGAAATTGCTACATGACTGATACAGAGTGCCACATGACTTACTCAGAGAGAGCTACAAAATTGATACAGACAGTGCAATAACTGATACAGATTGTGCTGCACAAATGATACATGGAGTGCCACATGACTGATAGAAAGTGCTATATGCCTGATACAGAGATTGCCATGCGACTGATACAGAGAGTGCTACACAGCTGATTCAGAGTGTGCCACATGACTGATACAGAAAGGGCTACACGACTGACAGAGAGACTGATACACGACCTATACAGAAAGTGCTACACGACTGATACAGAGAGACTGAAGCACAACTGATACAGAAAATGCTACACAATTGATAGGGAGAGTGCTACACGACTGATACAGAGAGGGCCACATGAATGATACAGACAGTGCTACACGACTGATACAGAGAGTGCTACACAAGTGATACAGAGAGTGCTACATGACTGATACAGAGAGTGCTACATGACTGATACAGAGAGTGCTACACAACTGATACAGAGAATACCACACGACTGATACAGAGAGTGCTACACGACTGATATACAGATTGCTACACAGCTGATACAGAGAATGCCACATGACTGATACATAGTGTGCTACACAACTGATACAGAGATGCCACATGGCTGATAGAGACTGATACACGCCTGAAGCAGAGAGTGCTACATGACTGATACAAAGAATGCTACATGACTAATGCTGAGAGAGCTACACGACTGTTATAGAGTGCCACAGAACTGATACAGAGAGGGCTACATGACTGATAGAGAGTGTGCTACACAATTGATCGAGAGAGTGCTACATGACTGATACAGAGAGTGCCATATGACTGATACAGAGAGTGCCACATGACTTACACAGAGAGTGCTACAAAATTGATACAGACAGTGCAATAACATGATACATATGGTGATGAACAACTGATACATGGAGTGCCACATGACTGATAGTGAGTGCTACATGACTGATACAGAGATTGCCACGCGACTGATACAGAGAGTGCTACACAGCTGATTCAGAGAGTGCCACATGACTGATACAGAGAGGGCTCCACGACTGACAGAGAGATGATGCACGACTAATACAGAAAGTGCTACACGACTGATACAGAGAGTGCCACATTACTAATGCAGCGACAGTCACGTGACTGAAAAACAGTGTGCTACACGACTGATACAGAGAGTGCTACACGACTGATACAGAGAGTGATACACGACTGATGCAGAGAGTGCTACACGACTGAGACAGAGAGTGTTACACGATTGATACAGAGAGTGCTACATGACGGATACAGAGAGTGCCACATGACTGATACAGAGAGTGTCACATACCTTACACAGAGAGTGTTACACGAATGACCCAGAGAGTGCTACATGACTGATCCAGAGAGTGCCACATGACTGATACAGAGTTTGCCACATGACTGATACAGAGAGTGCTACACGACTGATACAGAGAGTGCTACACGATTGATACAGAGATTGCTACATGAAGCATACAGAGAGTCCCACATGACTTACACAGAGAGTGCTACATGACTGACCCAGAGAGTGCTACATGACTTATCCAGAGAGTGCCACATGACTGATACAGAGAGTGCTACACGACTGATAAAGAGAGTGCTACACAATTGATACAGAGAGTGCTACATGACTGATACAGACACTGCCACCCGACAGATACAGAGAGTGCTACACGATTGATAAAGAGATTGCTTCATGACGGATACAGAGAGTGCCACATGAACTACACAGTGAGTTCTACACGACTGACCCAGAGAGTGCTACATGACTACTCCAGAGAGTGCCACATGACTGATACAGAGAGTGCTACACGACTGATACAGAGAGTGCTACACAATTGATACAGAGAGCGCTACCGGAATGATACAGACACTGCCACCTGACTGATACAAAGAGTACTACATGACTGATAGAGAGAGTGTTACACATCTGATGCAGAGTGTGCCACACGAATGATGGAGAGTGCTACACGGCTGATCCAGAGAATGCTGCACAGCTGATACAGAGAGCGCCACAGAACTGATACAGACAGGGCTACATGTCTGATACAGAGAGTGCCACAAAATTGATAGGGAGAGTGCTACACGACTGATACAGAGAGTGCCACATGACTGATACAGAGAGTGCTACATGACTGATACAGAGAGTGCAACAGAACTGATATAGAGAGTGCTACACGACTGATACAGAGAGTGCCGCATGACTGATACAGAGAGTGCTACATGACTGATACAGAGAGTGCTACACAGCTGATTCAGAGAGTGCCACATGACTGATACAGAGAGGTCTCCACGACTGACAGAGAGATGATGCACGACTGATACAGAAAGTGCTACACGACTGATACAGAGAGTGCCACATTACTAATGCAGCGACAGTCACGTGACTGAAAAACAGTGTGCTACACGACTGATACAGAGAGTGCTACACAACTGATACAGAGAGTGATACATGACTGATGCAGAGAGTGCCACATGAATGATACAGAGAATGCCACACGACTGAGACAGAGAGTGCTACACTATTGATACAGAGAGTGCTACATGACGGATACAGAGAGTGCCACATGACTGATACAGAGAGTGTCACATACCTTACACAGAGAGTGTTACACGAATGACCCAGAGAGTGCTACATGACTGATCCAGAGAGTGCCACATGACTGATACAGAGTTTGCCACATGACTGATACAGAGAGTGCTACACGACTGATACAGAGAGTGCTACACGATTGATACAGAGATTACTACATGAAGCATACAGAGAGTCCCACATGACTTACACAGAGAGTGCTACATGACTGACCCAGAGAGTGCTACATGACTTATCCAGAGAGTGCCACATGACTGATACAGAGAGTGCTACACGACTGATAAAGAGAGTGCTACACAATTGATACAGAGAGTGCTACATGACTGATACAGACACTGCCACCCGACAGATACAGAGAGTGCTACACGATTGATAAAGAGATTGCTTCATGACGGATACAGAGAGTGCCACATGAACTACACAGTGAGTTCGACACGACTGACCCAGAGAGTGCTACATGACTAATGCTGAGAGTGCCACATGACTGATACAGAGTGCCACAGGACTGACACAGAGAGGGCCACATGACTGATACAGAGAGTGCTACACAATTGATAGAGAGAGTGCAACACGACTGATACAGAGAGTGCCACATGACTGATACAGAGAATGCTACACCTTTAAACAGAGCGTGTTACATGACTGATACAGAGAGTGCTACCGGACTGATACAGACACAGCCACCCGACTGATACAGAGAGTACTACACGCCTGATGCAGAGAGTGCCACACGATTGATATAGAGGGTGCTACATGACTGATACAGAGAGTGCTACACGACTGATACAGAGAGTGCTACACAATTGACAGAGAGAGTGCTACATGACTGATACAGAGAATGCTACATGACTAATGCTGAGAGAGCTACACGACTGATACAGAGTGCTACAGAACTGATACAGAGAGGGCTACATGACTGATAGAGAGTGTGCTACACAATTGATCGAGAGAGTGCTACATGACTGATACTGAGAGTGCCATATGACTTAATCACTGAGTGCCACACGACTGATACAGAGAGTACTACATGATTGATATTGAGAGTGCTACATGACTAACGCAGAGAGTGCTACACATCTAACACAGAGAGTTCCACATGAGTGGGCCACACCACTGATATAGAGAGTGCCACACGACTGTTACAGATGGTGCCACATGACTGATACAGAGAGGGCTACACGACTGACAGAGAGACTGATACACGACTGATACAGAAAGTGCTACACGACTGATACAGAGAGTGCTACATTACTAATGCAGCGACAGTCACGCGACTGAAAAAAAGAGTGCCACATGACTGATACAGAGAGTGTCACATGACTGATACAGAGAGTGCTACACGATTGATACAGAGAGTGCTACATGACTGATACAGAGAGTGCTACATGTCTGATACAGAGAGTGCCACACGATTGAAACAGAGCGTGCTACACGATTGTTACAGAGAATGCTACATGACGGAAACAGAGAGCTCCACATGACTGATACAGAGTGTGTCACATGACTGATACAGAGAGTGCTACACGATTGCTACAGAAATTGCTACATGACTGATACAGAGTGCCACATGACTTACTCAGAGAGAGCTACAAAATTGATACAGACAGTGCAATAACTGATACAGATTGTGCTGCACAAATGATACATGGAGTGCCACATGACTGATAGAAAGTGCTATATGCCTGATACAGAGATTGCCATGCGACTGATACAGAGAGTGCTACACAGCTGATTCAGAGTGTGCCACATGACTGATACAGAAAGGGCTACACGACTGACAGAGAGACTGATACACGACCTATACAGAAAGTGCTACACGACTGATACAGAGAGACTGAAGCACAACTGATACAGAAAATGCTACACAATTGATAGGGAGAGTGCTACACGACTGATACAGAGAGGGCCACATGAATGATACAGACAGTGCTACACGACTGATACAGAGAGTGCTACACAAGTGATACAGAGAGTGCTACATGACTGATACAGAGAGTGCTACATGACTGATACAGAGAGTGCTACACAACTGATACAGAGAATACCACACGACTGATACAGAGAGTGCTACACGACTGATATACAGATTGCTACACAGCTGATACAGAGAATGCCACATGACTGATACATAGTGTGCTACACAACTGATACAGAGATGCCACATGGCTGATAGAGACTGATACACGCCTGAAGCAGAGAGTGCTACATGACTGATACAAAGAATGCTACATGACTAATGCTGAGAGAGCTACACGACTGTTATAGAGTGCCACAGAACTGATACAGAGAGGGCTACATGACTGATAGAGAGTGTGCTACACAATTGATCGAGAGAGTGCTACATGACTGATACAGAGAGTGCCATATGACTGATACAGAGAGTGCCACATGACTTACACAGAGAGTGCTACAAAATTGATACAGACAGTGCAATAACATGATACATATGGTGATGAACAACTGATACATGGAGTGCCACATGACTGATAGTGAGTGCTACATGACTGATACAGAGATTGCCACGCGACTGATACAGAGAGTGCTACACAGCTGATTCAGAGAGTGCCACATGACTGATACAGAGAGGGCTCCACGACTGACAGAGAGATGATGCACGACTGATACAGAAAGTGCTACACGACTGATACAGAGAGTGCCACATTACTAATGCAGCGACAGTCACGTGACTGAAAAACAGTGTGCTACACGACTGATACAGAGAGTGCTACACGACTGATACAGAGAGTGATACACGACTGATGCAGAGAGTGCCACATGAATGATACAGAGAATGCCACATGACTGAGACAGAGAGTGTTACACGATTGATACAGAGAGTGCTACATGACGGATACAGAGAGTGCCACATGACTGATACAGAGAGTGTCACATACCTTACACAGAGAGTGTTACACGAATGACCCAGAGAGTGCTACATGACTGATCCAGAGAGTGCCACATGACTGATACAGAGTTTGCCACATGACTGATACAGAGAGTGCTACACGACTGATACAGAGAGTGCTACACGATTGATACAGAGATTGCTACATGAAGCATACAGAGAGTCCCACATGACTTACACAGAGAGTGCTACATGACTGACCCAGAGAGTGCTACATGACTTATCCAGAGAGTGCCACATGACTGATACAGAGAGTGCTACACGACTGATAAAGAGAGTGCTACACAATTGATACAGAGAGTGCTACATGACTGATACAGACACTGCCACCCAACAGATACAGAGAGAGCTACACGATTGATAAAGAGATTGCTTCATGACAGATACAGAGAGTGCCACATGAACTACACAGTGAGTTCTACACGACTGACCCAGAGAGTGCTACATGACTACTCCAGAGAGTGCCACATGACTGATACAGAGAGTGCTACACGACTGATACAGAGAGTGCTACACAATTGATACAGAGAGCGCTACCGGAATGATACAGACACTGCCACCTGACTGATACAAAGAGTACTACATGACTGATAGAGAGAGTGTTACACATCTGATGCAGAGTGTGCCACACGAATGATGGAGAGTGCTACACGGCTGATCCAGAGAATGCTGCACAGCTGATACAGAGAGCGCCACAGAACTGATACAGACAGGGCTACATGTCTGATACAGAGAGTGCCACAAAATTGATAGGGAGAGTGCTACACGACTGATACAGAGAGTGCCACATGACTGATACAGAGAGTGCTACATGACTGATACAGAGAGTGCAACAGAACTGATATAGAGAGTGCTACACGACTGATACAGAGAGTGCCGCATGACTGATACAGAGAGTGCTACATGACTGATACAGAGACTGCTACACAGCTGATTCAGAGAGTGCCACATGACTGATACAGAGAGGTCTCCACGACTGACAGAGAGATGATGCACGACTGATACAGAAAGTGCTACACGACTGATACAGAGAGTGCCACATTACTAATGCAGCGACAGTCACGTGACTGAAAAACAGTGTGCTACACGACTGATACAGAGAGTGCTACACAACTGATACAGAGAGTGATACATGACTGACGCAGAGAGTGCCACATGAATGATACAGAGAATGCCACACGACTGAGACAGAGAGTGCTACACTATTGATACAGAGAGTGCTACATGACGGATACAGAGAGTGCCACATGACTGATACAGAGAGTGTCACATGACTTACACAGAGAGTGTTACACGAATGACCCAGAGAGTGCTACATGACTGATCCAGAGAGTGCCACATGACTGATACAGAGTTTGCCACATGACTGATACAGAGAGTGCTACACGACTGATACAGAGAGTGCTACACGATTGATACAGAGATTACTACATGAAGCATACAGAGAGTCCCACATGACTTACACAGAGAGTGCTACATGACTGACCCAGAGAGTGCTACATGACTTATCCAGAGAGTGCCACATGACTGATACAGAGAGTGCTACACGACTGATAAAGAGAATGCTACACAATTGATACAGAGAGTGCTACATGACTGATACAGACACTGCCACCCGACAGATACAGAGAGTGCTACACGATTGATAAAGAGATTGTTTCATGACGGATACAGAGAGTGCCACATGAACTACACAGTGAGTTCTACACGACTGACCCAGAGAGTGCTACATGACTACTCCAGAGAGTGCCACATGACTGATACAGAGAGTGCTACACGACTGATACAGAGAGTGCTACACAATTGATACAGAGAGCGCTACCGGAATGATACAGACACTGCCACCTGACTGATACAAAGAGTACTACATGACTGATAGAGAAAGTGTTACACATCTGATGCAGAGTGTGCCACACGAATGATGGAGAGTGCTACACGGCTGATCCAGAGAATGCTGCACAGCTGATACAGAGAGCGCCACAGAACTGATACAGACAGGGCTACATGTCTGATACAAACAGTGCGACACAATTGATACAGACAGTGCCATAACTGATACAGATTGTGCTGCACAACTGATACATGGAGTGCACACGACTGATAGAGAGTGCTACATGCCTGATACAGAGATTGCCACGCGACTGATACAGAGAGTGCTACACAGCTGATTCAGAGAGTGCTACATGACTGATACAGAGAGTGCTACACGACTGATACGGAGAGTGCTACACGACTGATAGAGAGACTGATACACGACTGATGCAGAGAGTGCCACATGAATGATACAGAGAATGCCACACCACTGATACAGAGAGTGCTACACGATTGATACAGAGTGTGCTACATGACGGATACAGAGAGTGCCACATGACTGATACAGAGAGTGCCACATGACTGATACAGAGAGTGCTACACAATTGATAGGGAGAGTGCTACACGACTAATACAGAGAGTGCAACATGACTGATACAGACAGTGCTAAATGACTGATACAGAGAGTGCTACACAAGTGATACAGAGAGTGCTACACAATTGATAGGGAGAGTGCTACACGACTGATACAGAGAGTGCAACATGACTGATACAGACAGTGCTAAATGACTGATACAGAGAGTGCTACACAAGTGATACAGAGAGTGCTACACGACTGATACAGAGAGTGCTAATTAACTGATACAGAGAGGGCCAGACGACTCATTCAGAGAATGCTACACGACTGATACAAAGAGTGCCACTCGACTGATACAGAGAATGCTACATGACTAATACAGAGAGTGCCACATGACTTACAAAGAGAGTGCTACAAAATTGATACAGATAGTGCAATAACTGATACAGATTGTGATGAACAACTGATACATGGAGTGCCACATGACTGATAGTGAGTGCTACATGCCTGATACAGAGTTTGCCACGCGACTGATACAGAGAGTGCTAAACAGCTGATTCAGAGAGTGCCACATGACTAATACAGAGAGGGCTACATGACTGACAGAGAGACTGATACACGACTGATACAGACACTGCTACACGACTGATACAGAGAGTGCCACATTACTAATGCAGCGACAGTCACGTGACTGAAAATCAGAGTGCTACATCACTGATACAGAGGGTGCTACACGACTGATACAGAGAGTGATACACGACTGATGCAGAGAGTGCCACATGAATGATACAGAGAATGCCACACGACTGAGACAGAGAGTGCTACACGATTGATACAGAGAGTGCTACATGACGGATACAGAGAGTGCCACATGACTGATACAGAGAGTGTCACATACCTTACACAGAGAGTGCTACACGAATGACCCAGAGAGTGCTACATGACTGATCCAGAGAGTGCCACATGACTCATACAGAGAGTGCCACATGACTGATACAGAGAGTGCTACACGACTGATACAGAGAGTGCTACACGATTGATACAGAGATTGCTACATGTCGGATACAGAGAGTCCCACATGACTTACACAGAGAGTGCTACATGACTGACCCAGAGAGTGCTACATGACTTATCCAGAGAGTGCCACATGACTGATACAGAGAGTGCTACACGACCGATAAAGAGAGTGCTACACAATTGATACAGAGAGTGCTACCAGACTGATACAGACACTGCCACCCGACTGATACAGAGAGTGCTACACGATTGATACAGAGATTGCTTCATGATGGATACAGAGAGTGCCACATGAACTACACAGTGAGTTCTACATGACTGACCCAGAGAGTGCTACATGACTATTCCAGAGAGTGCCACATGACTGATACAGAGAGTGCTACACGACTGATACAGAGAGTGCTACACAACTGATACAGAAAGTGCTACCGGACAGATACAGACACTGCCACCCGACTGATACAGAGAGTGCTACACGATTGATACAGAGATTGCTCCATGACGGATACAGAGAGTGCCACATGAACTACACAGTGAGTTCTACACGACTGACCCAGAGAGTGCTACATGACTACTCATAGAGTGCCACATGACTGATACAGAGAGTGCTACACGACTGATACAGAGAGTGCTACACGACTGATACAGAGAGTGCTACACAACTGATACAGAGAGTGCTACCAGACAGATACAGGCACTGCCACCCGACGGATAGAGAGAGTACTACATGACTGATAGAGAGAGTGTTACACGTCTGATGCAGAGAGTGCCTCACGACTGATAGAGACCGCTACACGGCTGATCCAGAGAATGCTGCACAGCTGATACAGAGAGCACCACAGAACTGATACAGAGAGTGCGACACAACTGATACAGAGAGTGCTACACAATTGATACAGACAGTGCCATAACTGATACAGATTGTGCTGCACAACTGATACATGGAGTGCCACACGACTGATAGAGAGTGCTACATGCCTGATACAGAGATTGCCACGCGACTGATACAGAGAGTGTGACACAGCTGATTCAGAGAGTGCTACATGACTAATACAGAGAGTGCTACACGACTGATACGGAGAGTGCTACATGACTGATAGAGAGACTGAACACGACTGATGCAGAGAGTGCCACATGAATGATACAGAGAGTGCTACACGACTGGTACAGAGAGTGCTGCACGATTGATACAGAGAGTGCTACATGACAGATACAGAGAGTGCCACATAACTGATACAGAGAGTGTCATATGACTGATACAAAGAGTGCTACACGATTGATACAGAGAGTGCGACATGACTGATACAGAGAGTGCCACATGACTGATACAGAGAGTGTGACACAGCTGATTCAGAGAGTGCTACATGACTAATACAGAGAGTGCTACACGACTGATACGGAGAGTGCTACATGACTGATAGAGAGACTGAACACGACTGATGCAGAGAGTGCCACATGAATGATACAGAGAGTGCTACACGACTGGTACAGAGAGTGCTGCACGATTGATACAGAGAGTGCTACATGACAGATACAGAGAGTGCCACATAACTGATACAGAGAGTGTCATATGACTGATACAAAGAGTGCTACACGATTGATACAGAGAGTGCGACATGACTGATACAGAGAGTGCCACATGACTGATACAGAGAGTGCCACATGACTTACACAGGCAGTGCTACAGGACTGATCCAGAGAGTGCTACACGACTGATACAGAGAGTGCTACTGGACTGATACAGACACTGCCACCTGACTGATACAGAGCGTACTACATGACTGATACAGAGAGTGCTACACGACTGATGCACAGAGGGCAACATGACTGACAGAGAGTGTTACATGGCTGATACAGAGAATGCTGCACAGCTGATACAGAGAGTGATACACGACTGATACAGAGAGTGATACACGACTGATGCAGAGAGTGCCACATGAATGATACAGAGAATGCCACATGACTGATACAGACAGTGCTACATGATTGATACAGAGAGTGCTACATGACTGATACAGAGAGTGCCACATGACTGATACAGAGAGTGCCACATGACTTACACAGAGAGTGCTACAAAATTGATACAGACAGTGCTACATGATTGAAACAGAGCGTGCTACACGATTGTTACAGAGAGTGCTACATGACGGATACAGAGAGCGCCACATGAATGATACAGAGAGTGTCACATGACTGATACAGAGAGTACTACACGATTGATACAGAGAGTGCTACATGACTGATACAGAGAGTGCCACATGACTGATACAGAGAGTGCCACATGACTTACACAGAGAGTGCTACAAAATTGATACAGACAGTGCAATAACTGATACAGATTGTGCTGCACAACTGATACATGGAGTGCCACATGACTGATAGAGAGTGCTACATGCCTGATACAGAGATTGCCACGTGACTGATACAGAGAGTGCTACACAGCTGATTCAGAGAGTGCTACATGACTGATACAGAGAGTGCTACACAGCTGATTCAGAGAGTGCTACATGACTGATACAGAGAGTGATACACAGCTGATTCAGAGAGTGCCACATGAATGATACAGAGAGGGCTACACGACTGACAGAGAGACTGATACACAACTGATACAGAAAGTGCCACACGGCTGATAAAGAGAATGCTGCACAGCTGATACAGAGAGTGTCATATGACTGATACAAAGAGTGCTACACGATTGATACAGAGAGTGCCACATGACTGATACAGAGAGTGCCACATGACTGATACAGAGAGTGCTACACAATTGATAGGGAGAGTGCTACACGACTGATACAGAGAGTGCAACATGACTGATACAGACAGTGTTAAATGACTGATACAGAGAGTGCTACACAAGTGATACAGAGAGTGCTACACGACTGATACAGAGAGTGCTAAATAACTGATACAGAGAGGGCCAGACGACTCATTCAGAGAATGCTACACGACTGATACAAAGAGTGCCACTCGACTGATACAGAGAATGCTACATGACTAATGCTGAGAGTGCCACATGACTGATACAGAGTGCCACAGAACGGATAAAGAGAGGGGTACATATCTGATACAGAGAGTGCTACACAATTGATAGGGAGAGTGCTACAGAACTGATACAGAGAGTGCCCCATGACTGATACAGAGAGTGCTACATAACTGATACAGAGAGTGCTAAACGACTGATACAGAGAGTGCTACATAACTGATACAGAGAGTGCCACACGACTGATACAGAGAGTGCTACACGACTGATATACAGATTGCTACACGACTGATGCAGAGAGTGCCACAAAAATGATACAGAGAGTTCTACCCGGCTGATACAGAGAATGCTACACAGCTGATACAGAGAGTGCCACATGACTGATACAGAGAGTGCTACACAACTGATACAGGCAGTGCCACATGACTGATACATAGTGTGCTACACAACTGATACAGAGATGCCACACGGCTGATAGAGACTGCTACACGCCTGAAGCAGAGAGTGCTACACGACTGATACATAGAATGCTACATGACTAATGCTGAGAGAGCTACACGACTGATACAGAGTGCCACAGAACTGATACAGAGAGGGCTACACGACTGATAGAGAGTGCGCTACACAATTGATCGAGAGAGTGCTACATGACTGATACAGAGAGTGCCATATGACTGAAACAGAGAGTGCCACATGACTTACAAAGAGAGTGCTACAAAATTGATACAGATAGTGCAATAACTGATACAGATTGTGATGAACAACTGATACATGGAGTGCCACATGACTGATAGTGAGTGCTACATGCCTGATACAGAGATTGCCACGCGACTGATACAGAGAGTGCTAAACAGCTGATTCAGAGAGTGCCACATGACTGATACAGAGAGGGCTACACGACTGACAGAGAGACTGATACACGACTGATACAGACACTGCTACACGACTGATACAGAGAGTGCCACATTACTAATGCAGCGAAAGTCACGTGACTGAAAATCAGAGTGCTACACGACTGATACAAAGGGTGCTACACGACTGATACAGAGAGTGATACACGACTGATGCAGAGAGTGCCACATGAATGATACAGAGAATGCCACACGACTGAGACAGAGAGTGCTACACGATTGAAACAGAGAGTGCTACATGACGGATACAGAGAGTGCCACATGACTGATACAGACAGTGCTAAATGACTGATACAGAGAGTGCTACACAAGTGATACAGAGAGTGCTACACGACTGATACAGAGAGTGCTAAATAACTGATACAGAGAGTGTCACATACCTTACACAGAGAGTGCTACACGAATGACCCAGAGAGTGCTACATGACTGATCCAGAGAGTGCCACATGACTGATACAGAGAGTGCCACATGACTGATACAGAGAGTGCTACACGACTGATACAGAGAGTGCTACACGATTGATACAGAGATTGCTACATGAAGCATAGAGAGAGTCCCACATGACTTACACAGAGAGTGCTACATGACTGACCCAGAGAGTGCTACATGACTTATCCAGAGAGTGCCACATGACTGATACAGAGAGTGCTACACGACTGATAAAGAGAGTGCTACACAATTGATACAGAGAGTGCTACCAGACTGATACAGACACTGCCACCCGACTGATACAGAGAGTGCTACACGATTGATACAGAGATTGCTTCATGACGGATACAGAGAGTGCCACATGAACTACACAGTGAGTTCTACACGACTGACCCAGAGAGTGCTACATGACTACTCCAGAGAGTGCCACATGACTGACACAGAGAGTGCTACACGACTGATACAGAGAGTGCTACACAACTGATACAGAGAGTGCTACCGGACAGATACAGACACTGCCACCCGACTGATACAGAGAGTGCTACACGATTGATACAGAGATTGCTTCATGACGTATACAGAGAGTGCCACATGAACTACACAGTGAGTTCTACACGACTGACCCAGAGAGTGCTACATGACTACTCAAAGAGTGCCACATGACTGATACAGAGAGTGCTACACGACTGATACAGAGAGTGCTACACAACTGATACAGAGAGTGCTACCGGACAGATACAGGCACTGCCACCCAACGGATAGAGAGAGTACTACATGACTGATAGAGAGAGTGTTACACGTCTGACGCAGAGAGTGCCTCACGACTGATAGAGAGAGCTACACGGCTGATCCAGAGAATGCTGCACAGCTGATACAGAGAGCACCACAGAACTGATACAGAGAGTGCGACACAACTGATACAGAGAGTGCTACACAATTGATACAGACAGTGCCATAACTGATACAGATTGTGCTGCACAACTGATACATGGAGTGCCACACGACTGATAGAGAGTGCTACATGCCTGATACAGAGATTGCCACGCGACTGATACAGGGAGTGCGACACAGCTGATTCAGAGAGTGCGACATGACTAATACAGAGAGTGCTACACGACTGATACGGAGAGTGCTACACGACTGATAGAGAGACTGAACACGACTGATGCAGAGAGTGCCACATGAATGATACAGAGAGTGCTACACGACTGGTACAGAGAGTGCTGCACGATTGATACAGAGAGTGCTACATGACAGATACAGAGAGTGCCACATGACTGATACAGAGAGTGCCACATGACTGATACAGAGTGTGCTACACAACTGATACACTGAGTGCCACACGGCTGATAGAGACTGCTACACGCCTGATGCAGAGAGTGCCACACGATTGATATAGAGGGTGCTACATGACTGATACAGAGAGTGCTACACAACTGATACAGAGAGTGCTACACAATTGTCAGAGAGAATGCTACATGACTGATACAGAGAATGCTACATGACTAATGCTGAGAGAGCTACACGACTGATACAGAGTGCTACAGAACTGATACAGAGAGGGCTACACGACTTATAGAGAGTGTGCTACGCAATTGATCGAGAGAGTGCTACATGACTGATACAGAGAGTGCCATTTGACTGAATCACTGAGTGCCACATGACTGATACAGAGAGTGCTACATTACTAATGCAGCAACAGTCTTGCGACTGAAAAACAGAGTGCTACATGACTGATACAGAAAGTGCTACACGACTGATACGGAGAGTGCTACACGACTGATGGAGAGAGTGCCACATGAATGATACAGAGAATGCCACACGACTGAGACAGAGAGTGGTACACGATTGATACAGAGAGTGCTACATGATGCATGCAGAGCGTGCCACATGACATATACAGAGAGTGTCACATGACTTACACAGAGAGTGCTACACGACTGACCCAGAGAGTGCTACATGACTGATACAGAGAGTGCCACATGACTGATACAGAGAGTGCTACACGACAGATACAGAGAGTGCTACACGATTGATACAGAGATTGCTACATGACAGATACAGACACTGCCACCCGACTGATACAGAGAGTGCTACACGATTGATACAGAGATTGCTTCATGACGGATACAGAAGGTGTCACATGAACTACACAATGAGATCTACAGGACTGACCCAGAGAGTGCTACATGACTGATCCAGAGAGTGCCACATGACTGATACAGAGAGTGCTACACGACTGATACAGAGAGTGCTACATGACTGATACAGAGACTGCCACATAACTGATACAGAGAGTGCTACATGACTGATACAGAGAGTGCTACATAACTGATACAGAGACTGCTACATAACTGATACAGAGAGTGCCATACGTCTGATACAGAGAGTACTACATGATTGAGATAGAGATTGCTACACGACTGATGCAGAGAGTGCCACAAGAATGATACAGAGAGTTATACCCGGCTGATACAGAGAATGCTACACAGCTGATACAGAGAGTGCTACACAACAGATACAGGCAGTGCCACATGACTGATACAGAGTGTGCTGCACAACTGATACAGAGAGTGCCACACGACTGATAGAGAGTGCTACACGGCTGATACAGAGAATGCTGCACAGCTGATACAGAGAGTGCTACACAATTGATACAGACAGTGCCACATGACTGATACAGATTGTGCTGCACAACTGGTACACGGAGTGCCACACGACTGATAGAGAGTGCTACATGCTTGATACAGAGATTGGCACGCGACTGATACAGAGAGTGCTACACAGCTGATTCAGAGAGTGCTACATGACTGATACAGAGAGTGCTACACGACTGATATGGAGAATGCTACACGACTGATAGTGAGAGCGCCACATGACTGATACAGAGTGCCACAGAACTGATACAGAGAGGGCTACATGACTGATACAGAGAGTGCTACACAATTGATAGACAGAGTGCTACACGACTGATACAGATAGTGCCACATGTCTGATACAGAGAGTGCTGCACAACTGATAGAGAGAATGCAACATGACTGATACAGAGAGTACTACATGACTGATATAGAGATTGCTACACAACTGATGCAGAGAGTGCTACATGAATGATACTGAAAATGCTACACGGCTGATGAATAGAATGCTGCACAGCTGATACAGAGAGTGCCACATGACTGATACAGAAAGTGCTACACAATTGATAGGGAGAGTGCTACACGACTGATACAGAGATTGCAACTCGAATGATACAGAGAGTGCTACATGACAAATGCTGAGAGTGCCACATGACTGATACAGAGTGCCACAGAACTGACACAGAGAGGGCTACATGACTGATACAGAGAGTGCTACATGACTGATACAGAGAGTACTACATAACTGATACAGAGAGTGCCACACGTCTGATACAGAGAGTACTACGTGATTGATATAGAGATTGCTACACGACTGATGCAGAGAGTGCCACAAGAATGATACAGAGAGTTATACCCGGCTGATACAGAGAATGCTACACAACTGATACAGAGAGTGCCACACGAGTGATAGAGAGCGCTACACGGCTGATACAGAGAATGCTGCACAGCTGATACAGAGAGTGCTACACAATTGATACAGACAGTGCCACATGACTGATACAGATTTTGCTGCACAACTGGTACACGGAGTGCCACACGACTGATAGAGAGTGCTACATGCTTGATACAGAGATTGCCACGCGACTGATACAGAGAGTGCTACACAGCTGATTCAGAGAGTGCTACATGACTGATACAGAGAGTGCTACACGACTGATATGGAGAATGCTACACGACTGATAGTGAGAGCGCCACATGACTGATACAGAGTGCCACAGAACTGATACAGAGAGGGCTACATGACTGATACAGATAGTGCAACACAATTGATAGACAGATTGCTACACGACTGATACAGATAGTGCCACATGTCTGATACAGAGAGTGCTGCACAACTGATAGAGAGAATGCAACATGACTGATACAGAGAGTACTACATGACTGATATAGAGATTGCTACACAACTAATGCAGAGAGTGCTACATGAATGATACTGAAAATGCTACACGGCTGATGAATAGAATGCTGCACAGCTGATACAGAGAGTGCCACATGACTGATACAGAGAGTGCTACACAATTGATAGGGAGAGTGCTACACGACTGATACAGAGAGTGCAACTCGAATGATACAGAGAGTGCTACATGACAAATGCTGAGAGTGCCACATGACTGATACAGAGTGCCACAGAACTGACACAGAGAGGGCTACATGACTGATACAGAGAGTGCTACATGACTGATACAGAGAGTACTGCTTTACTGATACAGAGAGTGCCACACGTCTGATACAGAGAGTACTACGTGATTGATATAGAGATTGCTACACGACTGATGCAGAGAGTGCCACAAGAATGATACAGAGAGTTATACCCGGCTGATACAGAGAATGCTACACAGCTGATACAGAGAGTGCCACATGACTGATACAGAGAGTGCTGCACAACTGATACAGGCAGTGCCACATGACTGATACAGAGTGTGCTACACAACTGATACACTGAGTGCCTCACGGCTGATAGAGACTGCTACACGCCTGATGCAGAGAGTGCCACACGATTGATATAGAGGGTGCTACATGACTGATACAGAGAGTGCTACACGACTGATACAGAGAGTGCTACACAATTGTCAGAGAGAATGCTACATGACTGATACAGAGAATGCTACATGACTAATGCTGAGAGAGCTACACGACTGATACAGAGTGCTACAGAACTGATACAGAGAGGGCTACACGACTGATAGAGAGTGTGCTACACAATTGATCGAGAGAGTGCTACATGACTGATACAGAGAGTGCCATTTGACTGAATCACTGAGTGCCACATGACTGATACAGAGAGTGCTACATTACTAATGCAGCGACAGTCTTGCGACTGAAAAACAGAGTGCTACACGACTGATACAGAAAGTGCTACACGACTGATACGGAGAGTGCTACACGACTGATGGAGAGAGTGCCACATGAATGATACAGAGAATGCCACACGACTGAGACAGAGAGTGGTACACGATTGATACAGAGAGTGCTACATGATGCATGCGGAGAGTGCCACATGACATATACAGAGAGTGTCACATGACTTACACAGAGAGTGCTACACGACTGACCCAGAGAGTGCTACATGACTGATACAGAGAGTGCCACATGACTGATACAGAGAGTGCGACACGACAGATACAGAGAGTGCTACACGATTGATACAGAGATTGCTACATGACAGATACAGACACTGCCACCCGACTGATACAGAGAGTGCTACACGATTGATACAGAGATTGCTTCATGACGGATACAGAGAGTGTCACATGAACTACACAATGAGTTCTACACGACTGATACAGAGAGTGCTACATGACTGATCCAGAGAGTGCCACATGACTGATACAGAGAGTGCTACACGACTGATACAGAGAGTGCTACATGACTGATACAGAGACTGCTACATAACTGATACAGAGAGTGCCACACGTCTGATACAGAGAGTACGACATGATTGAGATAGAGATTGCTACACGACTGATGCAGAGAGTGCCACAAGAATGATACAGAGAGTTATACCCGGCTGATACAGAGAATGAAACACAGCTGATACAGAGAGTGCTACACAACTGATACAGGCAGTGCCACATGACTGATACATAGTGTGCTGCACAACTGATACAGAGAGTGCCACACGACTGATAGAGAGTGCTACACGGCTGATACAGAGAGTGCTACACGACTGATACAGAGAGTGCTACACAATTGATACAGACAGTGTCACATGACTGATACAGATTGTGCTGCACAACTGATACATGGAGTGCCACACGACTGATAGAGAGTGCTACATGCTTGATACAGAGATTGCCACGCGACTGATACAGTGAGTGCTACACAGCTGATTCAGAGAGTGCTACATGACTCTTACAGAGAGTGCTACACGACTGATACGGAGAATGCTACACGACTGATAGTGAGAGTGCCACATGACTGATACAGAGTGCCACAGAACTGATACAGAGAGGGCTACATGACTGATACAGATAGTGCCACATGACTGATATAGAGAGTGCTGCACAACTGATACAGAGAATGTCACATGATTTACACAGAGAGTGCTACACGACTGACCAAGAGAGTGCTACATGACTGATCCAGAGAGTGCCACATGACTGATACAGTGATTGCTACACGACTGATAGAGAGAGTGATACACGACTGATACAGAGAGTGCTACATGACTGATACAGAGAGTGCCACATGACTGATACACAGAGTGCTACACGACTGATGCAGAGAGTGCTACATGACAGATACAGAGACTGCTACATAACTGATACAGAGAGTGCCACACGTCTGATACAGAGAGTACTACATGATTGAGATAGAGATTGCTACACGACTGATGCAGAGAGTGCCACAAGAATGATACAGAGAATTATACCCGGCTGATACAGAGAATGCTACACAGCTGATACAGAGAGTGCTACACAACAGATACAGGCAGTGCCACATGACTGATACAGAGTGTGCTGCACAACTCATACAGAGAGTGCCACACGACTGATAGAGAGCGCTACACGGCTGATACAGAGAATGCTGCACAGCTGATACAGAGAGTGCTACACAATTGATACAGACAGTGCCACATGACTGATACAGATTTTGCTGCACAACTGGTACACGGAGTGCCACACGACTGATAGAGAGTGCTACATGCTTGATACAGAGATTGCCACGCGACTGATACAGAGAGTGCTACACAGCTGATTCAGAGAGTGCTACATGACTGATACAGAGAGTGCTACACGACTGATATGGAGAATGCTACACGACTGATAGTGAGAGCGCCACATGACTGATACAGAGTGCCACAGAACTGATACAGAGAGGGCTACATGACTGATACAGATAGTGCAACACAATTGATAGACAGATTGCTACACGACTGATACAGATAGTGCCACATGTCTGATACAGAGAGTGCTGCACAACTGATAGAGAGAATGCAACATGACTGATACAGAGAGTACTACATGACTGATATAGAGATTGCTACACAACTAATGCAGAGAGTGCTACATGAATGATACTGAAAATGCTACACGGCTGATGAATAGAATGCTGCACAGCTGATACAGAGAGTGCCACATGACTGATACAGAGAGTGCTACACAATTGATAGGGAGAGTGCTACACGACTGATACAGAGAGTGCAACTCGAATGATACAGAGAGTGCTACATGACAAATGCTGAGAGTGCCACATGACTGATACAGAGTGCCACAGAACTGACACAGAGAGGGCTACATGACTGATACAGAGAGTGCTACATGACTGATACAGAGAGTACTGCTTTACTGATACAGAGAGTGCCACACGTCTGATACAGAGAGTACTACGTGATTGATATAGAGATTGCTACACGACTGATGCAGAGAGTGCCACAAGAATGATACAGAGAGTTATACCCGGCTGATACAGAGAATGCTACACAGCTGATACAGAGAGTGCCACATGACTGATACAGAGAGTGCTGCACAACTGATACAGGCAGTGCCACATGACTGATACAGAGTGTGCTACACAACTGATACACTGAGTGCCTCACGGCTGATAGAGACTGCTACACGCCTGATGCAGAGAGTGCCACACGATTGATATAGAGGGTGCTACATGACTGATACAGAGAGTGCTACACGACTGATACAGAGAGTGCTACACAATTGTCAGAGAGAATGCTACATGACTGATACAGAGAATGCTACATGACTAATGCTGAGAGAGCTACACGACTGATACAGAGTGCTACAGAACTGATACAGAGAGGGCTACACGACTGATAGAGAGTGTGCTACACAATTGATCGAGAGAGTGCTACATGACTGATACAGAGAGTGCCATTTGACTGAATCACTGAGTGCCACATGACTGATACAGAGAGTGCTACATTACTAATGCAGCGACAGTCTTGCGACTGAAAAACAGAGTGCTACACGACTGATACAGAAAGTGCTACACGACTGATACGGAGAGTGCTACACGACTGATGGAGAGAGTGCCACATGAATGATACAGAGAATGCCACACGACTGAGACAGAGAGTGGTACACGATTGATACAGAGAGTGCTACATGATGCATGCAGAGAGTGCCACATGACATATACAGAGAGTGTCACATGACTTACACAGAGAGTGCTACACGACTGACCCAGAGAGTGCTACATGACTGATACAGAGAGTGCCACATGACTGATACAGAGAGTGCGACACGACAGATACAGAGAGTGCTACACGATTGATACAGAGATTGCTACATGACAGATACAGACACTGGCACCCGACTGATACAGAGAGTGCTACACGATTGATACAGAGATTGCTTCATGACGGATACAGAGAGTGTCACATGAACTACACAATGAGTTCTACACGACTGATACAGAGAGTGCTATATGACTGATCCAGAGAGTGCCACATGACTGATACAGAGAGTGCTACACGACTGATACAGAGAGTGCTACATGACTGATACAGAGACTGCTACATAACTGATACAGAGAGTGCCACACGTCTGATACAGAGAGTACGACATGATTGAGATAGAGATTGCTACACGACTGATGCAGAGAGTGCCACAAGAATGATACAGAGAGTTATACCCGGCTGATACAGAGAATGAAACACAGCTGATACAGAGAGTGCTACACAACTGATACAGGCAGTGCCACATGACTGATACATAGTGTGCTGCACAACTGATACAGAGAGTGCCACACGACTGATAGAGAGTGCTACACGACTGATACGGAGAATGCTACACGACTGATAGTGAGAGTGCCACATGACTGATACAGAGTGCCTCAGAACTGATACAGAGAGGGCTACATGACTGATACAGAGAGTGCTACACAATTGATAGACAGAGTGCTACACGACTGATACAGATAGTGCCACATGACTGATATAGAGAGTGCTGCACAACTGATACAGAGAATGCAACATGACGGATACAGAGAATGTCACATGACTTACACAGAGAGTGCTACACGACTGACCAAGAGGGTGCTACATGACTGATCCAGAGAGTGCCACATGACTGATACAGTGATTGCTACACGTCTGATAGAGGGAGTGCTACACGACTGATACAGAGAGTGCTACATGACTGATACAGAGAGTGCCACATGACTGATACAGAGAGTGCTACACGACTGATGCAGAGAGTGCTACATGACAGATACAGAGACTGCTACATAACTGATACAGAGAGTGCCACACGTCTGATACAGAGAGTACTACATGATTGAGATAGAGATTGCTACACGACTGATGCAGAGAGTGCCACAAGAATGATACAGAGAGTTATACCCGGCTGATACAGAGAATGCTACACAGCTGATACAGAGAGTGCTACACAACAGATACAGGCAGTGCCACATGACTGATATAGAGTGTGCTGCACAACTGATACAGAGAGTGCCACACGACTGATAAAGAGTGCTACACGGCTGATACAGAGAATGCTGCACAGCTGATACAGAGAGTGCTACACAATTGATACAGACAGTGCCACATGACTGATACAGATTGTGCTGCACAACTGGTACACGGAGTGCCACATGACTGATAGAGAGTGCTACATGCTTGATACAGAGATTGGCACGCGACTGATACAGAGAGTGCTACACAGCTGATTCAGAGAGTGCTACATGACTGATACAGAGAGTGCTACACGACTGATATGGAGAATGCTACACGACTGATAGTGAGAGCGCCACATGACTGATACAGAGTGCCACAGAACTGATACAGAGAGGGCTACATGACTGATACAGAGAGTGCAACACAATTGATAGACAGATTGCTACACGACTGATACAGATAGTGCCACATGTCTGATACAGAGAGTGCTGCACAACTGATAGAGAGAATGCAACATGACTGATACAGAGAGTACTACATGACTGATATAGAGATTGCTACACAACTAATGCAGAGAGTGCTACATGAATGATACTGAAAGTGCTACACGGCTGATGAATAGAATGCTGCACAGCTGATACAGAGAGTGCCACATGACTGATACAGAGAGTGCTACACAATTGATAGGGAGAGTGCTACACGACTGATACAGAGAGTGCAACTCGAATGATACAGAGAGTGCTACATGACAAATGCTGAGAGTGCCACATGACTGATACAGAGTGCCACAGAACTGACACAGAGAGGGCTACATGACTGATACAGCGAGTGATACATGACTGATACAGAGAGTGCTACACGACTGATACAGAGAGTGCTACACAATTGTCAGAGAGAATGCTACATGACTGATGCAGGGAATGCTACATGACTAATGCTGAGAGAGCTACACGACTGATACAGAGTGCTACAGAACTGATACAGAGAGGGCTACATGACTGATAGAGAGTGTGCTACACAATTGATCGAGAGAGTGCTACATGACTGATACAGAGAGTGCCATTTGACTGAATCACTGAGTGCCACATGACTGATACAGAGAGTGCTACATTACAAATGCAGCGACAGTCACGCGACTGAAAAACAGAGTGCTACACGACTGATACGGAAAGTGCTACACGACTGCTACGGAGAGTGCTACACGACTGATGCAGAGAGTGCCACATGAGTGATACAGAGAATGCCACACGACTGAGACAGAGAGTGCTACACGATTGATACAGAGAGTGCTACATGACGCATACAGAGAGTGCCACATGATATATACAGAGAGTGTCACATGACTTACACAGAGAGTGCTACACGACTGACCCAGAGAGTGCTACATGACTGATACAGAGAGTGCCACGTATCTGATACAGAGAGTGCTACACGACTGATACAGAGAGTGCTACACGTTTGATACAGAGATTGCTACATGACAGATACAGATACTGCCACCCGACTGATACAGAGAGTGCTACACGATTGATACAGAGATTGCTTCATGACGGATACAGAGAGTGTCACATGAACTACACAATGAGTTCTACACGACTGACCCAGAGAGTGCCACATGGCTGATACAGAGAGTGCTACACGACTGATACAGAGAGTGCTACATGACTGATACAGAGACTGCTACATAACTGATACAGAGAGTGCCACACGTCTGATACAGAGAGTACGACATGATTGAGATAGAGATTGCTACACGACTGATGCAGAGAGTGCCACAAGAATGATACAGAGAGTTATACCCGGCTGATACAGAGAATGCTACACAGCTGATACAGAGAGTGCTACACAACTGATACAGGCAGTGCCACATGACTGATACACAGTGTGCTGCACAACTGATACAGAGAGTGCCACATGACTGATAGAGAGTGCTACACGGCTGATACAGAGAATGTGCACAGCTGATACAGAGAGTGCTACACAATTGATACAGACAGTGCCACATGACTGATACAGATTGTGCTGCACAACTGGTACACGGAGTGCCACACGACTGATAGAGAGTGCTACATGCTTGATACAGAGATTGCCACGCGACTGATACAGTGAGTGCTACACAGCTGATTCAGAGAGTGCTACATGACTCTTACAGAGAGTGCTACACGACTGATACGGAGAATGCTACACGACTGATAGTGAGAGTGCCACATGACTGATACAGAGTGCCACAGAACTGATACAGAGAGGGCTACATGACTGATACAGAGAGTTCTACACAATTGATAGACAGAGTGCTACACGACTGATACAGATAGTGCCACATGACTGATAAAAAGAGTGCTGCACAACTGATACAGAGAATGCAACATGACTGATACAGAGAATGTCACATGACTTACACAGAGAGTGCTACACGACTGACCAAGAGAGTGCCACATGACTGATACAGAGAGTGCTACATGACTGATACAGAGAGTGCTACATGACTGATCCAGAGAGTGCCACATGACTGATACAGTGAGTGCTACATGACTGATACAGAGAGTGCTACATGACTGATACAGAGACTGCTACATAACTGATAAAGAGAGTGCCACACATCTGATACAGAGAGTACTACATGATTGAGATAGAGATTCCTACACGACTGATGCAGAGAGTGCCACTCGAATGATACAGAGAGTTATACCCGGCTGATACAGAGAATGCTACACAGCTGATACAGAGAGTGCTACACAACAGATACAGGCAGTGCCACATGACTGATACAGAGTGTGCTGCACAACTGATACAGAGAGTGCCACATGACTGATAGAGAGTGCTACATGGCTGATACAGAGAATGCTGCACAGCTGATACAGAGAGTGCTACACGACTGATAGAGAGTGCTACACGGCTGATACAGAGAATGCTGCACAGCTGATACAGAGAGTGCTACACAATTGATACAGACAGTGCCACATGACTGATACAGATTGTGCTGCACAACTGGTACACGGAGTGCCACACGACTGATAGAGAGTGCTACATGCTTGATACAGAGATTGCCACGCGACTGATACAGACAGTGCTACACAGCTGATTCAGAGAGTGCTACATGACTGATGCAGAGAGTGCTACACGACTGATACGGAGAGTGCTACACGACTGATACAGAGAGTGCTACACGACTGATATGGAGAATGCTGCACGACTGATAGTGAGAGTGCCACATGACTGATACAGAGTGCCACAGAACTGATACAGAGAGGGCTACATGACTGATACAGAGAGTGCAACACAATTGATAGACAGATTGCTACACGACTGATACAGATAGTGCCACATGTCTGATACAGAGAGTGCTGCACAACTGATAGAGAGAATGCAACATGACTGATACAGAGAGTACTACATGACTGATATAGAGATTGCTACACAACTAATGCAGAGAGTGCTACATGAATGATACTGAAAGTGCTACACGGCTGATGAATAGAATGCTGCACAGCTGATACAGAGAGTGCCACATGACTGATACAGAGAGTGCTACACAATTGATAGGGAGAGTGCTACACGACTGATACAGAGAGTGCAACTCGAATGATACAGAGAGTGCTACATGACAAATGCTGAGAGTGCCACATGACTGATACAGAGTGCCACAGAACTGACACAGAGAGGGCTACATGACTGATACAGAGAGTGCTACATGACTGATACAGAGAGTACTACATAACTGATACAGAGAGTGCCACACGTCTGATACAGAGAGTACTACGTGATTGATATAGAGATTGCTACACGACTGATGCAGAGAGTGCCACAAGAATGATACAGAGAGTTATACCCGGCTGATACAGAGAATGCTACACAGCTGATACAGAGAGTGCCACATGACTGATACAGAGAGTGCTACACAACTGATAAAGGCAGTGCCACATGACTGATACAGAGTGTGCTACACAACTGATACACTGAGTGCCACACGGCTGATAGAGACTGCTACACGCCTGATGCAGAGAGTGCCACACGATTGATATAGAGGGTGCTACATGACTGATACAGAGAGTGCTACACGACTGATACAGAGAGTGCTACACAATTGTCAGAGAGAATGCTACATGACTGATACAGAGAATGCTACATGACTAATGCTGAGAGAGCTACACGACTGATACAGAGTGCTACAGAACTGATACAGAGAGGGCTACACGACTGATAGAGAGTGTGCTACACAATTGATCGAGAGAGTGCTACATGACTGATACAGAGAGTGCCATTTGACTGAATCACTGAGTGCCACATGACTGATACAGAGAGTGCTACATTACTAATGCAGCGACAGTCTTGCGACTGAAAAACAGAGTGCTACACGACTGATACAGAAAGTGCTACACGACTGATACGGAGAGTGCTACACGACTGATGGAGAGAGTGCCACATGAATGATACAGAGAATGCCACACGACTGAGACAGAGAGTGGTACACGATTGATACAGAGAGTGCTACATGATGCATGCGGAGAGTGCCACAAGACATATACAGAGAGTGTCACATGACTTACACAGAGAGTGCTACACGACTGACCCAGAGAGTGCTACATGACTGATACAGAGAGTGCCACATGACTGATACAGAGAGTGCGACACGACAGATACAGAGAGTGCTACACGATTGATACAGAGATTGCTACATGACAGATACAGACACTGCCACCCGACTGATACAGAGAGTGCTACACGATTGATACAGAGATTGCTTCATGACGGATACAGAGAGTGTCACATGAACTACACAATGAGTTCTACACGACTGATACAGAGAGTGCTACATGACTGATCCAGAGAGTGCCACATGACTGATACAGAGAGTGCTACACGACTGATACAGAGAGTGCTACATGACTGATACAGAGACTGCTACATAACTGATACAGAGAGTGCCACACGTCTGATACAGAGAGTACGACATGATTGAGATAGAGATTGCTACACGACTGATGCAGAGAGTGCCACAAGAATGATACAGAGAGTTATACCCGGCTGATACAGAGAATGAAACACAGCTGATACAGAGAGTGCTACACAACTGATACAGGCAGTGCCACATGACTGATACATAGTGTGCTGCACAACTGATACAGAGAGTGCCACACGACTGATAGAGAGTGCTACACGGCTGATACAGAGAGTGCTACACGACTGATACAGAGAGTGCTGCACAATTGATACAGACAGTGTCACATGACTGATACAGATTGTGCTGCACAACTGGTACACGGAGTGCCACACGACTGATAGAGAGTGCTACATGCTTGATACAGAGATTGCCACGCGACTGATACAGTGAGTGCTACACAGCTGATTCAGAGAGTGCTGCATGACTCTTACAGAGAGTGCTACACGACTGATACGGAGAATGCTACACGACTGATAGTGAGAGTGCCACATGACTGATACAGAGTGCCACAGAACTGATACAGAGAGGGCTACATGACTGATACAGAGAGTGCTACACAATTGATAGACAGAGTGCTACACGACTGATACAGATAGTGCCACATGACTGATATAGAGAGTGCTGCACAACTGATACAGAGAATGCAACATGACTGATACAGAGAATGTCACATGACTTACACAGAGAGTGCTACACGACTGACCAAGAGGGTGCTACATGACTGATCCAGAGAGTGCCACATGACTGATACAGTGATTGCTACACGACTGATAGAGAGAGTGATACACGACTGATACAGAGAGTGCCACATGACTGATACACAGAGTGCTACACGACTGATGCAGAGAGTGCTACATGACAGATACAGAGACTGCTACATAACTGATACAGAGAGTGCCACACGTCTGATACAGAGAGTACTACATGATTGAGATAGAGATTGCTACACGACTGATGCAGAGAGTGCCACAAGAATGATACAGAGAGTTATACCCGGCTGATACAGAGAATGCTACACAGCTGATACAGAGAGTGCTACACAACTGATACAGGCAGTGCCACATGACTGATACAGAGTGTGCTGCACAACTGATACAGAGAGTGCCACACGACTGATAGAGAGTGCTACACGGCTGATACAGAGAATGCTGCACAGCTGATACAGAGAGTGCTACACAATTGATACAGACAGTGCCACATGACTGATACAGATTTTGCTGCACAACTGGTACACGGAGTGCCACATGACTGATAGAGAGTGCTACATGCTTGATACAGAGATTGGCACGTGACTGATACAGAGAGTGCTACACAGCTGATTCAGAGAGTGCTACATGACTGATACAGAGAGTGCTACACGACTGATATGGAGAATGCTACACGACTGATAGTGAGAGCGCCACATGACTGATACAGAGTGCCACAGAACTGATACAGAGAGGGCTACATGACTGATACAGAGAGTGCAACACAATTGATAGACAGATTGCTACACGACTGATACAGATAGTGCCACATGTCTGATACAGAGAGTGCTGCACAACTGATAGAGAGAATGCAACATGACTGATACAGAGAGTACTACATGACTGATATAGAGATTGCTACACAACTAATGCAGAGAGTGCTACATGAATGATACTGAAAATGCTACACGGCTGATGAATAGAATGCTGCACAGCTGATACAGAGAGTGCCACATGACTGATACAGAGAGTGCTACACAATTGATAGGGAGAGTGCTACACGACTGATACAGAGAGAGCAACTCGAATGATACAGAGAGTGCTACATGACAAATGCTGAGAGTGCCACATGACTGATACAGAGTGCCACAGAACTGACACAGAGAGGGCTACATGACTGATACAGAGAGTGCTACATGACTGATACAGAGAGTACTACATAACTGATACAGAGAGTGCCACACGTCTGATACAGAGAGTACTACGTGATTGATATAGAGATTGCTACACGACTGATGCAGAGAGTGCCACAAGAATGATACAGAGAGTTATACCCGGCTGATACAGAGAATGCTACACAGCTGATACAGAGAGTGCCACATGACTGATACAGAGAGTGCTACACAACTGATAAAGGCAGTGCCACATGACTGATACAGAGTGTGCTACACAACTGATACACTGAGTGCCACACGGCTGATAGAGACTGCTACACGCCTGATGCAGAGAGTGCCACACGATTGATATAGAGGGTGCTACATGACTGATACAGAGAGTGCTACACGACTGATACAGAGAGTGCTACACAATTGTCAGAGAGAATGCTACATGACTGATACAGAGAATGCTACATGACTAATGCTGAGAGAGCTACACGACTGATACAGAGTGCTACAGAACTGATACAGAGAGGGCTACACGACTGATAGAGAGTGTGCTACACAATTGATCGAGAGAGTGCTACATGACTGATACAGAGAGTGCCATTTGACTGAATCACTGAGTGCCACATGACTGATACAGAGAGTGCTACATTACTAATGCAGCGACAGTCTTGCGACTGAAAAACAGAGTGCTACACGACTGATACAGAAAGTGCTACACGACTGATACGGAGAGTGCTACACGACTGATGGAGAGAGTGCCACATGAATGATACAGAGAATGCCACACGACTGAGACAGAGAGTGGTACACGATTGATACAGAGAGTGCTACATGATGCATGCAGAGAGTGCCACATGACATATACAGAGAGTGTCACATGACTTACACAGAGAGTGCTACACGACTGACCCAGAGAGTGCTACATGACTGATACAGAGAGTGCCACATGACTGATACAGAGAGTGCGACACGACAGATACAGAGAGTGCTACACGATTGATACAGAGATTGCTACATGACAGATACAGACACTGCCACCCGACTGATACAGAGAGTGCTACACGATTGATACAGAGATTGCTTCATGACGGATACAGAGAGTGTCACATGAACTACACAATGGGTTCTACACGACTGATACAGAGAGTGCTATATGACTGATCCAGAGAGTGCCACATGACTGATACAGAGAGTGCTACACGACTGATACAGAGAGTGCTACATGACTGATACAGAGACTGCTACATAACTGATACAGAGAGTGCCACACGTCTGATACAGAGAGTACAACATGATTGAGATAGAGATTGCTACACGACTGATGCAGAGAGTGCCACAAGAATGATACAGAGAGTTATACCCGGCTGATACAGAGAATGAAACACAGCTGATACAGAGAGTGCTACACAACTGATACAGGCAGTGCCACATGACTGATACATAGTGTGCTGCACAACTGATACAGAGAGTGCCACACGACTGATAGAGAGTGCTACACGGCTGATACAGAGAGTGCTACACGACTGATACAGAGAGTGCTACACGACTGATACGGAGAATGCTACACGACTGATAGTGAGAGTGCCACATGACTGATACAGAGTGCCACAGAACTGATACAGAGAGGGCTACATGACTGATACAGAGAGTGCTACACAATTGATAGACAGAGTGCTACACGACTGATACAGATAGTGCCACATGACTGATATAGAGAGTGCTGCACAACTGATACAGAGAATGCAACATGACGGATACAGAGAATGTCACATGACTTACACAGAGAGTGCTACACGACTGACCAAGAGGGTGCTACATGACTGATCCAGAGAGTGCCACATGACTGATACAGTGATTGCTACACGACTGATAGAGGGAGTGCTACACGACTGATACAGAGAGTGCTACATGACTGATACAGAGAGTGCCACATGACTGATACACAGAGTGCTACACGACTGATGCAGAGAGTGCTACATGACAGATACAGAGACTGCTACATAACTGATACAGAGAGTGCCACACGTCTGATACAGAGAGTACTACATGATTGAGATAGAGATTGCTACACGACTGATGCAGAGAGTGCCACAAGAATGATACAGAGAGTTATACCCGGCTGATACAGAGAATGCTACACAGCTGATACAGAGAGTGCTACACAACAGATACAGGCAGTGCCACATGACTGATATAGAGTGTGCTGCACAACTGACACAGAGAGTGCCACACGACTGATAGAGAGTGCTACACGGCTGATACAGAGAATGCTGCACAGCTGATACAGAGAGTGCTACACAATTGATACAGACAGTGCCACATGACTGATACAGATTGTGCTGCACAACTGGTACACGGAGTGCCACATGACTGATAGAGAGTGCTACATGCTTGATACAGAGATTGGCACGCGACTGATACAGAGAGTGCTACACAGCTGATTCAGAGAGTGCTACATGACTGATACAGAGAGTGCTACACGACTGATATGGAGAATGCTACACGACTGATTGTGAGAGCGCCACATGACTGATACAGAGTGCCACAGAACTGATACAGAGAGGGCTACATGACTGATACAGAGAGTGCAACACAATTGATAGACAGAGTGCTACACGACTGATACAGATAGTGCCACATGTCTGATACAGAGAGTGCTGCACAACTGATAGAGAGAATGCAACATGACTGATACAGAGAGTACTACATGACTGATATAGAGATTGCTACACAACTAATGCAGAGAGTGCTACATGAATGATACTGAAAGTGCTACACGGCTGATGAATAGAATGCTGCACAGCTGATACAGAGAGTGCCACATGACTGATACAGAGAGTGCTACACAATTGATAGGGAGAGTGCTACACGACTGATACAGAGAGTGCAACTCGAATGATACAGAGAGTGCTACATGACAAATGCTGAGAGTGCCACATGACTGATACAGAGTGCCACAGAACTGACACAGAGAGGGCTACATGACTGATACAGCGAGTGCTACATGACTGATACAGAGAGTGCTACACGACTGATACAGAGAGTGCTACACAATTGTCAGAGAGAATGCTACATGACTGATGCAGGGAATGCTACATGACTAATGCTGAGAGAGCTACACGACTGATACAGAGTGCTACAGAACTGATACAGAGAGGGCTACATGACTGATAGAGAGTGTGCTACACAATTGATCGAGAGAGTGCTACATGACTGATACAGAGAGTGCTACATTACAAATGCAGCGACAGTCACGCGACTGAAAAACAGAGTGCTACACGACTGATACGGAAAGTGCTACACGACTGCTACGGAGAGTGCTACACGACTGATGCAGAGAGTGCCACATGAGTGATACAGAGAATGCCACACGACTGAGACAGAGAGTGCTACATGATTGATACAGAGAGTGCTACATGACGCATACAGAGAGTGCCACATGATATATACAGAGAGTGTCACATGACTTACACAGAGAGTGCTACACGACTGACCCAGAGAGTGCTACATGACTGATACAGAGAGTGCCACGTATCTGATACAGAGAGTGCTACACGACTGATACAGAGAGTGCTACACGTTTGATACAGAGATTGCTACATGACAGATACAGATACTGCCACCCGACTGATACAGAGAGTGCTACACGATTGATACAGAGATTGCTTCATGACGGATACAGAGAGTGTCACATGAACTACACAATGATTTCTACACGACTGACCCAGAGAGTGCTACATGACTGATCCAGAGAGTGCCACATGACTGATACAGAGAGTGCTACACGACTGATACAGAGAGTGCTACATGACTGATACAGAGACTGCTACATAACTGATACAGAGAGTGCCACACGTCTGATACAGAGAGTACTACATGATTGAGATAGAGATTGCTACACGACTGATGCAGAGAGTGCCACAAGAATGATACAGAGAGTTATACCCGGCTGATACAGAGAATGCTACACAGCTGATACAGAGAGTGCTACACAACTGATACAGGCAGTGCCACATGACTGATACACAGTGTGCTGCACAACTGATACAGAGAGTGCCACATGACTGATAGAGAGTGCTACACAGCTGATACAGAGAATGCTGCACAGCTGATACAGAGAGTGCTACACAATTGATACAGACAGTGCCACATGACTGATACAGATTGTGCTGCACAACTGGTACACGGAGTGCCACACGACTGATAGAGAGTGCTACATGCTTGATACAGAGATTGCCACGCGACTGATACAGTGAGTGCTACACAGCTGATTCAGAGAGTGCTGCATGACTCTTACAGAGAGTGCTACACGACTGATACGGAGAATGCTACACGACTGATAGTGAGAGTGCCACATGACTGATACAGAGTGCCACAGAACTGATACAGAGAGGGCTACATGACTGATACAGAGAGTTCTACACAATTGATAGACAGAGTGCTACACGACTGATACAGATAGTGCCACATGACTGATATAAAGAGTGCTGCACAACTGATACAGAGAATGCAACATGACTGATACAGAGAATGTCACATGACTTACACAGAGAGTGCTACACGACTGACCAAGAGAGTGCCACATGACTGATACAGAGAGTGCCACATGACTGATACAGTGAGTGCTACATGACTGATACAGAGACTGCTACATAACTGATACAGAGAGTGCCACACGTCTGATACAGAGAGTACTACATGATTGAGATAGAGATTCCAACACGACTGATGCAGAGAGTGCCACTCGAATGATACAGAGAGTTATACCCGGCTGATACAGCGAATGCTACACAGCTGATACAGAGAGTGCTACACAACAGATACAGGCAGTGCCACATGACTGATACAGAGTGTGCTGCACAACTGATACAGAGAGTGCCACATGACTGATAGAGAGTGCTACACGGCTGATACAGAGAATGCTGCACAGCTGATACAGAGAGTGCTACACAATGGATACAGACAGTGCCACATGACTGATACAGATTGTGCTGCACAACTGGTACACGGAGTGCCACACGACTGATAGAGAGTGCTACATGCTTGATACAGAGATTGCCACGCGACTGATACAGTGAGTGCTACACAGCTGATTCAGAGAGTGCTACATGACTGATACAGAGAGTGCTACACGACTGATATGGAGAATGCTACACGACTGATAGTGAGAGTGCCACATGACTGATACAGAGTGCCACGGAACTGATACAGATAGTGCCACATGACTGATACAGAGAGTGATGCACAACTGATACAGAGAATGCAACATGACTGATACAGAGAGTAATACATGACTGATATAGATATTGCTACACAACTGATGCAGAGAGTGCTACATGAATGATACTGAAAGTGCTACACGGCTGATACAGAGAATGCTGCACAGCTGATACAGAGAGTGCTACACAATGGATACAGACAGTGCCACATGACTGATACAGATTGTACTGCACAACTGGTACACAGAGTGCCACACGACTGATAGAGAGTGCTACATGCTTGATACAGAGATTGCCACGCGACGGATACAGAGAGTGCTACACAGCTGATTCAGAGAGTGCTAAATGACTGATACAGAGAGTGCTACATGACTGATACGGAGAATGCTACACGACTGATAGTGAGAGTGCCACATGACTGATACAGAGTGCCACAGAACTGATACAGAGAGGGCTACCTGACTGATACAGAGAGTGCAACACAATTGATAGAGTGCTACACGACTGATACAGAGAGTGCTGCACAACTGATAGAGAGAATGCAACATGACTGATACAGAGAGTACTACATGACTGATATAGAGATTGCTACACAACTAATGCAGAGAGTGTTACATGAATGATACTGAAAATGCTACACGGCTGATAAATAGAATGCTACACAGCTGATACAGAGAGTGCCACATGACTGATACAGAAAGTGCTACACAATTGATAGGGAGAGTGCTACACGACTGATACAGAGAGTGCCACTCGAATGATACAGAGAGTGCTACATGACTAATGCTGAGAGTGCCACATGACTGATACAGAGTGCCACAGAGCTGACACAGAGAGGGCTACATGACTGATACAGCGAGTGCTACATGACTGATACAGAGAGTACTACATAACTGATACAGAGAGTGCCACACGAGTGATACAGAGAGTACTACGTGATTGATATAGAGATTGCTACACGACTGATGCAGAGAGTGCCACAAGAATGATACAGAGAGTGCTACACAACTGATACAGGCAGTGCCACATGACTGATACAGAGTGTGCTACACAACTGATACACAGAGTGCCACACGGCTGATAGAGACTGCTACACGCCTGATGCAGAGAGTGCCACACGATTGATATAGAGGGTGCTACATGACTGATACAGAGAGTGCTACACGACTGATACAGAGAGTGCTACACAATTGTCAGAGAGAATGCTCCATGACTGATACAGAGAATGCTACATGACTAATGCTGAGAGAGCTACACGACTGATACAGAGTGCTACAGAACTGATGCAGAGAGGGCTACACGCCTGATGCAGAGAGTGCCACACGATTGATATAGAGGGTGATACATGACTGATACAGAGAGTGCTACATGACTGATGCAGAGAGTGCCACATGAATGATAGAGAGAATGCCACACGACTGAGACAGAGAGTGCTACACGATTGATACAGAGAGCGCTACATGACGCATACAGAGAGTGCCACATGACATATACAGAGAGTGTCACATGACTTACACAGAGAGTGCTACACGACTGACCCAGAGAGTGCTACATGACTGATACAGAGAGTGCCACATGACTGATACAGAGAGTGCTACACGACTGATACAGAGAGTGCTACACGATTGATACTGAGATTGCTACATGACGGATACAGACACTGCCACCCGACTGATACAGAGAGTGCTACATGATTGATACAGAGATTGCTTCATGACGGATACAGAGAGTGTCACATGAACTACACAATGAGTTCTACACGACTGACCCAGAGAGTGCTACATGACTGATCCAGAGAGTGCCACATGACTGATACAGAGAGTGCTACACGACTGATACAGAGAGTGCTACATGACTGATACAGAGACTGCTACATAACTGATACAGAGAGTGCCACACGTCTGATACAGAGAGTACTACATGATTGAGATAGAGATTGCTACACGACTGATGCAGAGAGTGCCACAAGAATGATACAGAGAGTTATACCCGGCTGATACAGAGAATGCTACACAGCTGATACAGAGAGTGCTACACAACTGATACAGGCAGTGCCACATGACTGATACAGAGTGTGCTGCACAACTGATACAGAGAGTGCCACACGACTGATAGAGAGTGCTACACAGCTGATACAGAGAATGCTGCACAGCTGATACAGAGAGTGCTACACAATTGATACAGACAGTGCCACATGACTGAAACAGATTGTGCTGCACAACTGGTACACGGAGTGCCACACGACTGATAGAGAGTGCTACATGCTTGATACAGAGATTGCCACGCGACTGAAACAGTGAGTGCTACACAGCTGATTCAGAGAGTGCTACATGACTCTTACAGAGAGTGCTACACGACTGATACGGAGAATGCTACACGACTGATAGTGAGAGTGCCACATGACTGATACAGAGTGCCACAGAACTGATACAGAGAGGGCTACATGACTGATACAGAGAGTGCTACACAATTGATAGACAGAGTGCTACACGACTGATACAGATAGTGCCACATGACTGATATAGAGAGTGCTGCACAACTGATAGAGAGAATGCAACATGAATGATACAGAGAGTACTACATGACTGATATAGAGATTGCTACACAACTGATGCAGAGAGTGCTACATGAATGATACTGAAGGTGCTACACGGCTGATAAATAGAATGCCGCACAGCTGATACAGAGAGTGCCACATGACTGATACAGAAAGTGCTACACAATTGATAGGGAGAGTGCTACACGACTGATACAGAGAGTGCCACTCGAATGATACAGAGAGTGCTACATGACTAATGCTGAGAGATCCACATGACTGATACAGAGTGCCACAGAACTGACACAGAGAGGGCTACATGACTGATACAGAGAGTTTAACATGACTGATACAGAGAGTGCTACATGACTGATACAGAGAGTGCTACATAACTGATACAGAGAGTGCCACATGTCTGATACAGAGCGTACTATGTGATTGATATAGAGATTGCTACACGACTGATGCAGAGAGTGCCACAAGAATGATAGTGAGAGTTATACCCGGCCGATACAGAGAATGATACACAGCTGATACAGAGAGGGCCACATGACCGATACAGAAAGTGCTACACAACTGAAACATGCATTGCCACATTACTGATACAGAGTGTTTTACACAACTGATACAGGCAGTGCCACATGACTGATACAGAGAGTGCTACTCAACTGATACAGGCAGTGCCACATGACTGATAAAGAGTGTGCTACACAACTGATACACAGAGTGCCACACGGCTGATAGAGACTGCTACACGCCTGATGCAGAGAGTGCCACACGATTGATATAGAGGGTGCTACATGACTGATACAGAGAGTGCTACACGACTGATACAGAGAGTACTACACAATTGTCAGAGAGAGTGCTACATGAATGATACAGAGAATGCTACATGACTAATGCTGAGAGAGCTACACGACTGATACAGAGTGCTACAGAACTGATACAGAGAGGGCTACACGACTGATCGAGAGAGTGCTACATGACTGATACAGAGAGTGCCATATGACTGAATCACTGAGTGCCACATGACTGATACAGAGAGTGCTACATTACTAATGCAGCGACAGTCACGCAACTGAAAAACAGAGTGCTACACGACTGATACAGAAAGTGCTACACGACTGATATGGAGAGTGCTACACGACTGATGCATAGAGTGCCACATGAATGATACAGAGAATGCCACACGAATGAGACAGAGAGTGCTACACGATTGATACAGAGAGTGCTACATGACGCATACAGAGAGTGCCACATGACATATACAGAGAGTGTCACATGACTTACACAGAGAGTGCTACACGACTGACCCAGAGAATGCTACATGACTGATACAGAGAGTGCCACATGACTGATACAGAGAGTGCTACACGACAGATACAGAGAGTGCTACACGATTGATACAGAGATTGCTACATGACGGATACAGACACTGCCACCTGAGTGATACAGAGAGTGCTACACGATTGATACAGAGATTGCTTCATGACAGATACAGAGAGTGCCACATGAATTACACAATGAGTTCTACACGACTGACACAGAGAGTGCTACATGACTGATCCAGAGAGTGCCACGTGACTGATACAGAGAGTGCTACACAATTGATACAGAGAGTGCTACCGGACTGATACAGACACTGCCACATGACTGATACAGAGAGTACTACATGACTGATAGAGAGAGTGTTACACGACTGATGCAGAGAGTGCCACATGACTGATACAGAGAGTGCTACACAACTGATACAGAGAACGCAACATGACTGATACAGAGAGTACTACATGACTGATATAGAGATTGCTACACAACTGATGCAGAGAGTGCTACATGAATGATACAGAAAGTGCTACACGGCTCATAAAGAGAATGCTGCACAGCTGATACAGAGTGCCACATGACTGATACAGAAAGTGCCACACAATTGATAGGGAGAGTGCTACACGACTGATACAGAGAGTGCCACTCGAATGATACAGAGAATGCTACATGACTAATGCTGAGAGTGCCACATGACTGATACAGGGAGTGTCACATGACTGATACAGAGAGTGCTACACGATTGATACAGAGAGTGCTACATGACTGATACAGAGAGTGCCACATGACTTACACAGAGAGTGCTACAAAATTGATACAGACAGTGCAATAACTGATACAGATTGTGCTGCACAACTGATACATGGAGTGCCACATGACTGATAGAGAGTGCTATATGCCTGATACAGAGATTGCCACGTGACTGATACAGAGAGTGCTACACAGCAGATTCAGAGAGTGCCTCATGACTGATAGAGATAGGCCTACACGACTGACAGTGAGACTGATACACAACTGATACAGAAAGTGCTACACGGCTGACAAAGAGAATGCTGCTCAGATGATACAGAGAGTGCCACATGACTGATACAGTGAGTGCTACACAATTGATAGGGAGAGTGCTACACGACTAATACAGAGAGTGCCACTCGACTGATACAGACAGTGCTACACGACTGATACAGAGAGTGCTACACAAGTGATACAGAGAGTGCTACACGACTGATACAGAGAGTGCTACATAACTGATACAGAGAGGGCCAGATGACTCATTCAGAGAATGCTACACGACTGATACAGAGAGTGCCACTCAACTGATACAGAGAATGCTACATGACTAATGCTGAGAGAGCCACATGACTGATACAGAGTGCCACAGAACTGAAACAGAGAGGGCTACATGTCTGATACAGAGAATGCTACATAACTGATACAGAGAGCGCCACACAACTGATACAGAGAGTGCGACACGACTGATATACAGATTGCTACACGACTGATGCAGAGAGTGCCACAAAAATGATACAGAGAGTTCTACCCGGCTGATACAGAAAACGCTACACAGCTGATACAGAGAGTGCCACATGCCTGATACAGAGAGTGCTACACAACTGATACAGGCTGTGCCACATGACTGATACATAGTGTGCTACACGACTGATACAGAGAGTGCTACACGACTGATACAGAGAGTGATACACGACTGATGCAGAGAGTGCCACATGAATGATACAGAGAATGCCACACGTCTGATACAGAGAGTGCTACACAATTGATACAGAGAGTGCTACATGACGGATACAGAGAGTGTCACATGACTTACACAGAGAGTGCTACACGACCGACCCAAAGAGTGCTACACGACTGATCCAGAGAGTGCCACATGACTGATACAGAGAGTGCTACATATCTGATACAGAGAGTGCCACACGTCTGATACAGAGAGTACTACATGAATGAGATAGAGATTGCTACACGACTGATGCAGAGAGTGCCACAAGAATGATACAGAGAGTTATACCCGGCTGATACAGAGAATGCTACACAGCTGATACAGAGAGTGCTACACAACTGATACAGGCAGTGCCACATGACTGATACAGAGTGTGCTGCACAACAGATACAGAGAGTGCCACATGACTGATAGAGAGTGCTACACGACTGATACAGAGAATGCTGCACAGCTGATACAGAGAGTGCTACACAATTGATACAGACAGTGCCACATGACTGATACAGATTGTGCTGCACAACTGGTACACGGAGTGCCACACGACTGATAGAGAGTGCTACATGCTTGATACAGAGATTGCCACGCGACTGATACAGACAGTGCTACACAGCTGATTCAGAGAGTGCTACATGACTGATGCAGAGAGCGCTACACGACTGATATGGAGAATGCTGCACGACTGATAGTGAGAGTGCCACATGACTGATACAGAGTGCCACAGAACTGATACAGTGAGGGCTACATGACAGATACAGATAGTGCTACACAATTGATAGACAGAATGCTACAGGACTGATTCAGATAGTGCTACATGACTGATACAGAGAGTGCTACACAAATGATACAGAGAATGCAACATGACTGATACAGAGTGTGCTACACAACTGATACAGAGAGTGCCACACGGCTGATAGAGACTGCTACACGCCTGATGCAGAGAGTGCCACACGATTGATATAGAGGGTGCTACATGACTGATACAGAGAGTGCTACACGACTGATACAGAGAGTGCTACACAATTGACAGAGAGAGTGCTACATGACTTATACAGAGAATGCTACATGACTAATGCTGAGAGAGCTACACGACTGATACAGAGTGCTACAGAACTGATACAGAGAGGGCTACACGACTGATACAGAGTGTGCTACACAATTGATCGAGAGAGTGCTACATGACTGATACAGAGAGTGCCATATGACTGAATCACTGAGTGCCACACGACTGATACAGAGAGTACTACGTGATTGATATTGAGAGTGCTACATGACTAACGCAGAGAGTGCTACACGACTAACACTGAGAGTTCCACATGACTGATAGTGAGTGTGCCACACCACTGATATAGAGAGTGCCACACGACTGTTACAGATGGTGCCACATGACTGATACAGAGAGGGCTACACGACTGACAGAGAGACTGATACACGACTGATACAGAAAGTGCTACACAACTGATACAGAGAGTGCTACATTACTAATGCAGCGACAGTCACGCGACTGAAAAACAGAGTGCTACACGACTGATACAGAAAGTGCTACACGACTGATAAGGAGAGTGCTACATGACTGATACAGAGAGTGATACACGACTGATGCAGAGAGTGCCACATTAAGGATACAGAGAGTGCCACATGACTGATACAGAGAGTGCCACATGACTGATACAGAGAGTGCCACACAATTGAAACAGAGCGTGCTACATGATTGTTACAGAGAGTGCTACATGACGGATAATGAGAGCGCCCATGACTGATACAGAGAGTGTCACATGACTGATACAAAGAGTGCTACATGATTGATACAGAGAGTGCTACATGACGGATACAGAGAGTGCCAAATCACTGATACAGAGAGTGCTACATTTCTGATACAGAGAGTGCCACACGATTGAAACAGAGAATGCTACACCATTGTTACAGAGAGTGATACACGACTGATACAGAGAGTGCCACATGACTGATACAGAGAGTGCCACACGATTGAAACAGAGCATGCTACATGATTGTTACAGAGAGTGCTATATCACGGATACAGAGAGTGCCCATGACTGATACAGAGAATGCCACACGTCTGATACAGAGAGTGCTACACGATTGATACAGAGAGTGCTACATGACGGATACAGAAACTGCCACATGACTGATACAGAGAGTGTCACATGACTTACACAGAGAGTGCTACACGACTGACCCAGAGAGTGCCACATGACTGATACAGAGAGTACTACATGAATGAGATAGAGATTGCTACACGACTGATGCAGAGAGTGCCACAAGAATGATACAGAGAGTTATACCCGGCTGATACAGAGAATGCTACATAGCTGATACAGAGTGTGCTACACAACTGATACAGGCAGTGCCACATGACTGACACAGAGTGTGCTGCACAACTGATACAGAGAGCACCACACGACTGATAGAGAGTGCTACACGGCTGATACAGAGAATGCTGCACAGCTGATAGAGAGAGTGCTACACAATTGATACAGACAGTGCCACATGACTGATACAGATTGTGCTGCACAACTGGTACACGGAGTGCCACACGACTGATAGAGAGTGCTACATGCTTGATACAGAGATTGCCACGCGACTGATACAGACAGTGCTACACAGCTGATTCAGAGAGTGCTACATGACTGATACAGAGAGTGCTACACGACTGATATGGAGAATGCTGCACGACTGATAGTGAGAGTGCCACATGACTGATACAGAGTGCCACAGAACTGATACAGTGAGGGCTACATGACAGATACAGAGAGTGCTACACAATTGATAGACAGAATGCTACAGGACTGATTCAGATAGTGCCACATGACTGATACAGAGAGTGCTACACAAATGATACAGAGAATGCAACATGACTGATACAGAGTGTGCTACACAACTGATACAGAGAGTGCCACACGGCTGATAGAGACTGCTACACGCCTGATGCAGAGAGTGCCACACGATTGATATAGAGGGTGCTACATGACTGATACAGAGAGTGCTACACGACTGATACAGAGAGTGCTACACAATTGACAGAGAGAGTGCTACATGACTTATACAGAGAATGCTACATGACTAATGCTTAGAGAGCTACACGACTGATACAGAGTGCTACAGAACTGATACAGAGAGGGCTACACGACTGATACAGAGTGTGCTACACAATTGATCGAGAGAGTGCTACATGACTGATACAGAGAGTGCCATATTACTGAATCACTGAGTGCCACACGACTGATACAGAGAGTACTACATGATTGATATTGAGAGTGCAACATGACTAACACAGAGAGTTCCACATGACTGATAGTGAGTGTGCCACACCACTGATATAGAGAGTGCCACACGAGTGTTACAGATGGTGCCACATGACTGATACAGAGAGGGCTACACGACTGACAGAGAGACTGATACACGACTGATACAGAAAGTGCTACACAACTGATACAGAGTGCTACATTACTAATGCAGCGACAGTCACGCGACTGAAAAACAGAGTGCTACACGACTGATACAGAAAGTGCTACACGACTGATAAGGAGAGTGCTACATGACTGATACAGAGAGTGATACACGACTGATGCAGAGAGTGCCACATTAAGGATACAGAGAATGCCACATGACTGATACAGAGAGTGCTACATGATTGATACAGAGAGTGCTACATGACGGATACAGAGAGTGCCAAATCACTGATACAGAGAGTGCTACATGTCTGATACAGAGAATGCCACACGATTGAAACAGAGCGTGCTACACCATTGTTACAGAGAGTGATACACGACTGATACAGAGAGTGCCACATGACTGATACAGAGAGTGCCACACGATTGAAACAGAGCATGCTACATGATTGTTACAGAGAGTGCTATATCACGGATACAGAGAGCGCCCATGACTGATACAGAGAATGCCACACGTCTGATACAGAGAGTGCTACACGATTGATACAGAGAGTGCTACATGATGGATACAGAAACTGCCACATGACTGATACAGAGAGTGCTACACGACTGATACAGAGAGTGCTACACAATTGACAGAGAGAGTGCTACATGACTGATACAGAGAATGCTACATGACTAATGCTTAGAGAGCTACACGACTGATACAGAGTGCTACAGAACTGATACAGAGAGGGCTACACGACTGATAGAGAGTGTGCTACACAATTGATCAAGAGAGTGCTACATGACTGATACAGAGAGTGCCATATGACTGAATCACTGAGTGCCACACGACTGATACAGAGAGTACTACATGATTGATATTGAGAGTGCTACATGACTAACGCAGAGAGTGTTACACGACTAAAACAGAGAGTTCCACATGACTGATAGTGAGTGTGCCACACCACTGATATAGAGAGTGCCACACGACTGTTACAGATGGTGCCACATGACTGATACAGAGAGGGCTACACGACTGACAGAGAGACTGATACACGACTGATACAGAAAGTGCTACACAACTGATACAGAGAGTGCTACATTACTAATGCAGCGACAGTCACGCGACTGAAAAACAGAGTGCTACACGACTGATACAGAAAGTGCTACATGACTGATAAGGAGAGTGCTACATGACTGATACAGAGAGTGATACACGACTGATGCAGAGAGTGCCACATTAAGGATAAAGAGAATGCCACATGACTGATACAGAGAGTGCCACATGACTGATACAGAGAGTGCCACACAATTGAAACAGAGCGTGCTACATGATTGTTACAGAGAGTGCTACATGACGGATAATGAGAGCACCCATGACTGATACAGAGAGTGTCACATGACTGATACAGAGAGTGCTACACGATTGATACAGAGAGTGCTACATGACGGATACAGAGAGTGTCAAATCACTGATACAGAGTGTGCTACATGTCTGATACAGAGAGTGCCACACGATTGAAACAGAGCATGCTACACGATTGTTACAGAGAGTGATACACGACTGATACAGAGAGTGCCACATGACTGATACAGAGAGTGCCACACGATTGAAACAGAGCATGCTACATGATTGTTACAGAGAGTGCTACATCACAGATACAGAGGGCGCCCATGACTGATACAGAGAATGCTGCACAGCTGATACAGAGAGTGCTACACAATTGATACAGACAGTGCCACATGACTGATACAGATTGTGCTGCACAACTGGTACACGGAGTGCCACACGACTGATAGAGAGTGCTACATGCTTGATACAGAGATTGCCAGGCAACTGATCAGAGAGTGCTACACAGCTGACTCAGAGAGTGCCACATGACTGATAAAGAGAGTGCTACACGACTGATACGGAGAATGCTACACGACTGACAGTGAGAGTGCCACATGACAGATACAGAGTGCCACAGAACTGATACAGAGAGGGCTACATGACTGATACAGACAGTGCTACACAATTGATAGACAGAATGCTACATGACTGATTCAGACAGTGCCACACGACTGATATAGAGATTGCTACACAACTGATGCAGCGAGTGCTACATGAATGATACAGAAAGTGCTACACGGCTGATAAATAGAATGCTGCACAGCTGATACAGAGAGTGCCACATGACTGATACAGAAAGTGCTACACAATTGAGAGGAAGAGTGCTACACGACTGATACAGAGAGTGCTACACGACTGATACAGAGAATGCTGCACAGCTGATAAAGAGAGGGCCACATAACTGATACAGAGAGTGCTACACAATTGATAGGGAGAGTGCTACACGACTGATACAGAGAGTGCCACATGACTGATACAGACAGAGCTACATGACTGATACAGAGAGTGCTACACATGTGATACAGAGAGTGCTACACGACTGATACAGAGAGTGCTACAGAACTGATACAGAGAGGTCCACAGGACTCATTCAGAGAATGCTACACGACTGATACAGAGAGTGCCACTCGACTGATACAGAGAATGCTACATGACTAATGCTGAGAGTGCCACATGACTGATACAGAGTGCCACGGAACTGACACAGAGAGGGCTACATGACTGATACAGAGAGTGCTACACAATTGATCGGGAGAGTGCTACATGACTGATACAGAGAGTGCTACATGACTGATACAGACAGTGCTACACAACTGATACAGAGAAGGCTAGATGACTGATGCAGAGAGTGCTACATAACTGATACAGAGAGTGCCACACGTCTGATACAGAGAGTACTACATGATTGATATAGAGATTGCTACACGACTGATGCAGAGAGTGCTACATGACGCATACAGAGAGTGCCACATGACATATACAGAGAGTGTCACATGACTTACACAGAGAGTGCTACACGACTGACCCAGAGAGTGCTACATGACTGATCCAGAGAGTGCCACATGACTGATACAGAGAGTGCTACTCGACTAATACAGAGAGTGTTACACGATTGATGCAGAGATTGCTACAAGACGGATACAGAGAGTCCCAAATGACTTACACAGAGAGTGCTACATGACTGACCCAGAGAGTGCTACATGACTTATCCAGAGAGTGCCACATGACTGATACAGAGAGTGCTACACGACTGATAAAGAGAGTGCTACACAATTGATACAGAGAGTGCTACCAGACTGATACAGACACTGCCACCCGACTGATACAGAGAGTGCTACACGATTTGTACAGAGATTGCTTCATGACGGATACAGAGAGTGCCACATGAACTACACAGTGAGTTCTACACGACTGACCCAGAGAGTGATACATGACATATCCAGAGAGTGCCACATGACTGATACAGAGAGTGCTACACGACTGATACAGAGAGTGCTACACAGTTGATACAGAGAGTGCTACCGGACTGATACAGATACTGCCACCCGACTGATACAGAGAGGACTACATGACTGATAGAGAGAGTGTTACATGTCTGATGCAGAGAGTGCCACACGATTGATAGAGAGTGCTACACGGCTGATCCAGAGAATGCTGCACAGCTGATACAGAGAGCGCCACAGGACTGATACAGAGAGTGCTACACAACTGATACAGAGAGTGCGACACAATTGATACAGACAGTGCCATAACTGATACAGATTGTGCTGCACAACTGATACATGGAGTGCCACACGACTGATAGAGAGTGCTACATGCCTGATACAGAGATTGCCACGCGACTGATACAGAGAGTGCTACACGGCTGATTCAGAGAGTGCTACATGACTGATACAGAGAGTGCTACACGACTGATACGGAGAGTGCTACATGACTGATAGAGAGACTGATACACGACTGATGCAGAGAGTGCCACATGAATGATACAGAGAATGCCACACCACTGATACAGAGAGTGCTACACGATTGATACAGAGAGTGCTACATGACGGATACAGAGAGTGCCACATGACTGATACAGAGAGTGCCACATGACTTACACAGGCAGTGCTACACGACTAATCCACATAGTGCTACATGACTGATACAGAGAGTGCCACACCATTGAAACAAAGCGTGCTTCACGACTGATACAGGGAGTGCTACCGGACCGATACAGACACTGCCACCTGACTGATATAGAGCGTACTACATGACTGATACAGAGAGGGCCACCTGACTGATATAGAGCGTACTACATGACTGATGCAGAGAGGGCCACATGACTGATAGAGAGTGTTACACGGCTGATACAGAGAATGGTGCACAGCTGATACAGAGAGTGCTACACGACTGATGCAGAGAGAGCCACATGAATGATACAGAGAATGCCACATGACTGATACCGAGAGTGCCACATGATTGATAAAGAGAGTGCCACATAATTGAAACAGAGCGTGCTACATGATTGTTACAGAGAGTGCTATATGACGGATACAGAGAGCGCCACATGACTGATACAGAGAGTGTCACATGACTGATACAGAGAGTGCTACACGATTGATACAGAGGCTGCTACATGACTGATACAGAGAGTGCCACATGACTTACACAGAGAGTGCTACTAAATTGATACAGACAGTGCAATAACTGATACAGATTGTGCTGCACAACTGATACATGGAGTGCCACACGACTCATAGAGAGTGCTACATGCCTGCTACAGAGATTGCCACGCGACTGATACAGAGAGTGCTACACAGCTGATTCAGAGAGTGCTACATGACTGATACAGAGAGTGCTACACAGCTGATTCAGAGAGTGCCACATGACAGATACAGAGAGGGCTACACGACTGACAGAGAGACTGATACACAACTGATACAGAAAGTGCTACACGACTGATACAGAGAATGCTGCACAGCTGATAAAGAGAGGGCCACATAACTGATACAGAGAGTGCTACACAATTGATAGGGAGAGTGCTACACGACTGATACAGAGAGTGCCACATGACTGATAAGACAGAGCTACATGACTGATACAGAGAGTGCTACACATGTGATACAGAGAGTGCTACACGACTGATACAGAGAGTGCTACAGAACTGATACAGAGAGGTCCACAGGACTCATTCAGAGAATGCTACACGACTGATACAGAGAGTGCCACTCGACTGATACAGAGAATGCTACATGGCTAATGCTGAGAGTGCCACATGACTGATACAGAGTGCCACGGAACTGACACAGAGAGCGCTACATGACTGATACAGAGAGTGCTACACAATTGATCGGGAGAGTGCTACATGACTGATACAGAGAGTGCTACATGACTGATACAGACAGTGCTACACAACTGATACAGAGAAGGCTAGATGACTGATGCAGAGAGTGCTACATAACTGATACAGAGAGTGCCACACGTTTGATACAGAGAGTACTACATGATTGATATAGAGATTGCTACACGACTGATGCAGAGAGTGCTACATGACGCATACAGAGAGTGCCACATGACATATACAGAGAGTGTCACATGACTTACACAGAGAGTGCTACACGACTGACCCAGAGAGTGCTACATGACTGATCCAGAGAGTGCCACATGACTGATACAGAGAGTGCTACTCGACTAATACAGAGAGTGTTACACGATTGATGCAGAGATTGCTACAAGACGGATACAGAGAGTCCCAAATGACTTACACAGAGAGGGCTACATGACTGACCCAGAGAGTGCTACATGACTTATCCAGAGAGTGCCACATGACTGATACAGAGAGTGCTACACGACTGATAAAGAGAGTGCTACACAATTGATACAGAGAGTGCTACCAGACTGATACAGACACTGCCACCCGACTGATACAGAGAGTGCTACACGATTTGTACAGAGATTGCTTCATGACGGATACAGAGAGTGCCACATGAACTACACAGTGAGTTCTACACGACTGACCCAGAGAGTGATACATGACATATCCAGAGAGTGCCACATGACTGATACAGAGAGTGCTACACGACTGATAAAGAGAGTGCTACACAGTTGATACAGAGAGTGCTACCAGACTGATACAGACACTGCCACCCGACTGATACAGAGAGTGCTACACGATTTGTACAGAGATTGCTTCATGACGGATACAGAGAGTGCCACATGAACTACACAGTGAGTTCTACACGACTGACCCAGAGAGTGATACATGACATATCCAGAGAGTGCCACATGACTGATACAGAGAGTGCTACACGACTGATACAGAGAGTGCTACACAGTTGATACAGAGAGTGCTACCGGACTGATACAGATACTGCCACCCGACTGATACAGAGAGGACTACATGACTGATAGAGAGAGTGTTACATGTCTGATGCAGAGAGTGCCACACGATTGATAGAGAGTGCTACACGGCTGATCCAGAGAATGCTGCACAGCTGATACAGAGAGCGCCACAGGACTGATACAGAGAGTGCTACACAACTGATACAGAGAGTGCGACACAATTGATACAGACAGTGCCATAACTGATACAGATTGTGCTGCACAACTGATACATGGAGTGCCACACGACTGATAGAGAGTGCTACATGCCTGATACAGAGATTGCCACGCGACTGATACAGAGAGTGCTACACAGCTGATTCAGAGAGTGCTACATGACTGATACAGAGAGTGCTACACGACTGATACGGAGAGTGCTACATGACTGATAGAGAGACTGATACACGACTGATGCAGAGAGTGCCACATGAATGATACAGAGAATGCCACACCACTGATACAGAGAGTGCTACACGATTGATACAGAGAGTGCCACATGACTTACACAGGCAGTGCTACACGACTAATCCACATAGTGCTACATGACTGATACAGAGAGTGCCACACCATTGAAACAAAGCGTGCTTCACGACTGATACAGGGAGTGCTACCGGACCGATACAGACACTGCCACCTGACTGATATAGAGCGTACTACATGACTGATACAGAGAGGGCCACCTGACTGATATAGAGCGTACTACATGACTGATGCAGAGAGGGCCACATGACTTACACAGAGAGTGCTACTAAATTGATACAGACAGTGCAATAACTGATACAGATTGTGCTGCACAACTGATACATGGAGTGCCACACGACTCATAGAGAGTGCTACATGCCTGCTACAGAGATTGCCACGCGACTGATACAGAGAGTGCTACACAGCTGATTCAGAGAGTGCTACATGACTGATACAGAGAGTGCTACACAGCTGATTCAGAGAGTGCCACATGACAGATACAGAGAGGGCTACACGACTGACAGAGAGACTGATACACAACTGATACAGAAAGTGCTACACGACTGATACAGAGAATGCTGCACAGCTGATAAAGAGAGGGCCACATAACTGATACAGAGAGTGCTACACAATTGATAGGGAGAGTGCTACACGACTGATACAGAGAGTGCCACATGACTGATACAGACAGAGCTACATGACTGATACAGAGAGTGCTACACATGTGATACAGAGAGTGCTACACGACTGATACAGAGAGTGCTACAGAACTGATACAGAGAGGTCCACAGGACTCATTCAGAGAATGCTACACGACTGATACAGAGAGTGCCACTTGACTGATACAGAGAATGCTACATGGCTAATGCTGAGAGTGCCACATGACTGATACAGAGTGCCACGGAACTGACACAGAGAGGGCTACATGACTGATACAGAGAGTGCTACACAATTGATCGGGAGAGTGCTACATGACTGATACAGAGAGTGCTACATGACTGATACAGACAGTGCTACACAACTGATACAGAGAGTGCTACACAACTGATACAGAGAAGGCTAGATGACTGATGCAGAGAGTGCTACATAACTGATACAGAGAGTGCCACACGTCTGATACAGAGAGTACTACATGATTGATATAGAGATTGCTACACGACTGATGCAGAGAGTGCCACAAGAATGATACAGAGAGTTATACCCGGCTGATACAGAGAATGCTACACAGCTGATACAGAGAGTGCCACATGACTGATACAGAGAGAGCTACACAACTGATACAGAGAGTGCCACACGGCTGATAGAGACTGCTACACGCCTGATGCAGAGAGTGCCACACGATTGATATAGAGGGTGCTACATGACTGATACAGAGAGTGCTACACGATTGATACAGAGAGTGCTACACAATTGTCAGAGAGAGTGCTACATGACTGATACAGAGAATGCAACACGACTAATGCTGAGAGAGCTACACGACTGATACAGAGTGCTACAGAACTGATACAGAGAGTGCTACACGGCTGATACAGAGAATGCTGCACAGCTGATACAGAGAGTGCCAAAGGACTGATACAGAGAGTGCTACACAACTGATACTGAGAGTGGTACACAACTGATACAGACAGTGCCACATGACTGATACAGTTTGTGTTGCACAACTGATACATGGAGTGCCACACGACGGATAGAGAGTGCTACATGCTTGATACAGAGATTGCCACGTGACTGATACAGAGAGTGCTACACAGCTGATTCAGAGAGTGCTACATGACTGATACAGAGAGTGCTACACGACTGATACGGAGAATGCTACACGACTGATACTGAGAGTGCCACATGACTGATACAGAGTGCCACAGAACTGATACAGAGAGGGCTACATGACTGATACAGAGAGTGCTACACAATTGATAGAGAGAGTGCCACACGACTGAAACAGTGAGTGCCACATGACTGATACAGAGAGTGCTACACGACTGGTACAGAGAGTGCAACACAACTGAAACAGAGAGTGCTACATGATTGATACAGAGTGTGCTACATGTCTAGTGTAGAGACTGCTACACGACTGATGCAGAGAGTGCCACATGACTGATACAGAGAATGCCACATGACTGATATAGAGAGTGCTACATGATTGATAAAGAGAGTGCCTCATGACTGATACAGAGAGTGCCACACGATTGATACAGAGTGTGTTACACGACTGATGCAGAGAATGCTACCTGACTGATTCAGACACTGCCACATGACTGATAAAGAGAGTACTACATGACTAAAACAGCGAGTGCTACATGACTGATGCAGAGTTCCACACGATTGATACAGAGAGTGCTACACGACTGATACAGCGGGTGCTAACGGACTGATACAGACAATGCCACATGACTGATACAGAGAGTACTACATGACTGATACAGAGATTGCTACACGACTGATGCAGAGAGTGCCACATGACTGATACACAGAGTGCTACATGGCTGATACAGAGAATTCTGCTCAGCTGATACCGAGAGTGCCACATGACTGATAAAGAGATTGCTACACAACTGATACAGAGAGTGCTACACAACTGATACTGGGAGTGCCACACAACTGATACAGAGTGCTACTCGCCTGATACAGAGAGTGCCACATGACTGATACAGAGACTGCTACACAGCTGTTTTAGAGAGTGCTACACGACTGATACAGAGAGTGCTGCACGACTCATACAGAGAATGCTACATGACTGATACAGAGAGTGCCACATGACTGATATAAAGATTGCTACACGACTGATGCAGAGAGTGCCACATGAATGATACAGAGAGTGCTACATGGCTGATGCCGAGAATGCTACACAGCTGATACAGAGGGTGCCACATGACTGATACAGAGAGTGCTACACAACTGATACAGAGAGTGCTGCACAACTGATACAGGCAGTGCCACATGACTGATACAGAGTTTGTTACACAACTGATACAGAGAGTGCCACACGACTGATACAGTGAGTATTACATGACTGATATAGAAAACAAAAACAGAATTACCTGGAAAAACTCAGCACGTCTGGCAGCATAGGCGGAGAAGAAAAGAGTTGACGTTTCGAGTCCTCATGACCCTTCGACAGAAGGGTCTGTCGAAGGGTCATGAGGACTCGAAACGTCAACTCTTTTCTTCTCCGCCGATGCTGCCAGACCTGCTGAGTTTTTCCAGGTAATTCTGTTTTTGTTTTGGATTTCCAGCATCCGCAGTTTTTTGTTTTTATGACTGATATAGAGATTGCTACATGACTGATACAGAGAGTGCCACACGAATGATACAGAGAGTGCTACATAACTGATACAGAGATTGCTACACGACTGATACAGAGAGTGCCACACGACTGATACAGTGAGTACTACATGACTAATATAGAGATTGCTACACGACTGATGCAGAGAGTGCCACATGAATGATACAGAGAATGCTACACAGCTGATACAGAGAGTGCCACATGACTGATACAGAGAGTGCTACACAACTGATACAGTGAGTGCGACACAATTGATAGAGAGCGTGCTACACGACTGATACAGAGAGTGCTACATAACTGATACAGAGAGTGCCACACGATTGATACAGAGAGTACTACATGACTGATATAGAGATTGCTACACGACTGATACAGAGAGTGCTACATAACTGGTACACAGAGTGCCACATGATTGATACAGAGAGTACTACATGACTGATATAGAGATTGCTACACGACTGATGCAGAGAGTGCCACAAGAATGATACAGAGAGTTATACCCGGCTGATGCAGAGAATGCTACACAGCTGATACAGAGAGTGCCACATGACTGATACAGAGAGTGCTACACAACTGATACAGGCAGTGCCACATGACTGAAACAGAGTGTGCTACACAACTGATACATGGAGTGCCACACGGCTGATAGAGACTGCTACGCCTGATGCAGAGAGTGCCACAAGATTGATACAGAGGGTGCTACATGACTGATACAGAGAGTGCTACACGACTGATACAGAGAGTGCTACACAATTGACAGAGAGAGTGCTACACGACTGATACAGAGAATGCTACATGACTAACGCTGCGAGAGCTACACGACTGATACAGAGTGCCACAGAACTGATACAGAGAGGGCTAAACGACTGATAGAGAGTGTGCTACACAATTGATTGAGAGAGTGCTACATGACTAATGCAGAGAGTGCTACACGACTGACACAGAGAGTGCCACATGACTGATACAGAGAGTGCTACACGACTGATACAGAGTGCGCCACATGACTGATACAGAGAATGCTACACGACTGATACAGAGAGTGCTAAACAACTGATGCAGAGAGTGTTATATGAATGATACAGAAAGTGCTATGCGGTTGATAAAGCGAATGCCGCACAGCTGATTAAGATTGTGCCACATGACTGATACAGAGAGTGCTACACATTTGATAGACAGAGTGCTACACGACTGATACAGAGAGTGCTACACAACTGATACAGTGATTGTTACACGACTGATACAGAGAATGCCATACGACTGATACAGTGAATACTACATGACTGATATAGAGATTGCTACATGACTGATACAGAGAGTGCCACACGAATGATACAGAGAGTGCTATACGACTGATACAGAGAGTGCTACATAACTGATACAGAGAGTGCCACACGATTGATACAGAGAGTACTACATGACTGATATAGAGATTGCTACACGACTGATGCAGAGAGTGCCACAAGAATGATACAGAGAGTTATACCCGGCTGATGCAGAGAATGCTACACAGCTGATACAGAGAGTGCCACATGACTGATACAGTCAGTACTACATGACTGATATAGAGATTGCTACACGACTGATGCAGAGAGTGCCACATGAATGATACAGAGAGTGCTACACCACTGATGCACAGAATGCTACACGACTGATACAGAGAGTGCCACACGACTGATACAGTGAGTATTACATGACTGATATAGAGATTGCTACACGACTGATGCAGAGAGTGCCACATGAATGATACAGAGAGTGCTACACCACTGATGCAGAGAATGCTACACAACTGATACAGAGAGTGCTGCACAACTGATACAGGCAGTGCCACATGACTGATACAGAGTGTGTTACACAACTGATACAGAGAGTGCCACACGACTGATAGAGACTGCTACACGCCTGATGCAGAGAGTGCCACACGACTGATACAGAGAGTGCTACACAACTGATTCATTGAGTGCTACACGACTGATACAGGGAGTGCCACACGACTGATACAGAAAATGTTACATGACTGATACAGAGAGTGCTACACGACTGATACAGTGAGTGCTACACAATTGATAGAGAGCGTGCTACATGACTGATACAGAGAGTGCTACATGACTAATGCTGAGAGTGCCACACGACTGATACAGAGTGCCACAGAACTGATACAGAGAGGTCTACATGACTGATACAGAGAGTGCTACACAATTGATAGAGAGAGTGCTACACGACTGATACAGAGAGTGGTACACAACTGTTACAGAGAGTGCTACACAACTGATACACAGAGTGCTACACGACTGATACAGATAGCACTACACTGCTGATACAGACAGTGCCGTACAGCTGACACACTGGGTAGTATATGGCTGATCAAGGGAATTGTACAGAGCTGACAGAGAGAGTGTTACTTTGCTGATAAAGAGAGTGTTATTAGGCTGACACAGAGAGTGTTTTCTGGCTGACAGTGAGAATGCTACAGGGCTGACACAGAGAGTGCTACAGGGGTGATACAGGGTGTGCTAGATGACTGGTATAGAGAGTGTTGAACGTTTGATACAGATTGTGTTACACAGCTGACATAGAGAATCCTAGATATCTGAAGCAGATCGTGCAGCACAGCTGATGCAGAGAGTGTTACACATCTGAAATGGACAGTTTTCCATAGCTGATACAGAGAGTACTACATGGCTGATACAGAGGGTGCTACATGGACGGTACAGAGTTTTACATGGGTAATACAGAGAGTGCTACATGGCTGATACTGCAAGTGCTACACTGCTGATATGGAGAGTGCCAAATGGCTGATACAGCTTATGCTAAATTCCTGATACAGATAGGGCTTCAAGGCTGATATGGAGAGTGCTGCATGGCTGATATGGAGAGTGCTACATGGCTGATATGGACAGTGTTATATGGCTGATAGTGAGTTCTACATGGCTGGTACAGAGTGTTCTATACAGCTTAAACAGAGAGTCCTCCACGGCTGACAGAATGAGCTATGCAGCTTATGTAGAGAGTGTAATACAGCTGATATGGAGAGTGTGATACAGCTGACACAAGAGTGCAACATGCCTTGTGCAGAGACTGCTAAATGGCTCATGTTGAGAGTGCAACAGGGCTAACACAGAGAGTGCTAGACGGCTGATACAGTGAGTGCTACATGGCTCATACAGAGAATGTTACACAGATGATACAGAGAGTTCTCATGGCTTATACGGAGAGTGCAGCATAACTGATATGGAGAGTGTTACACAGCCAATACATGGCTGATACAGTGTTACACAGCTTATACAGGGATTGTTACACAGGTAATACAGGAAGTGCGACATGGCTGAGACATAGAATGTTTCACAGCTGATGCAGAGAGTGCTACACAGCTGATAAAGAGAGTGATACACAGGTATATAGAGAGTGCTACACAGCTAATACAGAGAGTTCCACAAGGCTGATACAGAGGATGACTTAAGTTTGATACAGAAAGTGCTAGACGGCTGATACTAAAAATGCTAGATGTCTAAGAGAGAAAGCACTATATGGCCGATACAGACAGTGATACATGGCTGATACAGAGAATGCTAAAGAGCTGATACAGAAGGTACTATACAGCTGATACGAAGAGCGCAAAATGTCTGATACAGCGAGTGATAATTTTCTGATACAGAGAGTGCTACACCACTGATAAAGAGAGTGCTAAATTTCTGATACAGAGAGGGTTACATGGCTTATACAGAAAGGTTTATACAGCTGATGCAGAGTGTTATATGACAGACAGAGTGCTAATTGGATGATACAGGGAGTAATATAGGGCTAATGTAGATGGTCTACATGGCTGATAGTGAGAGTGCTGCACACGCTGATATAGAAAGTGATACACCACTAAGACAAGACAGTGATACATGACTGATACAGGGAATGCCAGATGGCTGATACAGAGAGCGTTACATGGCTGATACAGAAAGCACCAACAGCTGATACAGGGAGTGTTCCACAGCTGATAAAGAGAGTGCTAAATTACTGATAGAGATAACACTACAGGGCTGATACAGAGAGTGTTTCACAGCTGATACAGAGAATGCTGCATGGCTGATGCAGAGAGTTTTACACGACTGATACAGAGAGTGTTACACAGCTGACACAGAGAGTTCTATACAGCTTATACAGAGAGCCCTCCACAGCTGACACAGACAGAGCTATCAGCAGAGATATGGAGAGAGCAACGCAGCTGACACAAGAGAGCTTTGCGGCTTATACAGATACTGCTACATGACTAATGCAGAGAGTGCTACACGACTGATACAGAGACTGCTACATGACTAATCTAGAGAGTGCCACAGGGTAGCATGATAAGGAGAGTGTTACATGGCTGATGCAAATATTGTTATATGGCTTGTACAGGGAGTACTACATGGCTTGTACAGAGAGTGTTATATGATAGACACAGTGCTAATTAGCTAATACAGTTAATGCTGTATGGCTGATACAGAGAGTGATACAGGGGTAATGCAGGTGGTCTGCATGGCTGATAGTGAGACGGTTGCATGCTGATACAGAAATCGCTACTGAGCTGATACAGAGGGTGCTCCACAGCTGATAAGAAGAGCGCAAAATGGCTGTACAGCAAGCACTAAATTTCTGATTCAAAGACTGCTACATGGCTGATACAGAGGGTGCTACACAGATGATAAAGAGTGAGAAGCACGGCTGATACAGAGTGTTACATGGCTGATATAGGAAGTGCCACAAGGCTGATACAAAAGTTGACATAAGTTTGATACAGAAAACTCTGGATGGCTGGTACCAAGAGTGCTACATGACTAAGACAGAGAGCATTACAGGGCTGATACAGTGGGTGGGAAACAGCTGGTAAAGAGCGCTACACAGATGATACATAGGGTGTTACACAGATCATAGAAAGTGTGCTGCATGGATGATACATAGGGTGTTACACAGATCATACAGAGAGTGCTGCATTGCTGATACATAGAGTGTTACACAGCTGATACAGCAGGTACCACAGGGCTGATACAGAGAGTGTTACACGACTGATACAGAAGGTGCTATATGCTAATACAGCAGGTATTACACAGCCAATAGGTGGAGTACTACACGGCTGATAGAGAGAGTGCCAGACAGTTGATACTGAGAGTGCTACATGGTTAAAACAAAGAGCGCCAGACAGCTGTTACAGAAGTGTTACACAGCTGATACAAAGATTGCTATACAGCTGATACAGAGAGTGCTATACGGCTGATACAGAAAGACCACTAGAGGGCAGATACAGACAGTGCTAAATGGCTGATACAGAGAGTGCTACACAGTTTATACAGAGTCCTCCACAGCTGATGCAGAGCAAGCGACATAGAGAGTGCAGCACAGCTGATGTGGAGAGTGCCATGCGGCTGACACAAGAGCATTATGTGGCTTATACAGAGAGTGCTAAATGACTGATGTAGAGAGTGCAACATGTCTAATATAGAGAGTGTTACACGACTGAAACATAGAGTGCTACATAGCTGACACATAGAGTGCTACAGAGTGAGAAGCATGGCTGATACAGAGAGTGTTACATGACTGATATAGGAGGTGCCACAAGGCTGATACATAAATTTGATACAGAAAGTGCTGGATGGCTGGTACCAAGAGTGCTACATGACTAAGACAGAGAGCATTACAGGGCTGATACAGTGGTTGGGAAACAGCTGGTAAAGAGCGCTACACAGATGATACATAGGGTGTTACATGGATTATACAAAGTGTGCTGCATGGATGATACATAGGGTGTTACACAGCTGATACAGCAGGTACTACAGGGCAGATTCAGAGCATGCTACATGCTAATACAACAGGTACTGCACAGCTGATAGATAGAATACTACACAGATTATTCAGAGAGCATCAGATGGCTGATACTGAGAGCACTACATGGCTAATACAGAGAGCACCAGTCAGAAGCCTATTACAGAAGTGTTACACAGCTTATACAAAGAGTGCTATATAGCTGGTACAGTTAGTGTTATATGGCTAAATGACAGAGAATACTGCATGGCTGATACAGAGAGTGTTACACAGTTGATGCAAAGAGTGCTTTATGGCTGATACAAAGAGTGCTACATGGCTGAAAGAGATCATGCTGCATGGCTGATACAGAGAGTGTTACATGACAGATACAGTGTTCCACAGCTGATACTGATAGTGCTGCATGGCTAATACAGAGAGTACTACATGGCTGATACAACGAGTACTAAGTTTGTGATACGGAGAGTGCTACACGGCTGATGTGGAGAGTTCTACATGACTGGTACAGAGAGTTCTACATGGCTGGTACAGAGAGTGCTACACAGCTGATACAGAGAATGCTATGTGGCTGATACAGGGAGTTCTGCACGGCTGATTCAGAGAGTACTATACAGCTTATACAGAGAATCCTCCATGCCTGACACACTCTATAGTGTATACAAAGAGTGCAACACAGCTGATATGGAGAGTGCGACACAACTGACACAAGAGCGCTACATGGCTTATACAGAGACTGTTACACAGCTGATACAAAGAGTGCTATACCGTTTATACAGAGAGAGCCCGATGGCTGATACAGAGAGCACTACACAGCTAATACTGAGGTGCAGACAGCTGAGATAGAGAGTGTTACACAGCTGATACAGAGAGTGCTACATGGCCGATATATAAAGTGCTACATGGCTGACAACAGAGAGTGCTACATGGCAGATATTGAGAGTGCTTCATTTCTGACACATAGAGTGCTACATATCTGATACAAAGAGTGCTACTTGGCTGATGCTGAGAGTGCTACATGGATGACACTGAGATTGTTACACGGATGATACAGATAGAGCTCCACAGCTGATACAGAGTGCTGCATGGCTAACAACAGAGAGAGCTACATGACTGATACAAAGGATGTGACACAGCTGAAACGGAGAGTGTTACATACTGATACCAAGAGTGCTACTTAGCTGATATTGAGACTGCCACATGGCAGATACAGAGTGTTTCTCGCTGATAAAGAGAGTGCAACATAGCTGATATAGACAGTCCTACATGGTGGATGAAAAGGTTACTACATGTCTGTTAAAGAGAGTTCTACATGGATGATACAGAGAGTGTTACACAGATGATACAGTGAGTGCTACATGGATGACACAGAGACTGCTACACAGCTGATAGTAAACTACATAACAGATACAGAGAGTGCTACATTGTTTAGGCTGAGACTGCTACATGGCTGCTGGAGAGAGTTACACAGATGATACAGAGAGTGCATGAAAGCAGATATAGAGAGTACCAAATGGCTGATATAGAGAGTATTAAATGGCTGATACAGAGATTGCTACACAGAAGGTACAGAGGGTGCCACATGGGTGAGACAGAGAATGATACATGATTGACACTGAGAGTGCTACATAGCTGATACAGAGAATGATGCATGGCTGATGCAAACAGTGCTATATATCTGATAGAGAGATTGTTACATAGTTGACACAAAGGCTGCTAGGTGGCTGATACAGAGATTTCTACTTGGCTGATGCAAAGACTGTTAAACGCATGATACACAGAGTGCTATATGACTAATGCAGAGTGCTACATGGCTGTTACAGTGAGTGCTACACAGCTTATACAGAGAGTGCTACATTTCTGATACAGAAAAGGCTGCTTGGCTGATACAGAGACTGCTACATGGCTAATACAGAGAGTGCTACATAGCTGATACAAAGATTGCCACATTGCAGTTGCGAGAGCTCTATATGGCTGATACAGTCGTTGCTACTGAGCTGATGAAGCGGGTAATACATGGTTGATACAGACAGTGGTACCAAGAGTGCTCCATGGCAGATACTGGGAGCGCTACACAACTGGTACAGAGAGTCCTACATGGTTGATACAGAGAATGCTACACTGCTGATAAAGAAAGTGCTACATGCCTGATACAGAGATTCCTACATCGCTGATACAGAGAGTGCTACACAGCTGATACAGAGTATTCCATGTCTGATACAGAGAGTGCTACATGGCTGATAAAGTGCTACATGGCTGATACAGAGCTTGGTACATGGTTGATACAGAAAGTGCTACATTTCTGATACAGACAGTGCTACACAGCTGATACAGCAAGTGCTACACAGCTGATACAGAGAGTGCTACAGGACTGATACAGAGAGTGCTACCTGGCTGATACAGAGATTGGTACATGGCTGATACAGAAAGTGCTACAAGACTGAAACAGAGGGTGCTACACAGCTGATACAGCAAGTGCTATAGGGCTGGTACAGAAAGTGCTGTATGGCTGATACCGAGAATCCTACACAGCTGATACAGAGTGTGCTACAGGGCTAATACAGAGGCTGATACGGGGATAATTGGAACAGTGGTATATGGCCGATACTCTGAGTGCTACATGGATGATGCAGAGGGTGATATACTTTTGATGTAGAGTGCTACATGGCTGACCCAGTGCTACATGTCTGATACAGTGAGTGCTACATGGTTGATACAGAAGGTGCGACATGCCTGAAAAGAGAATGCTACACTGTTGATACAGAAGGTGTTATGTATCTGAAAAAGAGAGTGGTACATGCCTAATAAGGGACTGCTACTTGGTTGATACAGTGAGTGTTACATGGCTGATACAAAGAACACTACATGGCTTATACAGAGACTGCTACATGGCTGAAACAGATGGTGCTACATGGTTGATACAGAATGTGCTCCCTGTCTGATGCAGAGAGTGTTACATGGTTGATACAGAAGGTGCTACATGTCTGATACAGAGTGTGTTACATGTCTGATACAGAAAGTGCTACATGGTTGATACAGAAGGTGCTATGTGTCTGATATAGAGAATGCCAAGTGTCTGATACAAACAGTGCTACTTGTCTGATACAGAAAGTGATACATGTCTAATACGGCTATCGCTATGTGTCTGACACAGAGAGTGGTTCATGTCTGACATAGAGAGTGCTACTGGCCTGATACAGAGAGTGTTACATGGTTAATACAGAAGGTGCTATGTGTCTGATACAGAGAGTGCTGTTTGTCTGATACAGAGAGTGTTACATGGTTGATACAGAAGCTGCTATGTGTCTGATACAGAGAGTGCTGTCTGTCTGATACAGAGTGTGTTACATGGTTAATACAGAAGATGCTATGTGTCTGATACAGAGAGTGCTGTCTGTCTGATACAGAGTGTGTTACATGGCTGATACATAAGGTGCTACATGTCTAATACAGAGAGTGCTGTCTGTCTGATACAGAGTGTGTTACATGGCTGATACATAAGGTGCTACATGTCTGATACAGAGAGTGCTGTCTGTCTGATGCAGAGTGTGTTACATGGCTGATACAGAAGGTGCTACATGTCTGATACAGAGAGTGCTGTCTGTCTGATACAGAGAGTGTTACATGGCTGATACAGAAGGTGCTACATGTCTGATACAGAGAGTGCTGTCTGTTTGATACAGAGAGAGTTACATGGCTGATACAGAAGGTGCTACATGTCTGATAGAGAGAGTGCTACATGCTTGTTTAAATTGAGCTGCAGGGCTTTAACCAGTCAAATAAATTATGGACTTGCATTTGCATAGTACCTTGCACAACCACCGTACCTATCAAGGCACTACACAAACAATGTAGTTCTTTTGAATTTTAGTTACTGTTGTAATATCAGGAACCTGGCAGCCAGTTTGCACAGAGCAAGATTCCACAACCAGCAACATGACAATGACCTAATAATGAGTTTTTGTGAAGTTGGTTGAGGGATAATTATTGACCTAGGAGAACAGCTGCATTTTTCATGCTCCTCTTCAACATACTGATAAGTGCGGGTTTAACATCTCATCCAAAGGTCAACAACACTGACTGAGCAGCACTCTCCCAGTCTTACAGTGGCAGCTGATAATGTTTTGCTCAGCCCTGACTTGGAACTTGAACCCACCACCATAGCCACTGAACCCAGGTTGGCACACAATAGTTAACACATGTCCCCAGTAACCTTTTCAGGGGAAAGTGAAGCTTTCTGTGCCTGTGCTGTTCAAAACAACTTAAGCAGAAACTCCATAGCGTGTAGACCCTTGTGCGTGGATATGATTGTGTCGTGAAGAGACATCTCTTCCTGTGCCTCCAAGACAGACTCCTCTGTATCCTCCATTATCCAAAATGCATCAATTCTAGTGGATAAATCTGTGATCTCATTACAACACAGTAAGTTGGTTACAGCTGAATTACATTTGTAGCAAAAGGCCTGAATGAACTCCAAACTGCATGGTCAGAATTGCATCAACATCCAATCATAGCACAGAACATGTGACATTTGCCTCAGGAATATTTTGTCAAGGATATCTTCCCAAGGAATATCTGCCTGAGGGATATTGGCCTGAAGAATATTTGCCTCAGAGATCTCTGCCTTAGGGATATCTGCCTCAGGAATATCTGTTTCAGTGATAGCTGCCTCAAAGATATCTGCCTAAGGGATATCAGTCTGAGGGATATCTGCCTGAGGGATATTTGCCTGCATTTTGTCACAATCTCCATAGAGACCTATAACATTTTAAAAAAGATTCAAACTTCCAGCCGAAAAAAATGACATGACAAGATTGCTTAAAACTTTTACTGTAACAACTGATTAAGAAAACTTGACTGAACACTATTTTCTTTTTTTAGGGAACTTATAATTTCCATGACAGAAAGTGATGTTCCCCTTAAATATTTATCATCCGTCACACTCTCCCCAGAATTACAGCCCTTTCAACAAATGGTCCATAGTTGCTTCTAGCTTTCGATAGGGTTCTATATCCCCATCTCACTAAGCAATAACTTCAAGTGACCATCTCCAGGCTCTTTCCCCATTTTATTGAAAGTTTCTTAAATCCGCCAACAGCAGTAAAGTCTGTTCTGATGATTCTTCTTCCCCCTTGTCATGCCAGGATGAATCTTCCAGAATCAGTAGAAGGCTGCAGGACACATCTCTTCGACTAGAGACCATCTCCCTCCAGCATCTGGCTGTGGTAGCTCATAAAGCCCAGAAGACTTTTCTCTCTGCTGATCTCACAGAACTCCTGTTTATCTGAGATATTCATTGATTTGTAGGGAAGCCTGTAACCAGATCTCAAAAATAGCTTCCTCTGTTCTCATCCCAATGGCGATATGAAATGCCTCAATCTGTACCTAGATAGAAATGCTAATTAGCTCCTTGAGAGACCAACTTTCATCTTAAACTTTGTTTTATGCATTCATGGGATGTGGGCATCACTGGCTAGGGCAGCATTTATTCCCCATCCCTAATTGCCCTTGAGAAGGTGGTGGTGAGCCGCCTTCTTGAACTGCTGCAGTCTATGTGGTGTAGGTACACCCACAGTGCTGTTAGGGAGGGAGTTCCAGGATTTTGACCCAGTGACAGTGAAGGAACGGCGATATATTTCCAGACCAGGATGGTGATTGGCTTGGAAGGGAAGTTCCAGGTGGTGGTGTTCCCATCTGTCTCCTGCCCTTGTCCTTCTACATGGTAGTGGTCATGAGTTTGGAAGGTGCTGTCGAAGTGCATCTTGTAGATAGTATACACTGCTGTGACTGTGCTTCGGTGGTGGAGGGAGTGAATGTTTGTTGGAAGGATGCTAATTAAATGGGCTGCTTTGTCTTGGATGGTGTTGAGCTTCTTGAGTGTTGTGGGAGCTACACTCATCCAGGCAATTGGAGAGGATTCCATCACACTCCTGACTTGTGCCATGTAGATGGTGGACAGGCTTTCAGGAGTCAGGAGGTGAGTTACTTGCCGCAGGATTCCTAGTGTCTGACCTGCTGTTGCAGCCATAGTATTTATATTGTCATGACTGATGGGGATAGTACACTATAATATCAAGCCGCACTGTTCCCCGAGCCATGACCAATGTGAGAAGTTGGATTAGACCACCAGATTGCTCCAATTCTACCTAACTGGCTAATTTAGGTTAACAGAGTACGAGCATCAGGTTTGTAAACTTAATAAGTAAATAACTGTTTATTAAACAAATTGTCTGTAACCAGTGGCAAAAGAAAGAAATATGAACTGCTCACTTTTAACTCGATAACCTAAACTCTACCCCTTCTTAACCCCCGCCCACACACACACACACACACACACACACACACGACATGCAGAACACGGATTTTAATAGTGAGATAAAACAGTTCAATAGCACCAATCCTGAGTTCAGGATTAGATGGATTAACTTTGATTGATTTCTTCCAAATTCCTTGCAGGTTGTTGTGGCTGACATGAAGCACTTGCAGTCTGTGGTTCTCTGGTTGAAACTTGCTTTTAATGTCTCTACTGGTAATTGCCCCTTTTTCCTCCTGACTGAGGGTTCTCAAAGAAAGCAGGATACAGCAATGTGAGGAATAGGCAGCTAGCTGCTATGGTAGGATTACTGAAGTCTTACAAAACACAGGAGAGAGAGGTTTCAGGCCTTTCCACTTATCAGGCTAGGAGCTGATCTACTGCACCATCCTCACACAGAACCTGGCCACTTGGTCAGGAGCCAATCAAAACGCCTTTGCTAGGCAGTCTGGTCTTAAACCAGGTTCCCTTTCCAGCACCGTTCTGTCCAATCTGGCACACACTGCTCCAGGAGATAGCAACATTGTAGATTTTCTTCTTCCTGCTTCAGTGAGCACCTCATTTAAACTGCAGCCATGGTAGTTTTTAAAGCCACAGTCCAAGGAAAAATAAAAATATGTTCTTTACATTGCTCTACCTTTAAAAAGATGAAACAACATTTTAAAAAATGTGTTTCATCACAGGGAATGTGATACATAGACAACAAATATGAGACTTACACTCATTCATCCATCTATCCCCCTTTTACAATCTTAAGTATTAACATTTCATTAATTTACACCCGGGAGAATGCCTGTATCTTTACCACCAATGTGAACAATCTTTACATTGGATGTTTGAAACAATAGACTCCATCTAAACACTCTTGCATTTTGAGTTTAAACTTCTCAATGAACACCAGGGGATTATCGTCAGTGTAAATTAGTATTTCTTTGTTATCATGTCGGACATAAACTTCAAAGTGTTGAAAAGACAACAGCGATGCTAGAGGTTCCTTTTCGACTGTAGAGTACTTCCTCTGATATTGATTTATTTTCTTAAAAGAGTACCCCACCGGCTTCTCTATCCCCAACTGATCATCTTGTAATAGGACTGCATCTACCCTCAAGTCGCTAGCATCAATTACCATTTTAAAAGGTTTGGTAAAGTCAGGGGCGGCCAACACTGGTTTATTTATTAAGATTGCCTTCAGCTTTTCAAAGGCTACTTGGCATTCTGTTGACCATACCACTTTTGTCTGCTTTCTTAACAAATTGGTGAGAGGTACAGCTATTGCATTGAAATTAGATACAAACTTCCTATAAAACCCACGCATTCCTAACAATTTCTCATTTGGTTTTAGGAGTGGGAAATTCTATTGGGGCGTTCACTTTTGCTGTTCTCAGCAACACCCGCCCTCGAACTACAATGACTCGGTGACTTACCCTTGCTTTTGCAAATTCGCTTTTAGCCAAAGTTATGAAAAAACCAGCTAATTGCAGTTGTTAAAACAGGTCCTCTAATTGCTTCACATGTTCTTCCCATGTGTTACTATATATTGTGACATTGTCTAAATAAACCACACAGTTGCGTACTTCAGCTACGACTTGATTCATAAGTCTCTGGAGTGTAGCTGGGGCATTTTTAAACCCAAAGGGCATGATTAGATATTGATGCAACCCACTTGGTGTAACAAAGGCAGATATTTCTTCAGCCCTAGGGGTTAATAGTACTTGCCTGTAGCCCTTCAATAGGTCAATTTTTAGGAAGAACTGAGGCCCTGCCAACCCTATTGATGCAATTTTCCAACCGAGGAATTGGGTATGACTCTGTCCTCGTTACTACAGTCACTTTCCTGTAGTCTATACATCATTGAGTAGCTTAGGAACCAACATGACCGGTGAACTCCAGCTGCTTTGTCTGGGCTCAGTCAATCTATTTTCTAGCATATATTGGATCTCTGTTTCTAACTGAGCTCGCTTTTCTGGGCCCAACCGATAATGATGTTGTTTTATTGGCACTGAGTCTCCTTGGTCCACATCATGTTTAGCTAATGTAGTACAGGTGTATCCCTACAAATTTTCTTATGCTTCCTAAGTAACATTAGTAAATCTTCCTGTAGTCCTCCCTCTAAATACAAGGACACAGTGTCTAACTGCCCCATTATTTTCGTATTGGCTAGTCAAATTGTAGGAGGTTTGCTTTATGCACTGTCTATTTCTCCTTTTACCTGAATTTTACCGTCTTTGCTATTCTCCACTACTCCTACCATCTGGAACACTTGCTCTTTCTGATCATCTCCTCTGCGATGATATTGCTTCAACATGTTTATGTGACATCACCATTTCTTCTTCCTATGCGCAGGAGTATCTTTCAGGTAACTCACTGCACTAACCCTCCTAACTATTGTGTAGGAACCACTGAATTTCACTTTCAGGGGCTCACCCTGCAAAGGTAATAATACCAATACTTCATGTTGTCTGTGACATCTTTTGATGATCTGCTTCTATCACTGCTTGTTTGTCCCTACAACCACACCACCCCCCTCCACTTCTCTCCCCTGACCCAACACCCCACCCTACACACCTTAAACCAGTTTATATTTCACCCCTTCCTTGGATTCACCTAGTTCTGTTGAAGGGTCATGAGGACTCGAAACGTCAACTCTTTTCTTCTCCACCGATGCTGCCAGACCTGCTGAGTTTTTCCAGGTAATTCTGTTTTTGTTTTGGATTTCCAGCATCTGCAGTTTTTTTGTTTTTACCAATACTTCATCTCCTGCTTGGGACATACTACATTTAGCTAATGTAGTACAGGTGTATCCCTACAAATTTTCTTATGCTTCCTAATGTTTATCTGCCCATTCTTTCATTCTGGCTTGTGAGATTTTTAAGTGCTCTTGTGCTGCTTTACACGCTCCTGTGAGTCTTTCTAGAGACGTGGACACGTAATCCAACATGGAGGACTTATCTTTCGGCTTCAGGAACTTTTCTTTAATCAATTTTAATGGACCTCTTATTTCATGACCATAGATCAATTTGAATGGATTAAATCCAGTTGATTCATTTGGACAATCTCTGGTAGCAAATAGTAAGAAATCTAATCCTTTGTCCCAATCCATTGGGTATTCATGGCAATAGGTCTTAATCATGGCTTCAAGAGTCTGATGGTATCTCCCTCAAGTTCCCTGTGTCTGTGGATGATAGGTGGTAGACTTTAGTTGTTTGATACCCAAATTGCTGATTATGTCCTGGAAAATTTTGGACATGAAGTTAGAACCTTGGTCAGATTGTATTTCAACTGATAGGCCATAACAATTGAAAAACGGAGTTAACTTTTCCACTACCGTCTTCGCTGTTATTATCCTTAAAGGAATAGCTTCTGGAAACCGAGTTGTCAAATCCATGATTGTAAGGATATGTTAATGTCCTGCTTTTGTTTTGGGTGATGGTCCTACACAATCTACTAATACCTGACTAAATGGTTCTTCAAAAACTGGTATGGGTATTAAAGGTGCTGGTTTGAGTACATGTTGAGGTTTACCTACTACCTGACATGTATGACATGTTCTACAAAATGGTGCTATGTCTTTATGAAGTCTTGGCCAGGTAAAATGCCTGTTTATTGACACTTGGGTTTTCTGTATTCTTACATGTCCTGCCATGGGAATCTCATATGCTACTCGCAATACCTCTTTACGATATTTGGGCACTACCATTATCCGGTGAACAACCATCCATTCCTCATTTTCAGGTCTGTGATGGTGTTTCCACTTCCTCATCAGAACTCTGTTTTTAAGGTAATATCACTCTAGGACCCCTTCAGCCTCAGCTTCAGTGTGAGCTGACTGTGCTAACTAGTTTAATTCTGGATCTGCTTTCTGAGCCTCGATTAATGAAGACATGCCAAACACTTCCTTTGAATTATCCTCGTCCTTAAAGAAAATTTTGGCTACTCAAACATCTGCTCGTAGTATTACTTTGACCTCTGGTGATGGACTTTGTTTAGCCATTGCTCTGCTCACCACACACGATGGAAAAATACCAGGAACTTGTTCTTGTAACTGCTCCGTCTCTTTAGCCTCTCTCGGACTTTCCGTAATTATGTGCGAAGCTTTAACCTTCACTCCTGCCAAATCATTCCCCAGGAGTAAATCAACTCCATCCATGGGTAATTTCTTAACCACTCCTACAACCACCGATCCAGACAACAAATCACACACCAATTGCACTTTGTACAATTCAGGAAATACTCTCCACTTATCCTGTTTACCAATTCTTTAGCTTTCATTGAAATTTCTGGAAGGAAAGTTAGATTCTTCTCCAGCATAGGAGTTTGAGTAGCTCCTGTGTCCCTTAATATAGTTATGGGTTTAGTTGCATCATTTGGTGGAAAAGGGGCATCTTCCCTTTAGACGAAAACCCTTTTTATCTCTCATCTACCTTATTCACTTCACCTACATTCACAGCAGTGTTTATCTCCAGACCCTTGTTTATAGTTAAAGCTACAATTTGATCAGTAACATTTTCTTTTTGAGTTCCCTTTTTGGACTCACTCTTACAAACTCCAATAAATCCCATGGGCTTCCCTCACAACTTCCAGCATTCTGGACGAATGTGTCCCAATTTATTACAGTGGTAACACTTTGTCTTTCAAGTTTCACCTCCACCTTCAGTGCCTTCCTTCCTGATCTGGGGAGGAGATCTCAAAGTATTCCTAGCTATCCGTTCTTTACCCTGGTTACTCACCTTCCTTTCACTCTCTCATTTCTATCCTTTTCAAATTTATGGGGGTGGTTTGGTTTTATGGATCAGATCAATTGTCAGCCATTACTGCTGCCTGTCTAGAAGTTGCAATCCTTTGGTCTTCAACATGGTTTCTTATTATAGAAGATAGGGAGTTTTTAATTTCTTCCAAGAGAATGGTCTATCTGAGAACTTCATCGGTAGTTTCAACTCCTAATGCTCATATCCGTCTGTCAAAATTACTTTGCTTAACCCTTTCAAATTCAATGTAAGTTTGCCCAGGCTGTTTCCTTAAGTTTTGAAACTTTTGTCTATATGCTTCAGGGATCAACTCATATGCACTCAAAATTGCCTTTTTCACCACATCATAATCCCTAAAAACCTCCTCTGACAGTGAGGCATAAATTTACTGTGCTCTACCTGACAATTTGCTTTGCATGGGCAATGTCCAGTTTTCCTTGGGCCAGTTCATCTGTTTCGCTATCTTCCCAAATGAAATAGAGAGTGCTTCAACATCCCTTTCCTCAAATTTTGGAAGAGCTTGTACAACTTTAAACATCTCCCCACTGGGTTCTAATCTGGAAATAAGTCCTGCCTCACCTCCTGGTGTCTCTTTTTTAACTGCAGCTTTTGAAGCTGGAATTCTCTCTCTCTTTTTCTCTTTCCCCCTTTCCTAACATCGCCATTTCTAATTCCCTCTGGGGATTAAGTTTTTTCATTTCCATTTCTGTTTTCTTTCCCATGCCTGCCTCTCTGCCTGTTTCCTTTGGAATGCTCTTTCTCTTTCCTTTTCGGTTGCCTCTAGTTCCAAATTCTTTATTTGCAACTGAATTTGAGCCCATTCCAATGAATCACCCCTTGGAGAACTCGGTCCCTCAGGTATTCCTTCCAGTGTTAAATGCTGTGCCATCTCTTTGGATTTTCTCTGCCTTCCTAGCTTTAACATGCAATCCTACTCTTAATTTACTTGCCAATTGGATTAACCTGGCTTTTGGAATCCCTTGTAAAATCGTCTGGGACGTCTCTTCCACTTGCAGGAATGTTTTAGCAGTTTCCAGTGTTATCTTAGTTTGATAGTACAAACTGATGTTTGATATCAAGCCGCACTGTTCCCCGAGCCATGACCAATGTGAGAAGTTGGATTAGACCACCAGATTGCTCCAATTCTACCTAACTGGCTAATTTAGGTTAACAGAGTACGAGCATCAGGTTTGTAAACTTAATAAGTAAATAACTGTTTATTAAACAAATTGTCTGTAACCAGTGGCAAAAGAAAGAAATATGAACTGCTCACTTTTAACTCGATAACCTAAACTCTACCCCTTCTTAACCCCCGCCCACACACACACACACACACACACACACACACGACATGCAGAACACGGATTTTAATAGTGAGATAAAACAGTTCAATAGCACCAATCCCGAGTTCAGAATTAGATGGATTAACTTTGATTGATTTCTTCCAAATTCCTTGCAGGTTGTTGTGGCTGACATGAAGCACTTGCAGTCTGTGGTTCTCTGGTTGAAACTTGCTTTTAATGTCTCTACTGGTAATTGCCCCTTTTTCCTACTGACGAGGGGTTCTCAAAGAAAGCAGGATACAGCAATGTGAGGAATAGGCAGCTAGCTGCTATGGTAGGATTACTGAAGTCATACAAAACACAGGAGAGAGAGGTTTCAGGCCTTTCCACTTATCAGGCTAGGAGCTGATCAATTGCACCATCCTCACACAGAACCTGGCCACTTGGTCAGGAGCCAATCAAAACGCCTTTGCTAGGCAGTCTGGTCTTAAACCAGGTTCCCTTTCCAGCACCGTTCTGTCCAACTAGGCACACACTGTTCCAGGAGATAGCAACACTATAGATTTTCTCCTTCCTGCTCTCGTGAACATCAGCCTTAGTAGTTTTTAAAGCCACAGTCCAAGATAAAATAAAAATATGTTCTTTATAATATTGCTAATCCAGTTCAGTTTCTGGTGAATGGTAACTCCCAGGATGTTGACTGTTGGACATTCAGCAATGGTAATGCCATTGAATGTCAACGGACAGTGGTTAGGTTCTCTCTTGTTGGAGGTGGTCATCACCTGGCACTTGTGTGGTGCCAATGTTGCTTGCCACTTGTCAGTCTCGTCACTTGTCATGAGAGTAAATTTGCAAGGAACATAAAAGCAGACAAAGTTTCTATAAGTATGTAAAAAGAAAATGATTGGTGAAGACAAATGTAGGTTCCTTACAGTCTGAAATGGAGAATTTATAATGGCAACTGGGAAATGGCAGAGTAATTAAACAACTACTTTTGTTCTGTCTCCATGGAGGAAGACACAAATAACTTCCCGGAACTACTAGGGAACCAATGGTCTAGTGAGAAGGAGGAATTGAAGGAAATTAGTATTAATGAAACAATAGTGCTGGAGAAATTAATGGGATTGAAAGTCAATAAATCCCCATGCTCTAATAATCTGCATCCAGTGTACTAAAGGAGGCAGCCATGGAGATAATGGATGTATTGATTGTCCTCTTTCAAAATTCTGCAGTTTCTGGAAAAGTACTAGCAGATTGGAGGCAAATGTAAAACCCCTATTTAAAAAAGAAGGGAAGGAGAAAACAGTGTATTACAGACCGGTTAGACTATAAAATGCTAGACAAAAACAGAATTACCTGGAAAAACTCAGCAGGTCTGGCAGCATCGGCGGAGAAGAAAAGAGTTGACGTTTCGAGTCCTCATGACCCTTCGACAGAAGGAAAAATGGTAGGAAAAATGCTAGAGTCCATTATAAAGGACGTGACAACAGGACACTTAGAAAATATCAGTGGGATTGGACCAAGTCAACATGGATTTATGAAAGGGAAATCATGTTTGACAAATCTTCTGGAGTTTTTTGAAGAACTAGTAGAATTGATAATGGAGAATCAGTGGATGTGGTGCATTTGGATTTTCAGAAAACTTTTGAACCACATAAGGGGTTGGTGGGTAAAATTAAAGCACAAGGGATTGGGGTTTATATATTGGCATGGATTGAGAATTGGTTGACAGACGGGAGGCAGGGGGTAGGAATAAATGAGTCTTTTTCGGAGTGGCAGGTGGTGACTAGTGAGGTACCACAGGGATCAGTGCTTGGGCACCAGCTATTCACAATATACATCAATGATTTAGATGAGGGAATCAAATGTAATATTTCCAAGTTCGCTGATTACACAAAACTAGCTGGGAATGTGAGTGGTGAGGAGGGTGTTAAGAAGCTTAAGGACAATTTATTCAAGTTGAGTGAGTGGCCAAATACATGGCAGGTGCAGTGTAACGTGGGTAAGTGTGAAGTTATCCACTTTGGTAGGAAAAACAGAATGGCAGAGTATTATTTAAATAGTGATAGATTGGGAAATGTTGATGTACAAAGGGACCTGGGTGTCCTTGTACACCAATCACTGAAAGCAAGCATGCAGGTGCAGCAAGCAGGTAAAAAGGCAAATAGTGTGTTGGCCTTCCTTGCAAGAGGACTTGAGTACAGGAGCAAGGATGTCTTACTGCAGCTGTACAGGGCCTTGGTGAGACCACACCTGGAGTACCGTGTGCAGTTTTGGTCTCCTTAACTAAGAAAGGATATACTTGCCACAGAGGGAGTGCAGCAAAGGTTCACCAGACTGATTCCTGGGATAGCGGGATTGCCATATGAGGGGTGATTTGGCCAACTAGGCCTGTATTCACTGGAGTTTTGAAGAATGAGAGGGGATTTCAATGAAATGTTTAAAATTCTGACAGGGCTGGACAGACTGGACGCAGCTGGGGAGGGGGGTGTCTGGAACAAGGAGTCACAATTTCAGGATACAGGGTAGACCACTTAGGACTGAGATGAGGAGAAACTTCTTCACTCAGAGGCTGGTGAACCTATGGAATTCTCCACCACAGAGGCTGTGGAGGCCAAGTCACTGAATGTATTTAAGAAGGAAATAGATAGATTTCTGGACATTAAAGGGTCAAGGGATATGGGGAGAGAGTGGGAGTACGGCGTTGTGATAGAGGATCAGTCTTGATCACATTGAATGGCGGAGCAGGCTCGAAGGACTGAATGACCAACTACTGCTCCTATTTTCTATGTTTCTATGTAGACCAAGCCTGGATACTATGCAGGTCTAACCGCATTTGGACATGGACTGCTTCACTATCTGAGAGTCGGGAATGATGTTGAACATTGTGCAATCATCCCCACTTCTGACCTTATGATGGAAGGAAGGTCATTGACAAAGCAGCTGAAGATGGTTTGACCTAGGACACTACCCTGACAGTTCAATGAACAGTTACAGGGAAATTGTTTACAGTCCAGTTCCTTCAACACATTGGCATCTCCTGGATTATGCCATTGTTCAAATCAAAGATCTAAGTGATGTCTGTAGCAGTCACTCCATGCAGAGCAGTCACTGCTGCCTGGTGGACTTGTTTGATTGATAATGAACATCCACCTAGCACCAAGGCATCACAAGGCCCAAAATCCAAGAGGAAGAAGATCAATGTCACAGCCCTAAAGCAGCCCGGCCAAAGAGAACCTTTGTCCCCCAGCAGGATGGAAAAAAAAAAACGCTTCAAAAGCACTCTAAAGCTCCCCTTGAAGCGTGGTGGCATTGACAATAATTTTGGGAGGAGTTTGCTACCAATCCTTCAAAACGGGCAACAACTTTTCCATCAAGATGCTTCATGCTTTGAGTCCCAATGCCTTAATGACGCAGATGGGGGCAGAGAGGGTAAGAAAATGAAGTAAATCCTGCACTTCAGATCCTACTACCTCATGGGACACTCTGCTGCATGTGCCCAAAGGTCTCTGGGTCAAGAGTTGACCTGTTCAATCACATGAAGACCCATGGCAGAAACTTGCAACTCTGAGTGGACGTCATCCTGGAATTGAGGGACAGCCAACAACGCCAGCCATCAACACCTTTCTGAGAGTTTGGGAGATTCATAGTAAATTCAGAGCCTGTGCTATTGTCTCCAAGCATAAAAACATCACACCTTCTTCCCAGTAAAACAAACAAGCCCTCTTTTGAACAACCACCCAGGCTTATTGTCAGTCTCATGATCCCCTTCATTTACCCTAAATTTAAAGCTATAGTCCCAAAGTATAATAATCTTATACATCTCATAATTGTAACCACCTCCTACTGACACTCAGACACCGAGCTATTTAAAACAAAAACAGAATTACCTGGAAAAACTCAGCAGGTCTGGCAGCATCGGCGGAGAAGAAAAGAGTTGACGTTTCGAGTCCTCATGACCCTTCGACAGAACTTGAGTTCGAGTCCAAGAAAGAGTTGAAATATAAGCTGGTTTAATGTGTGTGGGGGGGGGGGGAGCGGAGAGAGAGAAGTGGAGGGGGGGTGTGGTTGTAGGGACAAACAAGCAGTGATAGAAGTAGATCATCAAAAGATGTCAGCGAGCTATTTACTTGGATGGGTTTGAATGGGGGATGTAAGTCAGGTGGGGGCAGTCATGCCTTCTTGATGTTTTATACATGATGCAGATCAGGCCTTAGTGTGATGGAGTTGTGAGAACAAGAAGTGAAGAGATGCTGACAGGAGTGCACACGTTTAAACTACTACGCCCTGGAATTGTAGAGGTAATGAAACGTAATGAAAGTCAGTTCCTCGTCTATCACTGAATGTTCCCTTTTTTTGTTTAATCCTGTTCTAGATTTTTATTTATTTTGTTTCTAGCTATGCCAGACTTTAAATGAAAGCATACCACACGAATGCAGAATCCAGGCTTCTCCTTTTGTTTTATTTTACAGTTGCTTTATCTTGGGGAAGGAGTAACAGATGGTGAGATGCACCATGAAGCAGTAGGCACTGTGCCCAGCCTCAATCGACCCGAGTTCTGCTGCTCAAACAAATGGAAAAGATCTGATTTTTAATCAACAATTAGGACAGAGAGATGGGGGAAGGGGAGAAGTCGGCAATAAGCAGACCTCAGGTTAACCGGGTATTTTAAATCCTTTTATGGGTGAAACTGGTCCAGTCATGAACTTGTGCTTTGGTTCAGATTGTCCCTGGATGTGGTTCAAGAACTTCGACAATGTTCTGTTTTGACAGGAACCCTAAGCAAACCCAGCTGCTCTTAAGAGTGACACAAGTTGCCTTTTTCCCTCAGGGTTGGGCTGTACCAAAATGGAAAGTTACAATGCATCATCTTCTTGCGCAAGTGTTATCATATTCCACAAGTTCAAAGTAATTCCAATTTATTTTTGGGATTGTTTCAAAGGTCTTACACAGCTGGCAGTGCTGCGGAAGTTTTTCCCAATTTTGTGTTATTATTGTTGCTTTCTCAAGCCACACACTTGTGGCAAAAGTAGGCTTCACTTCAGAGCTGTTTACAAAAGCCCTTTGTTCAGATTACCTAATGTAGTGGGAAATGCTGCGTTCAAACCCTTAGAATGAACAGGAAATGTCAGTCAAACCTTGGCAATGAGTTCAAGGGACGAACACAGAGCAAACTCAATTCAGCATGTGGAGCTTAGTTTGTTTTTGTAATTCTGAACATTTTTAAACTTATCTGAGTGACTGATATTCCTAAAAAGCTGGACAGGTGTGCTTACAAGGAACTTTACAGTGCTGAAATAGGCCATTGGGTCCAATATGTCAGAGTTTAAGCTCCAGACCAGCCTCCTTTCATCCTATTCATCTTGTCCAATTAGCCTACTCCCTTCTCTTTCAGTACCCAAGTGCATTTATATCTACCTCAACTGCTCCCTGTGGTAATGGGTTCCATGTTCTCACCACTCTCTAGGTAAAAAGTTTGCTGAACCTTTATAAATCACTGATTAGGTCTCAGCTGGACTATTATGCATAATTCTGGGCAGCACACTTTATTTATTCTTTCATGGGATGTGGGTGTCACTGGCAAGGTCAGCATTTGTATTGCCCTTGAACTGAGAGGTTTGCTAGGCCATTTCAGAGGACAGTTAAAAGTCAACCACATTGTTGTGGGTCTGGAGTCACATGTAGGCCAGACCAGGTAAGGACAGCAGATTTCCTTCCCTTAGGGCATTAGTGAAGCAGATGGGTTTTTACAACAATCGATGATAGTTTCATGGTCACCATGACTGAGACTAACTTTATATTCCAGGCGCAGGATTTTCCACTCAGCAGCTGGGCACATGCTCGACTCAAATGAGCATAAAATGATGCACAATAACATTGGGCGAGTGTCCCGACATCATCGCGCACTTGCGCGATATTTCAGTCAGTGGGCGTGCGCAGGAGTGGGCAGCGTGCCCACTGACAATTAACTTGCCTATTAAGGCCATTAAAGTAATCATTAAATGCAATTTTTCACTGCCTATCCAACCTTACGGTTGGCGGGTAGGCGAAAAGGCCAAAGGGCCTTGGGTTTTTTAGGATACCTCATCCACGGGCGGGATGATGTTTCCAACCACTATTAAAAATTAAATAGAAATGTAAACATTTCATTAATAACATGTCGCTGCTCATGTGACAGACTCACATGAGGGGATACGTTTTTAGCATTTTTAAAATCTTCCTTTTTTTATTTTCAAATATCTTCATCCCGCTAAGGCAGCTCTGTGCCTCAGGGAACTTTTCCTGCGCACACCCACGCTCATGTATCTGGATCCATGGCCTATAAGCCTGTCAGGAGCCAAGATCTATAGGCCTGTCAGGAGCAAGGACCTATAGGCCTGTTAGGAAGGAGCCAGGAACTATAAGCCTGTCAGCCAGGACTTATAAGCCTGTCAGGAGCCAAGATCTATAGGCCTGTCAGGAGCAAGGGCCTATAGACCTGTCAGGAGACAGGGCCTATAGGTCTGTCAGGAGCCAGGAACTATAGGCCTGTCAGGATCCAGGGCCTGTAGGCCTCTCAGGAGCCAGGACCTGTAGGCCTGTCAGGAACCAGATCTGGTAGGCTTGTCAGGAGACAGGGCCTATAGGCCTGTCAGGACCCAGGACCTATAAGCCTATCAGGAGCCAGGGCCTATAGGCCTATCAAGAGCCAGGACACACCTATAGGCCTATCAGAAGCCAAGAACAATAGGCCTGTCAGGAGACAGGACCTGTAGGCATGTCAGAAGATAGGGCTTATAGGCCTGTCAGGAGCAAGGACCCATAGGCCTGTCGGGAGTTAGGGCTTCTAGGCCTGTCAGAAGCCAGGACCTACAGGCCTGCCAGGAGCCAGGGCCTGTAGGCCCGTCAGGAGCCAGGAACTATAAGCCCGTCAGGACCCAGGGCCTATCGGCCTGTCAGGACCCAGGAACTATAGGTCTGTCAGGAACCAGGGTTTGGAAAACAGAGCCTAAAGACCTATCAGGCATAAGCGTCTATAGTCCTGTCTGGCCTACTGCAGGGTGACCTGTGACCCCCATAACTTTGGGAAACTGGAGGTTGACTGGAAACTCACAGTCAGCTTCCATTACCTACCTTCAATGAAGCTCTTAACAAACTGAATTTCATGCCCATTTCGTGGTCAGGGGCAGCCTTCCTGAGCCCAAACTCACCTCCCCAAAAAATGGTTGGTACCGGGAGCAGTGGCCTGAGACTGACACTTTGGGCTGGCACCGCTTTTTTCAGACCTCCAGTCTGCCTCTGTTTCTGGCCATGAGGGGTGGAGGGGGTGCCTGGAACTTCAAGTTTCCCCCCATCACCCTCCTTACCCCATGTTTCACTGAGGAACTGTTTCTTGAAGCAATGTTTTTTTTGCACAATACCCGAATCAGATAGGATGAACTGGGCAGTTTAGATATACTATTGCTGCAGAATGGTGAAAGGGAGGTTTCTGTTGTACATTAATGAGATTAGTGCCTGTCAGAGGCACCCTTGCCCCGGCAACATACATAAAGAAATCACAATTCAGCATAAAGCCATCGTAACTGCAAACTGCTGTCAAAATTTGTGAACTAGATTAAAGCAATCATTTATTAATTGCATTGTCTACGCCAGTAATCTGCTTGGTGACCATTAACCCGGCTGCCACAAGTCAAAGTCGAGGAAGATGAATGCTTGTTTACTCAGTGTTTTAAAACTGCTCTCTGGGACTTGACCAAAGGGGCTGCTCTTCACCTGTGTGACAAGGCAGCGAGTGTTTGCACACTGGATAATCACAGAGAATGCTATAGCTGGACCTGTATGGGCAGCTGCCCCAAAGGGCCAACGCCTCGGGCACATCCTGCCCTTTATAGTCCCATGTTTTGGCATAATTGGATGCCTCAAGGGAAGAATTTGCATTTATATAGCACCTTTCACAACTTCAGGTCACTCCAAAAGGCTTCACGGCCAGCTAATTAACTTTGAACTGTGGGCAGGTCGGAAACGTGACAGCTAACTTTTGCACAGCCAGCTCCCGCAAACAGCAAAGAATACAAAGCTGATCATCTGTTTTATTGACAATTGAGGGAAATATATTGGCCAGGGACCAAGGAGAACTCGCCAGCTCTTCTTCGAAAAGTGCCATGGGATCCTTTACATCCACCAGAGAGGGAAGGCAGGGCCTCAGTTTAATATCTCATCCAAAAGATGGCACCCCTAACAGTGTCCAAATTACCTGTTCAAATCTCTAGAGTGAGACTTTAACCCGTGACCTTCTGACTCAGCAACAAAAATGAAACCAACTGAGTTTTGCTTAACACTGAGTATTTCTTAAATGGTGAGAGGTTGGGAAGTGGTGGTGTCCAAAGAGACCTGGGTGTCCTTGTTTATGAGTCAGTAAAAGTTAGCATATAGGTGCAACAAGCAATTCGGAAGGCAAATGGTACATTCATCGCAAGGGGATTTGAGTACAGGCGTAAAGACATCTTTCTGTAATTGCAAAGAGCCTTGGTGAGATCCTACCTGGAGTATTGTGAACAGTTTTGGTCTCTTTATCGAAGGAAGGATATACTGCCATAGAGGGAGTGCAATGAAGGTTCACCTGACTGAATCCAGGGATGGTGGGATTGTCTTACAAGGAGAGATTGAAGAGACTGTGTCTGTATTCTCTAAAGTTTCGAAGAATGAGAGGTGATCTCATTGAAACTTACAAAATTCTTACAGGGTACGACAGGGTAGATGTGGATATGATATTTTCCCTGACTGGTGGGTCTAGATCCAGGGGAACAGTCTCAGAATAAGGGGCAGGCCATTTAAAACTGAGATGAGGAAGAATTTCTCCACTCAGAGGCTGGTGAATCTTTGGAATTCTCTACCCCAGAGGGCCGTGGAAGCTCAGTCATTGAGCATGTTCAAAACAGAAATCAATAATTTTCTGGAGACTAATGAGTATGGGTATGGAGACTGTATGGGGAAATGGTGTTGAGGTGGATGATAAGCCATGATCTAATTGAATGGTGGAGCAGACACGATGGGCGGAATGGCCTACTCCAACTCCTATGTTCCTATGTTTTGAGTAGACAGAGGGAAAGATGGATGAAACATAGCAATGCAGAATCTTGGAATGTGAATATATATCACCATAAGATATTTTTATATTGATGCTACACATGGAGCAATGAGAGAATATAAGTGGGGAGCGAAACACTCTGAGATATTGGATCTCAGAAGAGAATTCCTGGATCATTTTACGTGTGTATAGTTTGCTTGTGATAAATCAGATTGTGCCAGTAGCAGCAAGAATACAACTTCACATTATCTCCATAAGAGTTACTGAACCACTTGCTGTATCCCTGACCATATTGTCCTACAAGGGGGTGAGGGGGGGGGGGGGTGGTGGTGAGAGGTGATAATATGATTCAACAGCTTTAATGTCACACCAAAATCCCAAAGTGCTCCACAAGAGTATTATCAATCAAATGTTGACACTGAGCTTTAAGGGGAGGTGGTGGTGTAGTGGTACTGCCAATGGCGGGTGAGAAAACGCAGAGTCAAAGAGGCTGGTTTTAGGAAGTATCTTAAAGGTGAAAGCAAGGCAGAGCAGTGTAGGGAGGGAATTTCAGAGTTCAGGGCCTAGGCAGCTGAAGGCCTTGTGGGAGAGCGATTAAAATCATGGCAGTTCAAAAGCAAGATTTGGAGAAACCCTGATATCTCAAAGGGTAGTGGGGCTGGAGGATGTTACAAGGGGCATGGCCATGCAGGGAGTTGAATAAAAAAGATAAGAATTTTTAATTCATCATATGGGAATATTTGGTGAAATGTGAGATTGAAACAGATGTGTAAACAGGAGGAAGACAAGAAAGGCTTGCATTTATATAGGATCTTTCGCAGCCACAGCCAATGAAGGAATATTGAAGGGTAACCACTGTTGTCATGTAGGAAATGTGGCAGCCAGGTTGCACACAGCAAGATGTGTTTGTAACCTAACCATCAGCTTTTGTGAATTGATTGAGGGATTAAACATTGGACAGGACATCGGGGATAATGCCTCTGCTCTTCTTCGAATTAATGCCACGAGATATGTTACATCCACTCAAGTAGGCAGCCTGGGCCACAATTTAATGTCACATTCAAAAGGCAGCACTTGCAACATTGCAGCACTCCCTCAGTACTGACCCTCTGACAGTGCAGCACTCCCTCAGTACTGACCCTCTGACAGTGCAGCACTGCCTCAGTACTGACTCTTTGACAGTGCAGTATTCCTTCAGTACTGACCCTTTGACAGTGCAGCACTCCCTCAGTACTGACCCTCTGACAATGCAGCACCCCCTCAGTACTGACTCTCTGCCAGTGCAGCACTCCCTCAGTATTGACCCTCTGACAGTGCAGCACTCCATCAGTACTGACTCTTTGACAGTGCATTATTCCTTCAGTACTGACCCTCTGACAGTGCAGCACTCCCTCAGTACTGACCCTCTGACAATGCAGCACTCCCTCAGTATTGACTCTCTGACAGTGCAGCGCTCCCTCAGTACTGACCCTCTAACAGCACAGCACTCCCTCAGTACTGACTCTTTGACAGTGCAGTATTCCTTCAGTACTGACCCTTTGACAGTGCAGCACTCCCTCAGTACTGACTCTCTGACAGTGCAGCACGCCCTCAGTACTAGCCCTCCGACAGTGCAGCACTCCCTCAGTACTGACAGTCCGACAGTGCAACACTCCCTCAGTACTGGCCCTCCGACTGTGCAGCACACCCTCAGTACTGACCCTCTGACAGTGCAGCACTCCCTCAGTACTGACCCTCTGATAGTGCAGCTCTCCCTCAGTACTGACCCTCTGACGGTGCAGCACTCCTTCAGTACTGACCCTCTGACAGTGCAGCACTCCCTCAGTACTGAACCTCTGACAATGGAGTGCTCCTTCGGTACTGACCCTCCGACAGTGCAGCACTCCCTCAGTACTGACCCTCTGACAGTGCAGCACTCCCTCAGTACTGAACCTCTGACAATGTAGTGCTCCTTCATTACTGCACTGGATTGTTAGCCTTGATTTTTATGCTCAAAGTGGAGCGTTAAGCCAGAATCCTCTGTCTTAGAGGAAACAAGCTACCAAATGAACTGTATACGACGCACAATGAAGACGGTGCAGTGGTACTGTCCCTGGATTTATAACCCAGAGACATTCAAATCCTACCATGGCAGCTGTTGGAATGAAAAATCAACAAATAAATCTGGAATCTGTAATGGTGACTGTTAACAATTACCGTTTGAGGAAGAAAGTCTGCTGTCCTTAGCTTGCATGTGACTCCAAACACACACTAATGTGGTTGACTCTTAACTGTTCTCAGAAAGCCACTCTTTTCAAGAGCAATTAGGGATGGGCAACAAATGCTGGCCTTGCCACCGACACCCACATCCCATGAAAGAACTTTTAAAAAGACAAGAGAATAACTTGGGACCAAAATTCTGGTTTGCTCTGCAGGTTTTCCAGATGGTGGCTTTCTGAGTCTGGAAGTGCTGCCTGAGGAGGTTTGATCTGCACCCTCCTCCCCTCAGACAACCTGCCCTCAGACAACCTCCCTTCAGACAACCTGCCCTCAGACAACCTCCCTTCAGACAACCTCCCTTCAGACAACCTCCCCTCAGACAACCGCCCTGGCTTCAAAACAAATGGTACAGGATATGAAATACCCATATACTAAATAACATTTACAAAAGCACATTTGTTTTGAAAAGTGAAAACGTGTTCTGGAGGAATATTTGCTAAGAGCCTGGTCCAAATCTTGATACAGTTCAGTCTGAAAGCGAACATTGTTTAAGGCAAGTTGCATATTAGAATGCATGTGCATCATGGAGTGATCCCGTGGTGATGCTCAGTGGAGGGGGAGGGGCGTTTTCTCTAAGAAGAAGCACATAGCTGAGCAACATTCGTGTGTCTGCCACAGCTCTGCAGCGAGCCTTTCTCATCTGGTGCCAATATTCGCACTGCTGCATCTGCACTTTTGCTTTTTGCTCCATTTAAATTCCAGATGCGCCTCCCAGGCAGTAACAGAATCTAGCTCATTCCTCCTCAGAACTTCAAACCCATCCTTCCGTACTCTTCAATTTTCTTTCAAAACCCAAACTTAGCCTTGCCCGACCTCTTGTGTATGTCAATTACCTTTGCTCCTTCCCATTCCAGTGACACCCTGGAGCCTTGACCTTCGACCTCGGCTTTTGGTTCTCTGAAAACAAGCTGACTCAAGGGTGTGGAAAGCTGTGGACCCGGGGACAGGAAAAGTCAGATAGCATTTATCACCCTCTCGTCTGCTTGTTACAGAGGACAATAGTGAAGGAAGCACAGTCCAAATTAAAGTGATAAACACTTTGATTGACTCAGGTTTGTGAGAACACTGCTGTTTTAGAAGGTGACAAGAGGTTCACAATTAAATTTGCTGCTTCCCAGAGATGTAAGTGAAAGTGCACAATAACATGAAGCAAAAGTGCAGACTCAAGAAGTAGCTGGGGGGAGGGTGCACTATTTAATCTAATCAATAGAAGCTTGCACGTACATGGTCTGGAATTCCACTTCATATGTGAAATATATGATGACAGAATATTTTAACCCCCGGTGCACCACCCAACTGTCTGCACCCACTAAGATCAGTGAGAGTCAGCCAAGACTGGAGCTCCTAGAACGCGCACTGAATTAGTCAGCCACACTTTTGGAGGGCTTCGGGGAGGTCACAGAAGAGATGGCTCCAGGGGGTAAGGGATTTGCAGTCGTATAGCTAGACTGGAGAAGCCAGGGTTGTTCTCAGAAGGTGAGGGGAGATTGTTTAAAAATAACAAAGAATTTAGGTTGAGTCAATAAAAATAAACTTTCGCTAACCAAAGCCCAAGGTGATTGGTAAAAGGACACAAAGTGACGTGAGGCCAACTTCAATTTGTGGTTGGGGTTTGGAATATGTGGCCTGATAGGGTGGTGGATATGGATTCAGTCGATTGGTTACAGCACAGAAGCAGGCCATTCATCCTGTGATGTCCATGCTGGCTCCCCAAAATGAGATTTGCTGACAAAGGGAATTGGATGAATTATGAAGAAGACCAAATTGCAGGATTATGGGGAAAGGGACGAGGGAGTGGGGCGAGCTGAATTGCTCTTCGAAAGAGCCAGCAGAGACACGACGACTGAATGGCCTTGATCGGCACGATCCTGTTCAATGATGCGATGAAGTGTGAAAACATTGCCATGGTTACCAAATCTTACTGCACATGTTGCAGGAGAGTTGATCACATCAGGTCACCTGATCATCTGATCATGTGAGGTCTGATCACGAGGCTTGATCACATGACACTTTCCTGCCCTTTCTAACTGCCAGCCAGGGAAGAGGCAAACAAAAGCAGCCTATTGCCAGCACCGCATGAGCTCTCAGTTCAGTGAGGTCTCGGGCAGAAGGTCAGGAGCTGTAGGGGAGATTTCAAACTAGGCTGGAAGGATTGTCAGAGAAGCATTGATGATCACGGGAGGGTCTGGCATTGGCCCATGTCCTTTAATTGTGAGGTTCAGAGAAGAAACTCCGCTCATTCTAGCACAGTCAGGGAAATATATTTCAAAATCATAATTTGCTGATAGCAGATGGGTGCGAACCAAACTTACACTGAGGTCCTCAAGCAAGCGTTAGTGACCTTATTTGCACATGTACTGGGTGGCAATTTTTTTGGTCTTTTCCTAATACAGTGCACATGTAGCCCTCAACCAATCTCAGCCTCCCCAAAGAGAATATTTGGTCATTATCACATTGCCGTTTGTGGGATCTTGCTGTGCACAAATTGACTGCCTTGTTTCCTACAATACAAGAGTGACTGCACTTCAGAAGCACCGCACTGGTTGCAAAGCACTTTTGAGGTGTCCTGAAACCATGAAACATGCTATATAGAATCATCAAAAGTTTCTGGCACTCGACCCATCATATCTGTGCCACTGAAATACGAGCCGTCTGGCCGAATCCCACTTTCCAGCAATTGGTCTGTAGTCCTCCAGGTTAAGGCTCTTGAGGTTCATATCCAGACACCTTTTAAATGGGTTGATGGTTCCTGCCTCTGTGACCCTTTCAGGCCGTGAGTTCCAGAGCCTCATCTCCCATCTAATCTTTCTCCCAATCATTTTAAATCTATGCCCCCTCGTCATTGACCTCTCTGCTAAAGGAAATAGGCCCGTCCCATCCACTCTATCCAAGCCCCTCAATCAAATCTCCCCTCAGCCTCCTCTGTTCCAAGGAGAACAACCCCAGCCAATCCAATCTCTCCTCATAGCTGCAGTTTTCCTGTCCTGGCAACATCCTGGTTAAATCTCCTCTGTACCCTCTCTAATGCAATCACATCCTTCCTGTAATGAGGTGACCAGAACTCCGCATTGGACACAAATTGTGGCCTAACTAATGATTTATACAGTTCCAGAATAACTTCCCTTCTCATATATATCATACCTGGGCTAATAAATGAAAGGATTCCATTTGCCTCCATTAACCACCTTATCGACCTGTCCTGCTACCTTCAGAGATCTGTGGACATTCACTCCAAGGTCACTCACTTCCTCTACACCTCTTAATATCTTCCCATTTATTGTGTATTTCCTTTGCCTTGTTTGACCTCCTCAAATGCATCACCTCACACTCCTCTGGGTTGAATTTCCATTTGCCACTTTCAATATCAGTCCGTTGATATCTTCCTGCAGTCTACAGCTATCCTCCTCACTATCTACCACGTAGCCGATTTTTGTGTCATGCGCAAACTTCTTGATCATCCCCCTACATTTATGTCAAAGTCATTAATGTATACCACAAAAAGCAGGGGACCTAGGCCTAAGCCCTACAGATCCCCACTGGAAACAGCCTTCCAGTCACAAAAACACCGTCAATAATTATCCTTTGTTTCCCTGCCGCTGAGCCAATTTTGTATCCAGCTTGCCCCATTCCCCTGGGTCACACGGGCTTTTATTTTTTTAACAAGTCCGTCATGTGGGACCTTGTCAAATGCCTTGTTAAAATCTATGCAGACCACAACTACATCAATCCTCCTTGTTGCTTCCTGTCCTTCATTAATCCCCACCTCTCTAAGTGACAGTTTATCCTGTCCCTCAGAATTGATTCCAATAATTTCCCCATCAACGAGGACACACTGACTGGCCTGTACTTATTCAGTTTAAACAAAAGCACAACGTTATCAATCCTCCGGCACCTCACCTGTATCCAGTGATTGCAAAATTATGGTCAGACCCTCCGCAATTTCCTCCCTGGCTTTTTTTAACAGCCTGGGGTACATTTCACCCGGCCCTAGTGACTTACCCACTTTCAAGATGCTAATCTCCTTAATACTTCTTCTCTCCCTATGTTTATCACATCCAATATTTCACATTCTCCTTAATACAATATGGGGATTGTCCCCCTCTTTTATGAAGACAGACACAAAGTATTCATTAAGAACTGCACCCACATCCTTCACCTCCACACATTGGGTCTTGTATGGGCCCAACTTTTTCCTCAGTTACCCTCTAACTCAATGTGTTGAGAAACCATCTTTGGGTTTCTCTTGATTTTGTTTGCCAAATTCTTTCTTGTGACTAATGACTTCTCTGCTTTCCTAATTTTTTGATTTCATCCTTCCTCTTTCCTTTTTAACTGCTGGACTGTTTTAGTTGGCGTTTTCCCCCCCGCACATGGAGCTGACCTCCTGCCCTTTAGCTGAAATATTTTGTAATGCTGGACCAAAAACGCGGAGGTTACAATAGTGATGCTGGTTGCACACAACATCCCACACAGCTGAAACCACGTGAGCTCCAATATACAGGCGAGCACCCACGTGTGTGGAGACACAATCCGAGTTGGAGGGCAATTGCATTGGACTGAACAAAAGCAGGAAGGAACCAACCACAGTGAACTTGAACATGTTTTCTCCTGAGCTAGCCACAGCAATTCCGGGCAACTCCTGGACAATCTAGGAGCATTGGCAATCCAAAGCTGCAGTGAGTCTTACAGTGGGTAGTGTTATTTGATACAAGACAAACTGGATTTGGAGGGGCTGAACCACAGATTAACCAAACTGTTACTGGGGCACGAAGGGTTAACTTTTGAGACTAGGCTGCGCAAACTAACCTTGTACCTTCCAAAGCACAGGAAATTAAGGATGATGTGATTCCGGGTGTTTAAAAGGATTCAGCACAGTAGGTAGCAACTATTTCCTCAGGTGGGGAGATTCTAGTAACCTTAAAATTAGAACTAAGATGTTCAGGGGTGATGTCAGAAAGCACTTCACCACACAAAAGGTAGTCTATCCCTCAAAGCTCTTCACCCCCCCCCCGAAATATCTGTGGGTGCCGGGGGTTCGGTGATATTTCTGAAGACAGGCTGACGGATTTGAAGACGGGGAAGAGTGAGCAATGGATGAAACCTTTCAAAGAGTCAACTCAGGCATAATACGTTGAATGAGCGCCTTCTATTTTTGTTCGGTAGAGGCACTTAGGGAAACGGGGCAAAGGTGAGCTGAGGCCCTCATCAACCATGGTCTGATTGAATAGATGTACAGCACAAGGGGCTGAATAGCCCCTATTCCTGTTCGCATCTGCCAAGAATAATTGGTGTGTGATAGACATGAGTAGCGGCAGACTCATGGTGGTGTCTGTAATCAGAGCACATATTCCCTCTGTGTTGGCAACACTGCTTATCATTACCTCAGGGAAACCTTGGAGAGCATGAAGCTGCAGAACGCAGCTGAGCTCTTGCTCATAACACCCAGATTTGGCAGTCACCACAACTTAGGAAGGAGGTGAGGGTCCCAGAGAGAATGCGGAGGAGATTTACTGGAATGGTTCCGGGGGAGGTGAGGGATTTTAGTTACAAGGTTAGGTTGGAGAAGCTGGGGTTGTTCTCCTTGGAGCAAAGGAGATTAAGGGGAGATTTGATAGAGGGGTACAAGATTAGGACAGGTTTATATAAGGTAGACAAAGAAAAGCTGTTCCCATTGGCTGATGGAACAAGGACTGGGGGACCCAGATTTAAGGTTTTGAACAAGAGATACAGGGGGAATGTGAGGAAGAACTTGTTTACACAGCGAGTGGTGATGACCTGGAACTCGCTGCCCACGAGGGGGGTGGAAGCAGAGACGATGAATAATTTCAACAGGAAATTGGATAGGCACTTGAGGGAAATAATGCAGGACAATGAAGATAGAGAAGGGAAATGGGACAGACTACTCAGCATGGATTCAATGCGCTATAATGACTCTATAACTTCATAGTGCAATACTGGTCAGAATTGTTGCCTTCAGCTGCATGCACAGATTGCATACCATTGTCCACACTATATCTGACAGCGTCTCAGCAATATTGATAAAAGTGCTCCTTTCAGCAGACTGCCTGAATCCAGTGGGACTGAAGCCATTCCCCCCTGGAAATAATCATCCGCTTGGAATCATCATAAAGCCAAGCAGAGAGCAGCTCCAAGGTCTATAGGAAAGGCTCCCACTGGAGCTCTCAGATGGTGGCTAGACATAAGGGCCAGCCATAGCATCAAAAATGTAAAAGATAAAAAGATTTCCAAGCAGCTTTAGGCCTTTCTTCTTCCAACCATTGTGGCAGGTCCCGGAGTGAGGGTCTGACCTCCAGGGTCTAGGATTGTCCCCAGTTATTTCTTCCAAAAACACGACTGGGGCATGGACAACTTTTATCATGTTTTTCATTTTCTCTTGAACGCTTTTGTTAATATTTTTGGTTATAAAAATATTAAAAATGAAGAATAAAGGTTGTTTGACTGACAGTAAGCAATATTAAATATGGAACTTGTTACCACAAGTGTGGGTGATGTGAATGTCATTGATGTGTTTAAGGAGAAGAGAACAGAGGTTTACAGTGATAGATTCAGGAACGATGGGGGGAGGCTGCAGTGGAGCTTAAACACCAGCATAGACTGGCTGGGATGAATGGCCTGATTCTGTTCCGTATATGCAGTGTAATGGAGGATCTGTTTATTTTCCAGTTGGTGTGGGATGGTAGATTGTCACGAGTATGTTTGTGCTGCGCACCAGTTGGGAATGTGGGAGTGGGCTGGGTCCAATTTTCCAAAGCTACAGCCAGTGAGGGCGATTTTATTAGAGATGTTTTCTTTAATCTAGAGTTATCTGAATCACTTCTAGCATTCAGCGGTGAAGTGGATCAGTTCACTACTGACTGTATAAAAAAGTGTGGTCCTGCCTTTCCCACAGGCTGCAGCATACGTTCAATGGCAAACTGAGTGGAGAGGCTGGGGCCTAGCTGGGAGCCACATTGCTGGAGGGGACGTTCCCTCTTTGACAGTTGGGGCCAGGCTACTTGAGGTATGTGTTCAGCTCAATGACAAGTGAGGGTTCCAAGGTTCTTTGCTATTTGTTCCAACATAATTAGGACCAGTCAATGTGAGTGTAAAATATGCTTCAACGTTTCAAGAATGCCGCGACATGAATATGCTAATTGTCACCAATCATTTCTAGGAATCACATCTACTCTGACCACATTTCGTTTTATAAATTCAGACTTTGATTTTAAATTTTTTTCCCATAACAAAAACATTTTAATTACAGTGCTCCTCCAGCACCCTGGAGCCACGGTTTCTCTCCCACACCCAAATAAACACCCTCGGTTCCTCTCCCCCCACCCATTCCATCTCCCCCTGTCCCTCTCCCCCACCCACTCCACCTCCCCCTGTCCCTCTCCCCCACCCACTCCACCTCCCCCTGTCCCTCTCTCCCACTTACTCCAGCTACCCAGGTCCCTCTCCCCCACTCACTCCATCTCCCCCGATCCCTCTCCCCCACCCATTCCAGCTCCCTCTGTCCCTCTCTCCTTACCTAACAAAAATCTATCACCCTCAGTTTTTAAATTTTCACTTGAACTCTGTCACCTCAGCATCTTTGTGCTGGAGCTGAGGTGGGGGGTTTGGTGGTGGGGCTTGGATTTCCACCAGCCTTTCTGTGAACTGCTTCCTGATGTCACCCCTGAACGGCCTGGGTCCAATTTTAAAAGAATTTCCCCTCTGTTCTGGCTTCCCCATCAGAGGAATAGATTCTCTCTCTGCCCTTTAATCATTCTTAAACACCTTGATTAAGACACCCTCAGATCTTCTACGCTCAAAGCCTTGTCCTGAGAATTTAACCTTATCAGTGCCTTTTAAAATCCACAGTACTGACACAGCTGATGAGCTTAAAGCCATCTCTCCTTACGCTCAGAGTGGAATCCACACTGCCAGCACCCCTCCCAGCCCTGCAATGCTGGCACATCCAAAACAGGTATGGCACATCGGAATCTGTTATATCTATCCATAAACACAGGTGGGGATATTTAGAAAGAGGTAAGCATTATGAGACCCAAGGAGATTTTTTAAAAATCAACCCACCCATTCCAGCACCACATTCCTCAATTCCCTTTCTCTCCAGCCCATTTGTGTTATATTCCCGATAGCCAGTTCGTGACGAAAGAGCCCACATACAGGCCGGGATTTTCCAGACCCGTCTCGGGTGGGATTTGCGCCGGGTGAGGTGACGGCCCAGCCAGAAGTCCATTGAATTGCGAGAGGACAGGAAGATCCCGGCAGAGGGCGGGTGTGGAACATCCCTGTCTTCACCTGGAATGGATTTATTCAGAGTCAAATATTACAGATATATATCTCCTCATGCAACCTTTATCCTGTGTCAGCAGGTGTCTCTTTATATGTGCCCCAGTAACCATCCAATCGATACAGGGTGGATACCTGGGCAAAGTTTGTGGGAGAGACTAGAACCAGGGAATAAGGGGTCTACCGTTTAGGACAGAGATGAGGGGGAATTTTTCCCTGAAGAGGTTGTTCCTCTGTGGAATCCCCTTCCTCAGAGAGCAGTGGAGGCTGGGTCATTGAGTTTATTCAAGGCTGAGTTAGACAGAGTTTTGATAGACAAGGGAGTCAAGGGTTATTGGCGGGGTTACAGGGGGTGGGCAGGGGCAGACACAAAGATGGAGTTTAGACCACAACCAGATCAGCCATGATATTATTGAATGGTGGAGCAGGCGCAGGGAGCTGAATGGCTCCCAAGTCCAATGTTCCTATGTCTTAATGCTCTCCACCTATATATACATATCCTCAGTTAATACAAGTGACAATTTGTACTGCCTTCTTCAATTGTCCTGATTGGTAAGCTTTTTTATATACTTTCACAGGGTGTGGGCATTGCTGAAGTTTATTACCCATCCCTAATTGCCCCTTGAGAAGGTGGTGGTGAGCTGCCTTCTTGAACCGCTACATTCCATGTGGTGTGGTACAGACACAGTGCTGTTAGGGAGGGAGTTCCAGGATTTTGACCCAGCAACAGTGAAGGAACGGCGATATAATTCCAAACCAGGATGGTGATTGATTTGGAGAGGAACTTCCAGGTGTTGGTGTTCCCACCTATCTGCTGCCCTTGTCTTTCTAGATGGTAGTGGTTGTGGGTTTGGAAGGTGCTGTCTAAGGAGCCTTGATGAATGCCTGCAGTACATCTTGTAGATGGTACACACTGCTGCTACTGTGTGTCAGTGATGGAGGGAGTGAATATTTGTGGATGTAGTGCCAACCCAAGCTGGCTACTTTGTCCTGGTTGGCATCAAGCTTCTTGAGAGGGAGGATTGAGCAGTGACAGAGGGGTGAGCAGTGTTGGGGGGAGTGGTGAGCAGTGTTGGAGCCAGTGGGCAGTGTCGGGGTGGGAGAGGTGATCAGTATTGGGAGAGGGGTGATCAGTGTTGGGGGAGGGGAGATTGGTGTTGGGGAGAGGCAGTGATAAGTGTTGGGGGAGGGGTGATCGATGTTGGGGGAGGGGAGATCAGTGTTGGGGGAAGGGAGATCGGTGTTGGGGGAGGGGGTGAACAGTATTGGGGGATGGGTGATCAGTGTTGGGGGAGGGGAGATTGGTGTTGGGGAGAGGCAGTGATCAGTGTTAGGGGAGGGGAGATCGGTATTGGGGGAGGGGTGATCGGGGCTGAGGGATGGGGGATCGGTGTTGGGGGCGGGGGGATTGATGTTGGGGGAGGGAGGATCGGTGTTGCGAAGGGGTGATCAGTGTTGGGAGAGGGGAGATCAGTGTTGGAGGAGGGGTGGTCGGTTATGCGGAGGGGGGATAGGTGTTGGGGGAGGAGAGAGTGATGTTGATGGAGGGGTGATCGGTGTTCAGGGAGGGATATTGGTGTTGGGGGGAGGGGGGTGATCAGTGTTGGGGGAGGGGTGGTCGGTTATGCGGAGGGGGGATAGGTGTTGGGGGAGGAGAGAGTGATGTTGACGGAGGGGGGATTGGTGTTGGGGGAGGGGGATCAGTGCTGGGGAGGGGGTGATCGGTGTGGGGGGCGGGGGTGATCAGTGTGGGGGGTGGGGTGATCAGTGTTGAGGGAGGGGTGATCAATTTTGGGGGAGAGGGAATTAGTGTTGGGGGAGGGGTGATCAGTGTTGGAGGAGTGGAGATCGGCATTGGGGAGGGGCAGTGATCAAAGTTGGGCGAAGGGTGCTTGGTGTTGGGGGAGGGGAGATCGGTGTTGGGGGAGGGGTGATCAGTGTTGTGGAGGGGAGATTGGTGTTGGGGAGGGACAGTGATCAGTGTTGGGGGAGGGGTGATCAGTGTTGTGGAGGGGAGATCGGTGTTGGGGAGGGACAGTGATCAGTGTTGGGGGAGGGGTGATCAGTGTTGGAGGAGTGGAGATCGGCGTTGGGGAGGGGCAGTGATCAAAGTTGGGCGAAGGGTGCTTGGTGTTGGGGGAGGGGAGATCAATGTTGAGGGAGGGGAGATCGGTGTTGGGGAGGGACAGTGATCAGTGTTGGGGGAGGGGTGATCAGTGTTGGGGAAAGGGTGATCCGTGTTGGGGGAGGGGTGAACAGTTTTGGGGGAGAGGAATCGGTGTTGAGGGAGGGGGATCGGTGTTGTGGGAGGGGGTATCGGTGCTGGGGGAACAGAGATCAGTGTTGGGGGAAGGGTGATTGGTGTTGGGGAGAGGGGATTTGTTGGAGGAGGGGGATCAGTGTTGGGGGTGGGGGATCAGTGTTGGGGGCGGTGATATTGATGTTGGGGGAAGGATAATCGGTGTTGGGGGAAAGGGGATCTGTTGGGGGAGGGGGACCAGTGTTGGGGGAGGGGTGATCGGTGTTGGGGGAGGGGGTGATCGGTGTTGGGGTGGGGGAATCGGTGTTGGGGGAGGGTGATCCATGTTGGGGGAGGGTGATCGGTGTTGGGCGGAGGGGTGATCAGTGTTGGGCGGAGGGGGGTCAGTGTTGGGGGACGGGGTCGACCGGTGTGGGGGACGGGCAACGGTGTTGGGGGAGGGGGGGAATGGGTGTTGGGGGAGGGGTAAACAGTGTTGGGGGAGGGGATCGGTGTTGGGGGAGGGGTGATCAGTGTTGGGCGGAGGGGGGGGTCAGTGTTGGGGGAGGGTGATCCGTGTTGGGGGAGGGGGATCGGTGTTGGGGGAGGGGTGATCAGTGTTGGGCGGAGGGGGGGTCAGTGTTGGGGGAGGGGGATCAGTGTTGGGGAGGGGGTTGCCGGTGTGGGGGATGGGCAACGGTGTTGGGGGAGGGGGGAATGGGTGTTGGGGGAGGGGTGATAAATGTTGGGGGAGGTTGGTGATCAGTGTGGGGGAGGGGAGATCGGCATTGGGGCAAGAGGTATCGGTGTTGGGGGAAGGGTGATCCGTGTTGGGGGTGGGGGATCGGTGTTGGGGGAGTGGTTATTGATGTTGGGGTAAGGCTGATTAGTGTTGGGGGAGAGGGGATCTGTTGGGGGAGGGGGATCAGCATTGGGGGAGCGGTGATTGGTGTTGGGGGAGGGGGGTCGGTGTTGGGGGAGGGTGATCCGTGTTGGGGGAGGGGGATCAGTGTTGGAGGAGGGATGCTTGGTGTTGGGGGACGGGCAACAGTGTTGGGGGAGAGGGGAATGGGTGTTGGGGGAGGGGTGATGAATGTTGGGGGAGGTTGGTGATCAGTGTTGGGGGAGAGGAGATCGGAGTTGGGGGAAGAGGTGTCAGTGTTGGGGGAAGGGTGATCCATGTTGGGGGAGGGGAGATTGGAGTTGGAGGAGGGTGATCAATGTTGGGGAGGGGAGATCATGTTGGGGGAGGGGTGATCAGTGTTGGAGGAGGGGGGGGTCGGTTTTTGGGGGAGGGTGTATTGATGTTGGGGGAAGGATGATTGGTGTTGGGGGAGGGGGATCTGTTGGGGGAGGGGGATCAGTGTTGGGGGTGGGGTAATCGGTGTTGGGGGAGGGGGATCTGTGTTGGGGGAGGGTGATCCGTGTTGGGGGAGGGGGGGTCAGTGTTGGGGGAGGGGGATCAGTGTTGGGGGAGGGCGGTGACCGGTGTGGGGGACGGGCAACGATGTTGGGGGAGGGGTGATAAGTGTTGTGGGAGGTTGGTGATCAGTGTGGGGGAGGGGAGATCGGCGTTGGGGGAAGAGGTATCGGTGTTGGGGGGAAGGGTGATCCGTGTTGGGGGAGGGGGGTCAGTGTTGGGGGAGGGGGATCGATGTTGGGGTAAGAATGATTGGTGTTGGGGGAGAGGGGATTTATTGGGGGAGGGGGATCAGTGTTGGAGGCGGGGTGATCGGTGTTGGGGGAGGGGATATCGGTGTTGGGGGAGGGGTGATCGATGCTGGGTGACGGGGGATCGGTGTTGGAGGAGGGGGTATCGTTGTTGGGGGAGCGGTGATCAGTGTTGTGGAGGGTGGTGATCGGTGTGGGGGGAGGGGAGATTGGTGCTGGGGGAGGGTGAATCGGTGTTGGGGGAAGGGTGATCCGTGTTGGGGGAAGGGTGATCGGTGTTGGGTGAAGGGTGCTCGGTATTGGGTGAGGGGGGATCGGTGTTGGGGGAGGGGTGATCGGTGTTGGGGGAGGGGAGATCGATGTTGGGGGATGGTGGGGTCAGTGTTGAGTGAGAGGTGATCAGTGTTGGGGGGTGGGGGATCGGTGTTGGGCGGAGGGGGATCAGTGTTGGGGGACGGGGTCGACCGGTGTGGGGGACGGGCAACGGTGTTGGGGGAGGGGGGAATGGGTGTTGGGGGAGGGTTAAAAAGTGTTGGGGGAGGGGGATCGGTGTTGGGGGAGGGGGATCGGTGTTGGGGGAGGGGTGATCAGTGTTGGGCGGAGGGGGGGTCAGTGTTGGGGGAGGGGGATCAGTGTTGGGGAGGGGGTTGCCGGTGTGGGGGATGGGCAACGGTGTTGGGGAGGGGGGAATGGGTGTTGGGGGAGGGGTGATAAATGTTGGGGGAGGTTGGTGATCAGTGTGGGGGAGGGGAGATCGGCATTGGGGCAAGAGGTATCGGTGTTGGGGGAAGGGTGATCCGTGTTGGGGGAGGGGAGATCGGTATTGGGGAGGGGCAGTGATCAGTGTTGGGGAAAGGGTGATCAGTGTTGGGGGTGGGGGATCGGTGTTGGGGGAGCGGTTATTGATGTTGGGGTAAGGCTGATTAGTGTTGGGGGAGAGGGGATCTGTTGGGGGAGGGGGATCAGCATTGGGGGAGCGGTGATTGGTGTTGGGGGAGGGGGATCGGTGTTGGGGGAGGGTGATCCGTGTTGGGGGAAGGGGATCAGTGTTGGAGGAGGGATGCTTGGTGTTGGGGGAGGGGGGGGTCAGTGTTGGGGGAGGGGGATCAGTGTTGAGGGAGGGGGTGACCGGTGTGGGGGATGGGCAACAGTATTGGGGGAGGGGGGAATGGGTGTTGGGGGAGGGGTGATGAATGTTGGGGGAGGTTGGTGATCAGTGTTGGGGGAGAGGAGATCGGAGTTGGGGGAAGAGGTGTCAGTGTTGGGGGAAGGGTGATCCGTGTTGGGGGAGGGGAGATCGGAGTTGGAGGAGGGGTGATCAATGTTGGGGAGGGGAGATCATGTTGGGGGAGGGGTGATCAGTGTTGGAGGAGGGGGGGGGTCGGTTTTTGGGGGAGGGTGTATTGATGTTGGGGGAAGGATGATTGGTGTTGGGGGAGGGGGTGATCGGTGTTGGGGGAGGGGGATCAATGTTGGGGGTGGGGTAATTGGTGTTGGGGGAGGGGGATCTGTGTTGGAGGAGGGTGATCCGTGTTGGGGGAGGGGGGGGTCAGTGTTGGGGGGAGGGGGATCAGTGTTGGGGGAGGGCGGTGACCAGTGTGGGGGATGGGCAACGATGTTGGGGGAGGGGGGAATGGGTGTTGGGGGAGGGGTGATAAGTGTTGTGGGAGGTTGGTGATCAGTGTGGGGGAGGGGAGATCGGCGTTGGGGGAAGAGGTATCGGTGTTGGGGGAAGGGTGATCTGTGTTGGGGGAGGGGTGTCAGTGTTGGGGGAGGGGTTATCTATATTGGGGTAAGGATGTTTGGTGTTGGGGAGAGGGGATTTATTGGGGGAGGGGGATCAGTGTTGGAGGCGGGGGTGATCGGTGTTGGGGGAGGGGATATCGGTGTTGGGGGAGGGGTGATCGATGCTGGGAGACGGGGGATCGGTGTTGGAGGAGGGGGGTATCGTTGTTGGGGGAGCGGTGATCCGTGTTGTGGAGGGTGGTGATCGGTGTGGGGGGAGGGGAGATCTGTGCTGGGGGAGGGTGAATCGGTGTTGGGGGAAGGGTGATCTGTGTTGGGGGAAGGGGGATCGGTGTTGGGCGAAGGGTGCTCGGTGTTGGGGGAGGGGATATCGGTGTTGGGGGAGGGGTCATCGATGCTGGGGGAGGGGAGATCGATGTTGGGGGAGGGGTGATCGATGCTGGGGGACGGGGATCGGTGTTGGGTGAAGGGTGCTCGGTATTGGGTGAGGGGGGATCGGTGTTGGGGGAGGGGTGATCGGTGTTGGGTGAGGGGGGATCGATGTTGGGGGAGGGGTGATCAGTGTTGGGGGAGGGGAGATCGATGTTGGGGGATGGTGGGGTCAGTGTTGAGTGAGAGGTGATCAGTGTAGGGGGGTGGGGGATCGGTGTTGGGCGGAGGGGGGTCAGTGTTGGGGGAGGGGTGATCGGTGTGGGGTGGAGGGAGGGTCAGTGTTGGGGGAGGGGAGGTGACCGGTGTGGGGAATGGGCAACGGTGTTGGGGGAGTGGGGAATGGGTGTTGGGGGGAGGGGTGATAAGTTTTGGGGGAGATTGGTGATCAGTGTGGGGGGAGGGGAGATCGGCGTTGGGGGCAAGAGGTATCGGTGTTGGGCGGAAGGGTGATCCGTGTTGGGGGAGGGGAGATTGGTGTTGGGGAGGGGCAGTGATCAGTGTTGGGGGAGGGGTGATCAGTGTTGGGGAAAGGGGGATCAGTGTTGGGGGTGGGGGATTGGTGTTGGGGGTGGGAGATTGGTGTTGGGGGAAGGATGATCGGTGTTGGGGGAGAGGGGATCTGTTGGGGGAGGGGAATCAGTGTTGGGCGAGGGGTGATTGGTGTTGGGGGAGGGGAATCGGTGTTGGGTGAGGGTGATCCGTGTTGGGGGTGGGGGAGGGGGATTGGTGTTAGGGGAGGGGTGATTGGTGTTGGGGGAGGGGGGTCAGTGTTGGGGGAGCGGGATCAGTGTTGGGGGAGTGGGGATGACTGGTGTGGTGGATGGGCAACGGTGTTGGGGGAGGGGTGAATTGGTGTTGGGGGAGGGGTGATGAGTGTTGGGGGAGGTTGGTGATCAGTGTGGGGGGGAGGGGAGATCGGCGTTGGGGGAAGAGGTATCGGTGTTGGGGGGTGATCCGTGTTGGGGGAGGGGAGATCGGTGTTGAGGGAGGGGTGACCGGTGTTGGGGAGGGGAGATTATGTTGGGGGAGGAGTGATCGGTGTTGGAGGAGGGGGGGTCGGTGTTGGGGAAGAGGTATCGGTGTTGGGGGAAGGGTGATCCATGTTGGGGAAGGGGAGATCGGTGTTGGGGGAGGGAGTTATCATTGTTGGGTGAGGGGTGATCAGTTTTGGGGGAGGGGGATTAAGTGTTGGGGGAGGGGTGATCAGTTTTGGGGGAGGGGGATTAAGTGTTGGGGGAGGGATGATCAGTGTTGGGGGAGGGGTGTTCCGTGTTGGTGGGGAATCAGTGTTGGGGGAGCGGTGATCAGTGTTGGGGGAGGGGATATCGGTGTTGGGGAGGGGTGATCGATGCTGGGGGACGGGGGATCGGTGTTGGAGGAGGTGGATCGGTGTTGGAGGAGGTGGATCGGTGTTGGGGGTGGTGGATCGTTGTTGGGGGAGGGGTGATCAGTGTTGGGGAGGGTGGTGATCGGTGTGGGGGGAGGGGAGATTGGTGTTGGGGGAGGGGAGATCGATGTTGGGGGATGGTGGGGTCAGTGTTGAGTGATAGGTGATCAGTGTTGGGGGGTGGGGGATCGGTGTTGGGGGAGGGATGATCAGTGTGGTGGGAGAGGCGATCGGTGTTAAGGGAGGGGGGATCAGTGTTGGGTGAGGGGGGATCAGTGTTAGTAGAGGTGGGGATCGGTGTTGGGGGAGGGGTGTTCTGTGTAGGGAGCAGGGGGATCAGTGTTTGGGGAGCAGTGATCAGTGTTGGGGGAGGTGTGATCGGTGTTGGGGAGGTGTGATCCGTGTTGAGGGAGGGGTGATCACAGTTGGGGGAGGGGAGATCAGTTTTGGGGGAGGGGGATTCGTTGTTCACGGAGGGGTGATCAGTGTTGGGGAGGGGAGTTTGGTGTTCGGGGAGGCGTGATCAGTGCTGGGGAGTGGTGATCGGTGCTGGGGGAGGAATGATCGATATTGTAGTGGGGGGATCGGTGTTGGGGGAGGGGGGATCTGTGTTGGGGCAGGGGTGATAAGTGGGGGGCAGGGGGATCGGTGTTGGGGGAGGGGGGGATCGATGTTGGGGGAGAGTGGATCTGTTGGGGGAGGGGGTATCGGTGTTGGGGGAGGGGTGATCGGTGTTGGGGGAGGGGTGATCGGTGTTGGGGGAGGCGAGATAGGTGTTGGGGGAGGGGTGATCGGAGTTGGGGGAGGGGAGTGATCGGTATTGGGGGTTGGTAAGATCAGTGTTGGTTGAGAAGTGATCAGTGTTGGGGCAGGGGGGATTGGTGTTGGGGGAGGGCGATTGGTGTTGAGGAGGGGGATCGGTCTTGGGGGAGAGATGATCAGTGTTGGGGGAGGGGGGATCAGTTTTGGGGGAGAGGTGATCAGTGTTGGGGGAGGGGATATCGGTGTTGGGGAGGGGTGATCGATGCTGGGGGACCGGGGATCGGTGTTGGAGGAGGTGGATCGGTGTTGGAGGAGGTGGATCGGTGTTGGGGGTGGTGGATCGTTGTTGGGGGAGGGGTGATCAGTGTTGGGGAGGGTGGTGATCGGTGTGGGGGGAGGGGAGATTGGTGTTGGGGGAGGGGAGATCGATGTTGGGGGATGGTGGGGTCAGTGTTGAGTGATAGGTGATCAGTGTTGGGGGGTGGGGGATCGGTGTTGGGGGAGGGATGATCAGTGTGGTGGGAGAGGCGATCGGTGTTAAGGGAGGGGGGATCAGTGTTGGGTGAGGGGGGATCAGTGTTAGTAGAGGTGGGGATCGGTGTTGGGGGAGGGGTGTTCTGTGTAGGGAGCAGGGGGATCAGTGTTTGGGGAGCAGTGATCAGTGTTGGGGGAGGTGTGATCGGTGTTGGGGAGGTGTGATCCGTGTTGAGGGAGGGGTGATCACAGTTGGGGGAGGGGAGATCAGTTTTGGGGGAGGGGGATTCGTTGTTCACGGAGGGGTGATCAGTGTTGGGGAGGGGAGTTTGGTGTTCGGGGAGGCGTGATCAGTGCTGGGGAGTGGTGATCGTTGCTGGGGGAGGAATGATCGATATTGTAGTGGGGGGATCGGTGTTGGGGGAGGGGGGATCTGTGTTGGGGCAGGCGTGATAAGTGGGGGGCAGGGGGATCGGTGTTGGGGGAGGGGGGGATCGATGTTGGGGGAGAGTGGATCTGTTGGGGGAGGGGGGTATCGGTGTTGGGGGAGGGGTGATCGGTGTTGGGGGTGGGGTGATCGGTGTTGGGGGAGGCGAGATAGGTGTTGGGGGAGGGGTGATCGGAGTTGGGGGAGGGGAGTGATCGGTATTGGGGGTTGGTAAGATCAGTGTTGGTTGAGAAGTGATCAGTGTTGGGGCAGGGGGGATTGGTGTTGGGGGAGGGCGATTGGTGTTGAGGAGGGGGATCGGTCTTGGGGGAGAGATGATCAGTGTTGGGGGAGGGGGGATCAGTTTTGGGGGAGAGGTGATCAGTGTTGGGGGAGGGGAGTGATTGGTGTTGGGGGATGGCGGGCTCAGTGTGGGTTGAGAGGTGATCAGTGTTAGGGGAGGGGGGATCGGTGTTGGGGGAGGGCGATTGGTGTTGGGGAAGGGGTGTTAGGTGTTGGGGGAGGGGGATTGGTGTTGGGGAGGGGTGATCAGTGTTGGGGGAGGGGGTGATCGGTGTGGTGCGTGCGGAGATCAGTGTTGGGAGGTGGGGGATCGGTGTTGGGGGAAGGGTGATCTGTGTTGGGGGAGGGGGATCCATGTTAAGGGAGGGGTGATCAGTTTTGGGTGAGGGGGGATCAGTTTTGGGCGAGCGGTAAGCAGTGTTGGGGGATGAGGACCGGATTTGGGGCCGGGGGTTAATCGGTGTGGGGGACGGGCAACAGTGTTGGGGGAGGGGGGTCAGTGTTGGGGAGGGGTGATCAGTGTTGGGGGAGGGGTGATCAGTTTTGAGGAGGGGAGGTCAGTGTTGGGGGAGGAGAGATAAGTGGGGGCAGGGGGATCGGTGTTGGGGGGAGATCGGTGTTGGGAGAGGTATGATCATGTTGGGGAGGGGTGATCGGTGTTGGAGGAGGGGGTTCGGTGTTAGGGGATGAGGGATCGGTGTTGGTGGAGAGTGGATCTGTTGGGGGAGGGCTGATCGGTGTTGGGGGAGGGGAGATTGGTGTTGGGGGAGGCATGATCAGTGTTGGGGATTTGGAATGGGTGTTGGGGGAGGGATGGTCGGTGCTGGGGGAGGAGCGATCGGTATTGTAGGAGGGTGGTTCGGTGCTGGGGGAGGGGGATCGGTGTTGGGGGAAAAGCGATCGGTGTTGGGGGATAGGTGATCTGTGTTGAGGGAGGGGGATGTGTGTTGGGGGAGGGGGCTCTGTGTTGGAGGAGGCATTTCTATGTTTGGGGAATGGAAATCGGTGTTGGGGGAGGTGTGATCGGTATTGGGGGAGGGGGGGATATGTGTTGCGGAGGGGGGATCGGTGTTGGGGGAGGGTGACCGGTGTTGGGGGAGGGGATGATCAGTACTGGGGGAGGGGTGATCCGTGTTGTGGGAGGGGGGTCAGTGTTAAGGGAGAGGTGATCAGTGTCGGGTGAGGGGGATCAGTGTTGGGTGAGCGGTGATCAGTGTTAGTAGAGGTGGGGGTCGGTGTTGGAGGAGGTGGATCGGTGTTGGGGGAGGGGTGTTCCGTGTAGGGGGCGGGGGAATCAGTTTTGGGGGAGCAGTGATCAGTGTTGGGGGAGGAGTGATCGGTATCGGGGGAGAGGGAATCAGTGTTGGGGGAGGAGTGATCGGTGTTGGTGGAGAGTGGATCTGTTGGGGGAGGGGGGATCGGTGTTGGGGAGGAGTGATCTGTGTTGGGGGAGGGGAGATTGGTGTTGGGGGAGGAGTGATCAGTGCTGGGGAGTTGGAATGGGTGTTGGGGGAGGGATGGTCGGTGCTGGGGGAGTAGTGATCGGTATTGTAGGAGGGTGGCTCGGTCTTGGGGAAGGGGATCGGTGTTGGGGGAAAAGCGATCGGTGTTGGGGGATAGGTGATCTGTGTTGGGGGAGGGGGCTCTGTGTTGGAGGAGGCATTTCCATGTTTGGGGAATGGAAATCGGTGTTAGGGGAGGTCTGATCGGTGTTGTGGGAGGGGGGTCGGTGTTGGGGGTGTTGGGGAATGGGTGACTGGTGTTGGGGGAGGGGGTGATCAGTACTGGGGGAGGGGTGATCCGTGTTGTGGGAGGGGGGTCGGTGTTGGGGGTGTTGGGGGATGGGTGACCGGTGTTGTGGGAGGGGGGTCGATGTTAAGGGAGGGGTGATCAGTGTTGGGTGAGGGGGATCAGTGTTGGGTGAGCGGTGATCAGTGTTGGTAGAGGTGGGGGTCGGTGTTGGAGGAGGGGGATCGGTGTCGGGGGAGGGGTGTTCCGTGTAGGGAGCGGGGGGATCAGTGTTGGGGGAGCAGTGATCAGTGTTGGGGGAGGGGTAATCAGTGTTGGGGGAGGGGTGATCAGTGTTGTGGAGGGGAGATCGGTGTTGGGGAGGGACAGTGATCAGTGTTGGGGAAAGGGTGATCAGTGTTGGGGGAGGGGTGAACAGTTTTGGGGGAGAGGAATCGGTGTTGAGGGAGGGGGATCGGTGTTGTGGGAGGGGGTATCGGTGCTGGGGGAACAGAGATCAGTGTTGGGGGAAGGGTGATTGGTGTTGGAGAGAGGGGATTTGTTGGAGGAGGGGGGGATCAGTGTTGGGGGTGGGGGATCAGTGTTGGGGTGGGGGATCAGTGTTGGGGGAGGTGGTATCGATGTTGGGGGAAGGATGATCGGTGTTGGGGGAGAGGGGATCTTTTGGGGGAGGGGGACCAGTGTTGGGGGAGGAGTGATCGGTGTTGGGGAGGGGGAATCGGTGTTGGGGGAGGGTGATCCGTGTTGGGGGAGGGTGATTGGTGTTGGGGGAGGGTGATCCGTGTTGGGGGAGGGGGATTGGTGTTGGGGAGGGGCAGTGATCAGTGTTGGGGGTAGGGTGATCCATGTTGGGGGAGGGGGGGTCCATGTTGGGGGAGCGGGATCAGTGTTGGGGGAGGGGGTGACCGGTGTGGGGGATGGGCAACGGTGTTGGGGGAGGGGGGAATGGGTGTTGGGGGAGGGGTGATAAGTGTTGTGGGAGGTTGGTGATCAGTGTGGGGGAGGGGAGATCGGCATTGAGGGAAGGGTGATCCGTGTTGTGCGGAGGGGGGGGGTCAGTGTTGGGGAGGGGGATCAGTGTTGGGGGAGGGGGGTCAGTGTTGGGGGAGGGGGATCGATGTTGGGGTAAGAATGATTGGTGTTGGGGGAGAGGGAATTAATTGGGGGAGGGGGATCAGTGTTAGAGGCGGGGTGATCGGTGTTGGGGGAGGGGCTATCGGTGTTGGGGGAGGGGTGATTGATGCTGGGGGAGAGGGGATCTTTTGGGGGAGGGGGACCAGTGTTGGGGGAGGGGTGATCGGTGTTGGAGAGGGGGAATCGGTGTTGGGGGAGGGGTGATTAGTGTGGGGGAGGGTGATCCGTGTTGGGGGAGGGGGATCCGTGTTGGGGGAGGGGGATTGGTGTTGGGGAGGGGCAGTGATCAGTGTTGGGGGAAGGGTAATCCGTGTTGGGGGAGGGGGGGGTCCGTGTTGGGGGAGCGGGATCAGTGTTGGGGGAGGGGGATGACCGGTGTGGGGGACAGGCAACGCTGTTGGGGGAGGGGGGAATGGGTGTTGGAGGAGGGGTGATAAGTGTCGTGGGAGGTTGGTGATCAGTGGGGGGGAGGGGAGATCGGCGTTGGTGGAAGAGGTATTGGTGTTGGGGGAAGGGTGATCTGTGTTGGGCGGAGAGGGGGTCAGTGTTGTGGGAGGGGGGATCGGTGCTGGGGGAAGAGAGATCAGTGTTGGGGGAAGGGTGATTGGTGTTGGGGAGAGGGGATTTGTTGGAGGAGGGGGGATCAGTGTTGGGGGTGGGGGATCAGTGTTGGGGGAGGTGGTATCGATGTTGGGGGAAGGATGATCGGTGTTTGGGGAGAGGTGATCTGTTGGGGGAGGGGGACCAGTGTTGGGGGAGGGGTGATCGGTGTTGGGGAGGGGGAATCGGTGTTGGGGGAGGGGGATCAGTGTTGGGGGAGGGGGGGTCAGTGTTGGGGGAGGGGGATCGATGTTGGGGTAAGAATGATTGGTGTTGGGGGAGAGGGGATTTATTGGGGGAGGGGGATCAGTGTTGGAGGCGGGGGTGATCGGTGTTGGGGGAGGGGATATCGGTGTTGGGGGAGGGGTGATTGATGCTGGGGGACGGGGGTCGGTGTTGGAGGAGGGGGGTATCGTTGTTGGGGGAGCGGTGATCAGTGTTGTGGAGGGTGGTGATCGGTGTGGGGGGAGGGGAGATCGGTGCTGGGGGAGGGAGAATCGGTGTTGGGGGAAGGGTGATCCATGTTGGGGGAAGGGTGATCGGTGTTGGGGGAGGGGTGATCAGTGTTGTGGAGGGGAGATCTGTGTTGGGGAGGGACAGTGATCAGTGTTGGGGGAGGGGTGATCAGTGTTGGGGAAAGGGTGATCAGTGTTGGGGGAGGGGGTGAACAGTTTTGGGGAGAGGAATCGGTGTTGAGGGAGGGGGATTGGTGTTGTGGGAGGGGGATCGGTGTTGTGGGAGGGGGGATCGGTGCTGGGGGAAGAGAGATCAGTGTTGGGGGAAGGGTGATTGGTGTTGGGGAGAGGGGATTTGTTGGAGGAGGGGGGATCAGTGTTGGGGGTGGGGGATCAGTGTTGGGGGAGGTGGTATCGATGTTGGGGGAAGGATGATCGGTGTTTGGGGAGAGGTGATCTGTTGGGGGAGGGGGACCAGTGTTGGGGGAGGGGTGATCGGTGTTGGGGAGGGGGAATCGGTGTTGGGGGAGGGTGATCCGTGTTGGGGGAGGGTGATCGGTGTTGGGGGAGGGGTGATCAGTGTTGGGCGGAGGGGGGGGTCAGTGTTGGGGGAGGGTGATCCGTGTTGGGGGACTGGGATCGGTGTTGGGGGAGGGGTGATCAGTGTTGGGCGGGGGGGGGTCAGTGTTGGGGGAGGGGGATCAGTGTTGGGGGCAGGGGTTGACGGTGTGGGGGATGGGCAACGGTGTTGGGGGAGGGGGGAATGGGTGTTGGGGAGGGGTGATAAATGTTGGGGGAGGTTGGTGATCAGTGTGGGGGAGGGGAGATCGGCATTGGGGCAAGAGGTATCGGTGTTGGGGGAAGGGTGATCCGTGTTGGGGGAGGGGAGATCGGTATTGGGGAGGGGCAGTGATCAGTGTTGGGGGAGGGGTGATCAGTGTTGGGGGTGGGGGATCGGTGTTGGGGGAGAGGGGATCTGTTGGGGGAGAGGGATCAGCGTTGGGAGAGGGGTGATTGGTGTTGGGGGAGGGGGATCGGTGTTGGGGGAGGGTGATCCATGTTGGGGGAGGTAGATCGGTGTTGGAGGAGGGATGCTCGGTGTTGGGGGAGGGGGGGGGGTCAGTGTTGGGGGAGGGGGATCAGTGTTGAGGGAGGGGGGTGACCGGTGTTGGGGGACGGGCAACAGTGTTGGGGGAGAGGGGAATGGGTGTTGGGGGAGGGGTGATGAATGTTGGGGGATGTTGGTGATCAGTGTTGGGGGAGAGGAGATCGGAGTTGGGGGAAGAGGTGTCAGTGTTGGGGGAAGGGTGATCCGTGTTGGGGGAGGGGAGATTGGAGTTGGAGGAGGGGTGATCAATGTTGGGGAGGGGAGATCATGTTGGGGGAGGGGTGATCGGTGTTGGAGGAGGGGGGGTAGGTGTTGGGGGAGGGTGTATCGATGTTGGGGGAAGGATGATTGGTGTTGGGGGAGAGGGGATCTGTTGGGGGAGGGGGATCAGTGTTGGGGGTGGGGTAATCGGTGTTGGGGGAGGGGGATCTGTGTTGGGGGAGGGTGATCCGTGTTGGGGGAGGGTGATCCGTGTTGGGGGAGGGGGATTGGTGTTGGGGAGGGGCAGTGATCAGTGTTGGGGAAGGGTGATCCGTGTTGGGGGAGTGGGGGTCAGTGTTGGGGGAACGGGATCAGTGTTGGGGGAGGGAGGTGACCGGTGTGGGGACGGGCAACGGTGTTGGGGGAGGGGGGAATGGGTGTTGGGGGAGGGGTGATAAGTGTTGTGGGAGGTTGGTGATCAGTGTGGGGGAGGGGAGATCGGCGTTGGGGGAAGAGGTATCGGTGTTGGGGGAAGGGTGAACTGTGTTGGGCGGAGGGGGGGTCAGTGTTGGGGGAGGGGGATCAGTGTTGGGGGAGGGGGATCGATGTTGGGGCAGCGGTGATCAGTGTTGTGGAGGGTGGTGATCGGTGTGGGGGGAGGGGAGATTGGTGCTGGGGGAGGGAGAATCGGTGTTGGGGGAAGGGTGATCCATGTTGGGGGAAGGGGGATCGTTGTTGGGTGAGGGGGGATCAATTTTGGGCGAGCGGTAAGCAGTGTTGGGGGATGGGGACCTGATTTGGGGCCGGGGGTTAATCGGTGTGGGGGACAGGCAACAGTGTTGGGGGAGGGGGGTCGGTGTTAGGGGAGGGGTGATCAGTGTCGGGGGAGGGTGGTGATCGGTGTTGGGGGAGGGGTGATCAGTGTTGGGAGAGGGTGGTGATCTGCTTTGGGGGAGGGGTGATCAGTGTTGGGGGAGGGTGGTGATCTGTTTTGGGGGAGGGGTGATCAGTGTGGGTGAGGGGTGATCAGTTTTGGGGATGGGAGATCAGGGTTGGGGGAGGAGTGATAAGTAGGGGCAGCGGGGATCGGTGTTGTGGGGGAGATCGGTGTTGGGAGACGGGAGTTCGGTGTTAGGGGATCGGGGATCGGTGTTGGTGGAGAGTGGATCTGTTGGGGGAGGGGGGGAATGGGTGTTGGAGGAGGGGTGATAAGTGTTGTGGGAGGTTGGTGATCAGTGGGGGGGAGGGGAGATCGGCGTTGGTGGAAGAGGTATTGGTGTTGGGGGAAGGGTGATCTGTGTTGGGCGGAGAGGGGGTCAGTGTTGTGGGAGGGGGGATCGGTGCTGGGGGAAGAGAGATCAGTGTTGGGGGAAGGGTGATTGGTGTTGGGGAGAGGGGATTTGTTGGAGGAGGGGGGATCAGTGTTGGGGGTGGGGGATCAGTGTTGGGGGAGGTGGTATCGATGTTGGGGGAAGGATGATCGGTGTTTGGGGAGAGGTGATCTGTTGGGGGAGGGGGACCAGTGTTGGGGGAGGGGTGATCGGTGTTGGGGAGGGGGAATCGGTGTTGGGGGAGGGGGATCAGTGTTGGGGGAGGGGGGTCAGTGTTGGGGGAGGGGGATCGATGTTGGGGTAAGAATGATTGGTGTTGGGGGAGAGGGGATTTATTGGGGGAGGGGGATCAGTGTTGGAGGCGGGGTGATCGGTGTTGGGGGAGGGGATATCGGTGTTGGGGGAGGGGTGATTGATGCTGGGGGACGGGGGTCGGTGTTGGAGGAGGGGGTATCGTTGTTGGGGGAGCGGTGATCAGTGTTGTGGAGGGTGGTGATCGGTGTGGGGGGAGGGGAGATCGGTGCTGGGGGAGGGAGAATCGGTGTTGGGGGAAGGGTGATCCATGTTGGGGGAAGGGTGATCGGTGTTGGGGGAGGGGTGATCAGTGTTGTGGAGGGGAGATCTGTGTTGGGGAGGGACAGTGATCAGTGTTGGGGGAGGGGTGATCAGTGTTGGGGAAAGGGTGATCAGTGTTGGGGGAGGGGTGAACAGTTTTGGGGAGAGGAATCGGTGTTGAGGGAGGGGGATTGGTGTTGTGGGAGGGGGATCGGTGTTGTGGGAGGGGGGGATCGGTGCTGGGGGAAGAGAGATCAGTGTTGGGGGAAGGGTGATTGGTGTTGGGGAGAGGGGATTTGTTGGAGGAGGGGGGATCAGTGTTGGGGGTGGGGGATCAGTGTTGGGGGAGGTGGTATCGATGTTGGGGGAAGGATGATCGGTGTTTGGGGAGAGGTGATCTGTTGGGGGAGGGGGACCAGTGTTGGGGGAGGGGTGATCGGTGTTGGGGAGGGGGAATCGGTGTTGGGGGAGGGTGATCCGTGTTGGGGGAGGGTGATCGGTGTTGGGGGAGGGGTGATCAGTGTTGGGCGGAGGGGGGGTCAGTGTTGGGGGAGGGTGATCCGTGTTGGGGGACTGGGATCGGTGTTGGGGGAGGGGTGATCAGTGTTGGGCGGGGGGGGGTCAGTGTTGGGGGAGGGGGATCAGTGTTGGGGGCAGGGGTTGACGGTGTGGGGGATGGGCAACGGTGTTGGGGGAGGGGGGAATGGGTGTTGGGGAGGGGTGATAAATGTTGGGGGAGGTTGGTGATCAGTGTGGGGGAGGGGAGATCGGCATTGGGGCAAGAGGTATCGGTGTTGGGGGAAGGGTGATCCATGTTGGGGGAGGGGAGATCGGTATTGGGGAGGGGCAGTGATCAGTGTTGGGGGAGGGGTGATCAGTGTTGGGGGTGGGGGATCGGTGTTGGGGGAGAGGGGATCTGTTGGGAGAGAGGGATCAGCGTTGGGAGAGGGGTGATTGGTGTTGGGGGAGGGGGATCGGTGTTGGGGGAGGGTGATCCATGTTGGGGGAGGTAGATCGGTGTTGGAGGAGGGATGCTCGGTGTTGGGGGAGGGGGGGGGTCAGTGTTGGGGGAGGGGGATCAGTGTTGAGGGAGGGGGTGACCGGTGTTGGGGGACGGGCAACAGTGTTGGGGGAGAGGGGAATGGGTGTTGGGGGAGGGGTGATGAATGTTGGGGGATGTTGGTGATCAGTGTTGGGGGAGAGGAGATCGGAGTTGGGGGAAGAGGTGTCAGTGTTGGGGGAAGGGTGATCCGTGTTGGGGGAGGGGAGATTGGAGTTGGAGGAGGGGTGATCAATGTTGGGGAGGGGAGATCATGTTGGGGGAGGGGTGATCGGTGTTGGAGGAGGGGGGGTAGGTGTTGGGGGAGGGTGTATCGATGTTGGGGGAAGGATGATTGGTGTTGGGGGAGAGGGGATCTGTTGGGGGAGGGGGATCAGTGTTGGGGGTGGGGTAATCGGTGTTGGGGGAGGGGGATCTGTGTTGGGGGAGGGTGATCCGTGTTGGGGGAGGGTGATCCGTGTTGGGGGAGGGGGATTGGTGTTGGGGAGGGGCAGTGATCAGTGTTGGGGAAGGGTGATCCGTGTTGGGGGAGTGGGGGTGAGTGTTGGGGGAGCGGGATCAGTGTTGGGGGAGGGAGGTGACCGGTGTGGGGACGGGCAACGGTGTTGGGGGAGGGGGGAATGGGTGTTGGGGGAGGGGTGATAAGTGTTGTGGGAGGTTGGTGATCAGTGTGGGGGAGGGGAGATCGGCGTTGGGGGAAGAGGTATCGGTGTTGGGGGAAGGGTGAACTGTGTTGGGCGGAGGGGGGGTCAGTGTTGGGGGAGGGGGATCAGTGTTGGGGGAGGGGGATCGATGTTGGGGCAGCGGTGATCAGTGTTGTGGAGGGTGGTGATCGGTGTGGGGGGAGGGGAGATTGGTGCTGGGGGAGGGAGAATCGGTGTTGGGGGAAGGGTGATCCATGTTGGGGGAAGGGGGATCGTTGTTGGGTGAGGGGGGATCAATTTTGGGCGAGCGGTAAGCAGTGTTGGGGGATGGGGACCTGATTTGGGGCCGGGGGTTAATCGGTGTGGGGGACAGGCAACAGTGTTGGGGGAGGGGGGGTCGGTGTTAGGGGAGGGGTGATCAGTGTCGGGGGAGGGTGGTGATCGGTGTTGGGGGAGGGGTGATCAGTGTTGGGAGAGGGTGGTGATCTGTTTTGGGGGAGGGGTGATCAGTGTTGGGGGGAGGGTGGTGATCTGTTTTGGGGGAGGGGTGATCAGTGTGGGTGAGGGGTGATCAGTTTTGGGGATGGGAGATCAGGGTTGGGGGAGGAGTGATAAGTAGGGGCAGCGGGGATCGGTGTTGTGGGGGAGATCGGTGTTGGGAGACGGGAGTTCGGTGTTAGGGGATCGGGGATCGGTGTTGGTGGAGAGTGGATCTGTTGGGGGAGGGGGGATCAGTGTTGGGGAGGGGAGATCAGTCTTGGGGGAGGGATGGTCGGTGCTGGGGGAGTAGTGATCGGTATTGTAGGAGGGTGGTTCGGTGCTGGGGGATGGGGATCAGTGTTGGGGGAAAAGCGATCGGTGTTGGGGGATAGGTGATCTGTGTTGTAGGAGAGGGATGTGTGTTGGGGGAGGGGGCTCTGTGTTGGAGGAGGCATTCCCGTGTTTGGGGAATGGAAATCGGTGTTGGGGGAAGTCTGATCGGTGTTGGGGGAGGTGTGATTGGTATTGGGGGAGGGGGGGATCGGTGTTGGTGAAGGGTTGCTCGGTGTTGCGGAGGGAGTATTGGGGTTGGGGGGAGAGGAGATCGGTTTTGGGGGAGGGGGGGATCGTCATTGGGGGAGGGTGATCGGTGTTGGGGGAGGGGTGATCGGTGTTGGGGGAGGGGTGATCCGTGTTGGGGGAGGGGTGATCGGTGTTGGGGGAGGTGGAGTCATTGTTGGGTGAGGAGTGAGCAGTGTTGGGGGATGGGGACCGGATTTGGGCCGGGGGGGTTAATCGGTGTGGGGGACGGGCAACGGTTTTGGGGGAAGGGGTGAACGGTGTTGGTGGATAGTGGATCTGTTGGGGGAGGGGGGGATCGGTGTTGGGGAGGAGTGATCGGTGTTGGGGGAGGGGAGATTGGTGTTGGGGGAGGCGTGATCAGTGCTGGGGAGTTGGAATGGATGTTGGGGGAGGGATGGTCGGTGCTAGCGGAGTAGTGATCGGTATTGTAGGAGGGTGGTTCGGTGTTGGGGGAGGGGGGGATCGGTGTTGGGGGATAGGTGATCTGTATTAAGGGAGGGGGATGTGAGTTGAGGGAGGGGGATGTGTGTTGGAGGAGGCATTTCCATGTTTGGGGAATGGAAATCGGTGTTGGGGGAGGTCTGATCGGTGTTGGGGGAGGTCTGATCGGTGTTGGGGGAGGTGTGATCGGTACTGGGGGAGGCGGGATCGGTGTTGTGGAGGGGTGATCGGTGTTGGGGAAGGGAGATCGGTGTTGGGGGAGGGAGGGTGATCGGTGTTGGGGGAGCTGTGATAGGTGTTGGAGGAGGGGGGGGATCGGTGTTTTGGAGGGTGATCGGTGTTGGGGGAGGTGGAGTCATTGTTGGATGAGGGGTGATCAGTGTTGGGGGATGGGGATCGGTTTTGGGGCCGCGGGTTGATCGATGTGGGGGATGGGTAATGGTGTTGGGGGAGGGGGGTTCGGTGTTGGGGGAGGGGTGGTCAGTGTTTCGGGAGGGATGATCAGTGTTGGGGGGAGGGAGGTGATCTGTGTTGGGGAGGTGGAATCGGTGTTGATGGAGGTGGAATCGGTGTTGATGGAGGTGGAATCGGTGTTGAGGGAGGGGTGATCAGTGTAGGGGGAGGGGGGGCTCGGTGATGAGGGAGGGGTGATCAGTGTTATGGGATGTGTGATCGGTGTTGGGGGAGAGGTGATCCGTGTTCGGGAGGGAAGATCGGTGTTGGGGGAGCGGGGATCGGTGTTGGGGGAGGGCGATTGGTGTTGGGGGAGGGGGGAATCAGTGTTGGGAGAAAAGCGATAGGTGTTGGGGGAGGGGGATGTGTGTTGGGGGAGGCATTTCTGTGTTTGGGGAGGGGAAATCAGTGTTGGGGGAGGTCTGATTGGTGTTGGTGGAGGAGTGATTGGTATTGGGGAGAGGGGATCAGTGTTGGAGGAGGAGTGATCTGTGGTGGGGGAGGAGGGATCGATGTTGGGGGAGGGGTAGTTGGTGTTTGGGGAAGGGTGATTGGTATTGGGGGAGGTGGGATCGTTGTTGGGGCAGGGTGAGCTGTGGTGGGGGAGGGGAGATCGGTGTTGGGGGAGGGACAATTGCTGTTGGGGGAGAGGCAATCGAAGTTGGGGGGAGGCGTGATCAGTGTTGGGTGAGGGGATGATCAGTGTTGGGGGAGAGGTGATCACTGTTGGGGGAGGGGGGATTGGTGTTGGGGGAGGGGGGATTGGTGTTGGGGGAGCGGGGATCAGTGTTGGGGGAGGGGGGATCGGTGTTGGGAGAAAAGCGATCAGTGTTGGGGGAGGGGGGATTGGTGTTGGGGAGGCAGGTTCGGGGTTGGGGGAGAGGGATCGGTGTTGGGGAAGGCGTGTTCAGTGTTGGAGGAGGGGTGGTCCGTGTTTGGGGAGGGGTGATCGGTGTTGGGGGAGGCTGGTGATCAGTATTGGGGGGGGCGGGTGATCAGTGTTGGGAGAGGGGATGATCAGTGTGGGGGGGAGGGTGTTCGTTATTGGGGAGGGGGGGATTGCTGTTGGGGGAGGGAACATCGGTGTACGGGGAGGGGTGATCCATGTATGGGAGGGGAGATCGATGTTAGGGGGAGGGGGTGATCAGTGTTGGGGGAGGGGGGGGATCAGTGTTGGGGGAGGGGGTGAACAGTGTTGGGGTAGGGGGGATCGGTTTTGGGGGAGCTCTGATCCGTGTTGGGGAGGGGTATCGGTCATGGAGGAGGGGGTGATCAGTGTTCGGCGAGGGGCTGATCAGTATTGGGGGAGGAGAGATCAGTGTTGGGTAGGGGGGATAGGTGTTGGGGCAGGGTGATCGGTGTTGGGGGAGAGGCAATCAGTGTTGGGGGAGGCGCGATCAGTGTTGGGGGAGGGGAGATCGGTGTTGGGGGAGGGGAGATCAGTGTTGGGGGAGGGGAGATCGGTGTTGGGGGAGGGGGGATCAGTGTTGGGGGAGGGGAGATCAGTGTTGGGGGAGCGGTGATCGGTGTTGGGGGAGGGGGAGAACAGTGTTGTGGAGGGGTGATCATTGTTGGGGGAGGGGGAATCGGTGTTGGGGGAAGGCTGATCCGTGTTGGGGAGGGAAGATCGGTGTTGGCGGAGGGGGGTATTCAGTGTTCAGTGAGGGGGTGATCAGTGTTGGGGGAGGGGGGATCGGTGTTGGGGGAGTGGCAATCGGTTTTGGGTAAGGCGCGATCAGTGTTGGGGGAGGGGGGATCGGTGTTGGGGGAGGAGTGATTGGTGGTGGGGGAGGAGTGATTGGTGGGGGGGAGGAGGGATCGGTGTTGGAGGAGGGGGGATTGGTGTTGGGGAGGCAGGATCAGGGTTGGGGGAGGGGGATCGGTGTTGGGGGAGGGGGTGATCAGTGTTCAGTGAGGGGGGTGATCAGTGTTGGGGGAGGGGGGATCGGTGTTGGGGGAGGGGGGGATCGGTGTTGGGTGAGGGGAGATCAGTGTTGGGGGAGGGGAGATCGGTGTTGGGGGAGGGGGGGATCAGTGTTGGGGGAGGGGAGATCAGTGTTGGGGGAGCGGTGATCGGTGTTGGGGGAGGGGAGAACAGTGTTGTGGAGGGGTGATCATTGTTGGGGGAGGGGGAATCGGGGTTGGGGGAAGGCTGATCCGTGTTGGGGAGGGAAGATCGGTGTTGGCGGAGGGGGTATTCAGTGTTCAGTGAGGGGGTGATCAGTGTTGGGGGAGGGGGGGATCGGTGTTGGGGGAGAGGCAATCGGTTTTGGGTAAGGCGCGATCAGTGTTGGGGGAGGGGGGATCGGTGTTGGGGGAGGAGTGATTGGTGGTGGGGGAGGAGTGATTGGTGGGGGGGAGGAGGGATCGGTGTTGGAGGAGGGGGGATTGGTGTTGGGGAGGCAGGATCAGGGTTGGGGGAGGGGGATCGGTGTTGGGGGAGGGGGGATCGGTGTTGGGTGAGAGGCAATCAGTGTTGGGTAAGGCGCGATCAGTGTTGGGGAAGGGTGATCAGTGTTGGGGGAGGTGGGATCGGTGTTGGGGGAGGGGTGATCAGTGTTGGGGGAGGTGGGATCGGTGTTGGGGGAGTGGGTAGAGGTGTTGGGGGAGTGGGTAGAGGTGTTGGGGGAGGGATGATCAGTGTTGGGGGAGGGGCGATCTGTGTTGAGGAGGGGAGATCGGTGTTGGGGAAGGGAGATCGGTGTTGGGGGAGGGGTGATCAGTGTTGGGGAAGGGGAATCGGTGTTGGGGAGAAAAGCGATCGCTTTTGGGGGAGGGGGGATGTGTGTTGGAGGAGGCATTTCCGTGTTTGGGGAGGGGAAATTGGTGTTGCAGGAGGTAGGATCGCTGTTGGGGGAGGAGTGATTGGTATTGGGGGAGAGGGGATCAATGCTGGGGGAGGAGTGATCTGTGGTGGGGCCGGAGGGTTCGGTGTTGTGGGAGGTGGGATTGGTGTTGGGGAAGGCGTGATCAGTTTTGGGGGAGGGCTGGTCGGCGTTTGGGGAGGGGTGATTGGTGTTGAGGCAGGGTGGTGATCGGTGTTGGGAGACGGGATGATCAGTGTTGGGGAGGGGGGCTCGGTATTCGGGAGGGGGATCGGTATTGTGGAGGGGGAATTGCTGTTGGGGGAGGGGACATTGGTGTTCAGGGAGGGGTGATAAATGTAAGGGAGGGGAGATCGATGTTGGGGGAGGGGGGTGATCAGTGTTGGGGGAGGGGGTGATCAGTGTTGGGGGTGGGGTGATCAGTGTTGGGGGAGGGGTGATCAGTGTTGGGGGAGGGGTGATCAGTGTTGGGGGAGGGGTGATCAGTGTTGGCGGAGGGGGTATCGGTGTTGGTGGAGAGGTGACCGGTGTGGGGAATGGGCAACGGTGTTGGGGGAGTGGGGAATGGGTGTTGGGGGAGGGGTGATAAGTTTTGGGGGAGGTTGGTGATCAGTGTGGGGGGAGGGGAGATCGGCGTTGGGGGCAAGAGGTATCGGTGTTGGGCGGAAGGGTGATCCGTGTTGGGGGAGGGGAGATCGGTGTTGGGGAGGGGCAGTGATCAGTGTTGGGGGAGGGGTGATCAGTGTTGGGGAAAGGGGGATCAGTGTTGGGGGTGGGGGATCGGTGTTGGGGGTGGGAGATTGGTGTTGGGGGAAGGATGATCGGTGTTGGGGGAGAGGGGATCTGTTGGGGGAGGGGAATCAGTGTTGGGCGAGGGGTGATTGGTGTTGGGGGAGGGGAATCGGTGTTGGGTGAGGGTGATCCGTGTTGGGGGTGGGGGAGGGGGATTGGTGTTAGGGGAGGGGTGATTGGTGTTGGGGGAGGGGGGGTCAGTGTTGGGGGAGCGGGATCAGTGTTGGGGGAGTGGGGATGACTGGTGTGGTGGATGGGCAACGGTGTTGGGGGAGGGGTGAATTGGTGTTGGGGGAGGGGTGATCAGTGATGGGGGAGGGGGGATCGGTGTTGGGGCAGCTGGGATCGGTGTTGGGGCAGGGTGATCTGTGGTGGGTGAGGGGAGATCGGTGTTGGGGGAGAGGGAATCGGTGTTGGGGGAGGCGTGATCAGTGTTGTGGAGGGGAGATCGGTGTTGGGGGAGAGGGAATCGGTGTTGGGGGAGGCGTGATCAGTGTTGTGGAGGGGAGATCGGTGTTGGGGGAGAGGGAATCGGTGTTGGGGGAGGCGTGATCAGTGTTGTGTGAGGGGGGATTGGTGTTGGGGAGGCAGGATTGGGGTTGGGTGAGGGGGATCTGTGTTGGGGAAGGTGTGATCAGTGTTGGGGGAGAGGTGGTCGGTGTTGGGAGTGGAGTTGATCAGTGTTTGGGGAGGGGGTGATCGGTGTTGGGGAGGGGAGATCAGTGTTGGGGGAGGGGGTGATCAGTGTTGGGGGAGGGGGAATCGGTGTTGGGGGAGGGCTGAACCATGTTGGGGAGGGGGATCGGTCTTGGAGGAGGGGGTGATCAGTGTTCGGCGAGGGGGTGATCAGTGTTGGGGTAGGGGGAATCGGTGTTGGGGCAAGGTGATCGGTGTTGGGGGAGAGGCACTCAGTGTTGGGGGAGGCGCGATCAGTGTTGTGGAGGGGAGATTGGTGTTGGGTGAGGGGAGATCAGTGTTGGGGATGGGTGATCATTGTTGGGGGAGGGGGAATCGGTGTTGGGGGAGGGGTGATCAGTGTTGGGGGAGGGGGGATCGGTTTTGGGGGAGGGGTGATCTGTGTTGGGCAGGGGAGATCGGTGTTGGGGGAGCTGTGATTGGTGTTGGGAGAGGGTGATCTGTGGTGGTTGACGGGAGATCGGTGTTGGGGGAGAGGGAATCGGTGTTGGGGGAGGCGCGATCAGTGTTGGGTGATGGGAGATTGGTGTTGGGGAGGCAGGATCGGGGTTGAGTGAGGGGGATCTGTGTTGGGGAAGGTGTGATCAGTGTTGGGAGAGGGGTGATCAGTCTTGGGGGAGGGGGGATCAGTGTTGGGCGAGATGGGATCAGTGTTGAGGGAGAGGTGATCAGTGTTGTGGCCAGTGTGATCGGTGCTGGGGGAGGGGGATGTGTGTTGGGGGAGGCATTTCCGTGTTTGGGGGGGAAATCTGTGTTGGGGGAGGTCTGATCGGCGTTGGGGGAAGTGTGACTGTTATTGGGGGAGAGGGGATCAATGCTGGGGGAGGAGTGATCGCTGGTGGGGGAGGAGGGATCGGCATTGGGGGAGGGGGGATTGGTGTTGGGGAGGCAGGATCGGGGTTGGGGGAAAGGGATCGGTGTTGGGGAAGGTGTGATCAGTGTTGGGGGAGGTGTGATCTGTGTTGGGAGCGGGGTTGATCAGTGTTGGGGGAGGGGTGGTCGGTGTTGGGAGCGGGGTTGATCAGTGTTTGGGGAGGGGAGATCGGTGTTGGGGGAGAGGGAATCGGTGTTGGGGGATGCGTGATCAGTGTTGTGGAGGGGAGATCGGTGTTGGGGGAGGGGTGATCATTGTTGGGGGAGGGGGAATCGGTGTTGGGGGAGGGATGATCAGTGTTGGGGGAGGTGTGATCAGTGTTGGGTGAGGGGAGATTGGTGTTGGGGAGGCAGGATCGGGGTTGGGTGAGGGGGATCTGTGTTGGGGAAGGTGTGATCAGTGTTGGGGGAGGGCTGGTCGGTGTTGGGAGCGGGGTTGATCAGTGTTTGGGGAGGGGGGTGATCAGTGTTGGGGGAGGATTGATCGGTATTAGGGAGGGGGGATTGCAGTTGGGGGAGGGGAGATCGATGTTAGCGGAGGGGTGATCAGTGTTGTGGGAGGGGTGATCAGTGATGGGGGAGGGGTGATCAGTGTTGTGGGAGGGGTGATCAGTGTTGGGGGAGGGGTGATCAGTGTTGGGGGAAGAGTTGATCGGTGTTGGGGGAGGGGGATTCGGTGTTGGGGGAGTGGGGATCAGTGTTGAGGGAGGGGTGTGCAGTGTTGGGGGATGGGAGATCGATGTTGGGGGAAGGCTGATCCGTGTTGGGGAGGGAAGATCGGTGTTGGCGGAGGGGGTATTCAGTGTTCAGTGAAGGGGTGATCAGTGTTGGGGGAGGGGGGATCGGTGTTGGGGGTGGGGTGATCAGTGTTGGGGGAGGTGGGATCGGTGTTGGGGGAGTGATGATCAATGTTGGGGGAGTGGGTAGAGGTGTTGGGGGAGGGGTGATCAGTGTTGGGGGAGGGGCGATCTGTGTTGAGGAGGGGAGATCGGTGTTGGGGAAGGGAGATCGGTGTTGGGGGAGGGGGGATCGGTGTTGGGAGAGGGGGAATCGGTGTTGGGAGAAAAGCGATCGGTGTTGGGGAGGGGTATGTGTGTTGGAGGAGGCATTTCCGTGTTTGGGGAGGGGAAATTGGTGTTGCGGGATTTAGGATCGCTGTTGGGGGAGGAGTGTTTGGTATTGGGGGAGAGGGGATCAATGCTGGGGGAGGAGTGATCGCTGGTGGGGGAGGAGGGATCGGCATTGGGGAAGGGGGGATTGGTGTTGGGGAGGCAGGATCGGGGTTGGGGGAGAGGGATCGGTGTTGGGGAAGGTGTGATCAGTGTTGGGTGAGGGGAGATTGGTGTTGGGGAGGCAGGATCGGGGTTGGGTGAGGGGGGATTGGTGTTGGGGAGGCAGGATCGGGGTTGAGTGAGGGGGATCTGTGTTGGGGAAGGTGTGATCAGTGTTGGGGGAGGGGTGGTCGGTGTTGGGAGTGGGGATCAGTGTTGGGGGAGGGGAGATCAGTGTTGTGGGAGGGGGTTTCGGTGTTGGGAGCGGTGTTGATCAGTGTTTGGGGAGGTGTGATCTGTGTTGGGGAAGGTGTGATCAGTGTTGGGTGAGGGGAGATTGGTGTTGGGGAGGCAGGATCGGGGTTGGGTGAGGGGGATCTGTGTTGGGGAAGGTTTGATCAGTGTTGGGGGAGGGCTGGTCGGTGTTGGGAGCGGGGTTGATCAGTGTTTGGGGAGGGGAGATCAGTGTTGAGGGAGGATTGATCGGTATTAGGGAGGGGGGATTGCAGTTGGGGAAGGGGAGATCGATGTTAGGGGAGGGGTGATCAGTGTTGGGGAGGGAAGATCGGTGTTGGGGGAGGGGTGATCAGTGTTTGGTGAGGGGTGATCAGTGTTGGGGGAGTGATGATCAATGTTGGGGGAGTGGGTAGAGGTGTTGGGGGAGTGGGTAGAGGTGTTGGGGGAGTGGGTAGAGGTGTTGGGAGAGGGGTGATCAGTGTTGGGGGAGGGGCGATCTGTGTTGGGGGAGTGATGATCAATGTTGGGGGAGGGGGGATCGGTGTTGGGGGAGTGGGTAGAGGTGTTGGGGGAGGGGTGATCAGTGTTGGGGGAGGGGCGATCTGTGTTGAGGAGGGGAGATCGGTGTTGGGGAAGGGAGATCGGTGTTGGGGGAGGGGGAATCGGTGTTGGGAGAAAAGCGATCGCTTTTGGGGGAGGGGGATATGTGTTGGAGGAGGCATTTCCGTGTTTGGGGAGGGGAAATTGGTGTTGCAGGAGGTAGGATCGCTGTTGGGGGAGGAGTGATTGGTTTTGGGGGAGAGGGGATCAATGCTGGGGGAGGAGGGATCGCTGGTGGGGGAGGAGGGATCGGTGTTGGGGGAGGGGGGATTGGTGTTGGGGAGGCAGGATCGGGGTTGGGGGAGAGGGATCGCTGTTGGGGAAGGTGTGATCAGTGTTGGGGAAGGAGTGATCAGTGTTGGGGGAGGGGTGGTCCGCATTTGGGGAGGGGTGATCGGTGTTGGGGGAGGGCGGTGATCAGTGTTGGGAGAGGGGATGATCTGTGTGGGGGGAGGGTGTTTGGTATTGGGGAGGGGTGATTGCTGTTGGGGGAGGGGACATAAATGTTGGGGGAGGGGGTGATCAGTGTTGGGGAAGGGTGATCAGTGTTGGGGGAGGGGTGAACCGTGTTGGGGAGGGGTATCGGTCTTGGAGGAGGGGGGTGATCAGTGTTCGGCGAGGGGGTGATGAGTGTTGGGGTAGGGGGAATCGGTGTTGGGGGAGAGGGAATCGGTGTTGGGGGAGGCGCGATCAGTGTTGGGTGAGGGGAGATTGGTGTTGGGGAGGCAGGATCGGAGTTGAGTGAGGGGGATCTGTGTTGGGGAAGGTGTGATCAGTGTTGGGAGAGGGGTGATCAGTCTTGGGGGAGGGGGGATCAGTGTTGGGCGAGATGGGATCAGTGTTGAGGGAGAGGTGATCAGTGTTGTGGCCAGTGTGATCGGTGCTGGGGGAGGGGGATGTGTGTTGGGGGAGGCATTTCCGTGTTTGGGGGGGAAATCTGTGTTGGGGGAGGTCTGATCGGCGTTGGGGGAGGTGTGACTGTTATTGGGGGAGAGGGGATCAATGCTGGGGGAGGAGTGATCAGTGTTGGGGGAGGGGTGGTCTGCGTTTGGGGAGGGGTGATCGGTGTTGGGGGAGGGCGGTGATCAGTGTTGGGAGAGGGGATGATCTGTGTGGGGGGAGGGTGTTTTGTATTGGGGTGGGGTGATTGCTGTTGGGGGAGGGGACATAAATGTTGGGGGAGGGGGTGATCAGTGTTGGGGGAGTGGGGTGTTCGGTGTTGGGGGAGGGGGGTGATCAGTGTTGGGGGAGGGGGGTGATCAGTGTTGGGGGAGGGGGGGTGATCGGTGTTGGGGGAGGGGTGATCGTTGTTGGGGGAGAGGTGATCTGTGTTGGGGGAGGGGTGATCTGTGTTGGGGAAGGGTCATCGGTGTTGGGGGAGGGGTGATCAGTGTTGGGGGAGGGGGGTTCGGTGTTGGGGGAGGGGTGATCAGTGATGGGGGAGGGGGGATCGGTGTTGGGGGAGCTGGGATCGGTGTTGGGGAGGGTGATCTGTGGTGGGTGAGGGGAGATCGGTGTTGGGGGAGAGGGAATCGGTGTTGGGGGATGCGTGATCAGTGTTGTGGAGGGGAGATCGGTGTTGGGGAGGGGTGATCATTGTTGGGGGAGGGGGAATCGGTGTTGGGGGAGGGATGATCAGTGTTGGAGGAGGGGTGATCAGTGTTGGGTGAGGGGAGATTGGTGTTGGGGAGGCAGGATCGGGGTTGGGTGAGGGGGATCTGTGTTGGGGAAGGTGTGATCAGTGTTGGGGGAGGGCTGGTCGGTGTTGGGAGTGGAGTTGATCAGTGTTTGGGGAGGGGGGTGATCAGTGTTGGGGGAGGATTGATCGGTATTAGGGAGGGGGGATTGCAGTTGGGGGAGGGGAGATCGATGTTAGGGGAGGAGTGATCAGTGTTGTGGGAGGGGTGATCAGTGATGGGGGAGGGGTGATCAGTGTTGTGGGAGGGGTGATCAGTGTTGGGGGAGGGGGATCGGTGTTGGGGGAGGGGGTGATCAGTGTTCAGTGAGGGGGTGATCAGTGTTGGGGGAGGGGGGATCGGTGTTGGGGGAGGGGGGATCGGTGTTGGGTGAGAGGCAATCAGTGTTGGGTAAGGCGCGATCAGTGTTGGGGGAAGGGTGATCAGTGTTGGGGGAGGTGGGATCGGTGTTGGGGGAGGGGTGATCAGTGTTGGGGGAGGTGGGATCGGTGTTGGGGGAGTGGGTAGAGGTGTTGGGGGAGTGGGTAGAGGTGTTGGGGGAGGGGTGATCAGTGTTGGGGGAGGGGCGATCTGTGTTGAGGAGGGGAGATCGGTGTTGGGGAAGGGAGATCGGTGTTGGGGGAGGGGTGATCAGTGTTGGGGAAGGGGAATCGGTGTTGGGAGAAAAGCGATCGCTTTTGGGGGAGGGGGATGTGTGTTGGAGGAGGCATTTCCGTGTTTGGGGAGGGGAAATTGGTGTTGCAGGAGGTAGGATCGCTGTTGGGGGAGGAGTGATTGGTATTGGGGGAGAGGGGATCAATGCTGGGGGAGGAGGGATCGCTGGTGGGGGAGGAGGGATCGGCATTGGGGAAGGGGGGATTGGTGTTGGGGAGGCAGGATCGGGGTTGGGGGAGAGTGATCGGTGTTGGGGAAGGTGTGATCAGTGTTGGGGGAGGCGCGATCAGTGTTGGGGGAGGCGCGATCAGTGTTGGGGGAGGGGAGATGGGTGCTGGGGGAGCGAGGGGATTGGTGTTGGGGAGGCAGGATCGGGGTTGAGTGAGGGGGATCTGTGTTGGGGAAGGTGTGATCAGTGTTGGGGGAGGGTTGATCGGTATTCGGGAGGGGGGATTGCTGTTGGGGGAGGGGAGATCGATGTTGTTGGAGTGGGGATCAGTGTTGTGGGAGGGGTGATCAGTGTTGTGGGAGGGGGTTTCGGTGTTGGGAGCGGGGTTGATCAGTGTTGTGGGAGGGGGTTTCGGTGTTGGGAGCGGGGTTGATCAGTGTTTGGGGAGGGGAGATCAGTGTTGGGGGAGGATTGATCGGTATTAGGGAGGGGGGATTGCTGTTGGGGGAGGGAAGATCAGTGTTGGCGGAGGGGGTGATCAGTGTTCAGTGAGGGGGTGATCAGTGTTTGGTGAGGGGGTGATCAGTGTTGGGGGAGGGGGGATCAGTGTTGGGGGAGTGATGATCAATGTTGGGGGAGCGGGGATCGGTGTTGGGGGAGTGGGTAGAGGTGTTGGGGGAGGGGTGATCAGTGTTGGGGGAGGGGCGATCTGTGTTGGGGGAGTGATGATCAATGTTGGGGGAGGGGGGATCGGTGTTGGGGGAGTGGGTAGAGGTGTTGGGGGAGGGGTGATCAGTGTTGGGGGAGGGGCGATCTGTGTTGAGGAGGGGAGATCGGTGTTGGGGAAGGGAGATCGGTGTTGGGGGAGGGGGGATCGGTGTTGGGAGAAAAGCGATCGGTGTTGGGGGAGGGGGATGTGTGTTGGAGGAGGCATTTCCGTGTTTGGGGAGGGGAAATTGGTGTTGCAGGAAGTCTGATCGCTGTTGGGGGAGGAGTGATTGGTATTGGGGGAGAGGGGATCAATGCTGGGGGAGGAGGGATCGCTGGTGGGGGAGGAGGGATCGGCATTGGGGGAGGGGGGATTGGTGTTGGGGAGGCAGGATCGGAGTTGGGGGAGAGGGATCGCTGTTGGGGAAGGTGTGATCAGTGTTGGGGAAGGAGTGATCAGTGTTGGGGGAGGGTTGGTCCGCATTTGGGGAGGGGTGATTGGTGTTGGGGGAGGGTGGTGATCAGTGTTGGGAGAGGGGATGATCTGTGTGGGTGGAGGGTGTTTGGTATTGGGGAGGGGTGATTGCTGTTGGGGGAGGGGACATCAATGTTGGGGGAGGGGGTGATCAGTGTTGGGGAAGGGTGATCAGTGTTGGGGGAGGGGGAGATCAGTGTTGGGGAGGGATGATCAGTGTTGTTGAGGGGGTGATCAGTGTTGGGAGGGTTGATCAGAGATGGGGGAGGGGTGATCAGTGTTGTGGGAGGGGGTTTCGGTGTTGGGAGCGGGGTTGATCAGTGTTGTGGGAGGGGAGATCAGTGTTGGGGGAGGATTGATCGGTATTAGGGAGGGGGGATTGCTGTTGGGGGAGGGAAGATCAGTGTTGGCGGAGGGGGTGATCAGTGTTCAGTGAGGGGGTGATCAGTGTTTGGTGAGGGGGGTGATCAGTGTTGGGGGAGGGGGGATCAGTGTTGGGGGAGTGATGATCAATGTTGGGGGAGCGGGGATCGGTGTTGGGGGAGTGGGTAGAGGTGTTGGGGGAGGGGTGATCAGTGTTGGGGGAGGGGCGATCTGTGTTGGGGGAGTGATGATCAATGTTGGGGGAGGGGGGATCGGTGTTGGGGGAGTGGGTAGAGGTGTTGGGGGAGGGGTGATCAGTGTTGGGGGAGGGGCGATCTGTGTTGAGGAGGGGAGATCGGTGTTGGGGAAGGGAGATCGGTGTTGGGGGAGGGGGGATCGGTGTTGGGAGAAAAGCGATCGGTGTTGGGGGAGGGGGATGTGTGTTGGAGGAGGCATTTCCGTGTTTGGGGAGGGGAAATTGGTGTTGCAGGAGGTCTGATCGCTGTTGGGGGAGGAGTGATTGGTATTGGGGGAGAGGGGATCAATGCTGGGGGAGGAGGGATCGCTGGTGGGGGAGGAGGGATCGGCATTGGGGGAGGGGGGATTGGTGTTGGGGAGGCAGGATCGGAGTTGGGGGAGAGGGATCGCTGTTGGGGAAGGTGTGATCAGTGTTGGGGAAGGAGTGATCAGTGTTGGGGGAGGGTTGGTCCGCATTTGGGGAGGGGTGATTGGTGTTGGGGGAGGGTGGTGATCAGTGTTGGGAGAGGGGATGATCTGTGTGGGTGGAGGGTGTTTGGTATTGGGGAGGGGTGATTGCTGTTGGGGGAGGGGACATCAATGTTGGGGGAGGGGGGTGATCAGTGTTGGGGAAGGGTGATCAGTGTTGGGGGAGGGGGAGATCAGTGTTGGGGAGGGATGATCAGTGTTGTTGAGGGGGTGATCAGTGTTGGGAGGGTTGATCAGAGATGGGGGAGAGTTGATCAGTGTTGGAGGAGGGATGATCAGTGTTGGGGGAGGGGTGATCAGTGTTGAGGAGGGGGGTGATCGGTGTGGTGGGAGGGGAGATCGGTGTTGGGGGATGGGGGATCGGTTTTGGGGGAAGGTTGATCCGTGTTGGGGGAAGGATCGGTATTAAGGGAGGGGTGATCAGTGTTGGGTGAGGGGGGATCAGTGTTGGGTGAGGGGTGATCAGTTTTGGGAGAGGTGGGGGTTGGTGTTGGGAGAGGGGGATTGGTGTTGGGGGAGGGGTGTTGAGGTGTTCCGTGTTGGGGGCAGGTGAATCAGTGTTGGGGGAGCGGTTATTAGTGTTGAGGGAGGGGGGATCGATGTTGGGGGAGGGGGATTGGTGTTGGGGGAGGGGTGATCATTGTTGGGGGAGGGGGGTGATCAGTGTTCGGGAGGGGTGATTGTAGTTGGTGGGGGGGTGATCGGGTTTGGGGGAGTGGTGATCAGTGTTTGGGGATTGGGGATTGGTGTTGGGGGAATGGGGATCGATGTTGGGGAAGGCGTCATCAGTGTTCGGGGAGGGGAGATCTTTGTTGGGGGAAGGGTGATCGGTTTTGGGGGAGGGGGATCGGTGTCAGGGGAGAGCAGCTCATTGTTGGGGGGTGATCAGTGTTGGGGGAGGGGGGTTCGGTGTTGGGGGAGAGGGTGAAAAGTGTTGGGGAGGGGTGATCAGTTTTGGGGGATGGGTGATCAGTGTTGGAGGGGTGAACAATGTTGGGGGGTTGATCAGTGATGGGGGAGAGTTGATCAGTGTTTGAGGAGAGATGATCAGTGTTGGGGGAGGGGTGATCAGTGTTGTTGGTGGGGAGATTGGTGTTGGGGAGGGGAGATCAGTGTTGGGGGATGGGGGATCGGTTTTGGGGGAAGGTTGATCCGTGTTGGGGGGAGGATCGGTGTTAAGGGAGGGGTAATCAGTATTGGGTGAGGGGGGATCAGTGTTGGGTGAGGGGTGATTAGTGTTGGGAGAGGTGGGGGTCGGTGTTGGGGGAGGGGGATTGGTGTTGGGGGAGGGGTGTTGGGGTGTTCCGTGTTGGGGGCGGGTGGATCAGTGTTGGGGGAGCGGTTATTAGTGTTGGAGGAGGGGGGATCGATGTTGGGGAAGGGGGATTGGTGTTGGGGGAGGGGTGATCAGTGTTCAGGAGGGGTGATTGTAGTTGGTGGGGGGGGTGATCGGGTTTGGGGGAGTGGTGATCAGTGTTGGGGGAATGGGGATCGATGTTGGGGAAGGCGTCGTCAGTGTTCAGGGAGGGGAGATCTTTGTTGGGGGAAGGGTGATCGGTTTTGGGGGAGGGGGATCGGTGTCGGGGGAGAGGGGCTCATTGTTGGGGGGTGATCAGTGTTGGGGGAGGGGGGGTTCGGTGTTGGGGGAGAGGGTGAAAAGTGTTGGGGAGGGGTGATCAGTGTTGGGTGAAGGGCTGATCGGTGTTGGGGGAGGGTTGATCAGTGTTGGGGGAGGGGGAGATCAGTTTTGGGGGAGGGGTGATCAGTGTTGGAGGGGTGAACAATGTTGGGGGGTTGATCAGTGATGGGGGAGAGTTGATCAGTGTTTGAGGAGAGATGATCAGTGTTTGGGGAGGGGTGATCAGTGTTGGGGACAGGGGATCGGTGTTGGGGGAGGGTGATCAGTGTTGGGGGAGAGGGAGATCGGTGTGCTGGGAGGGGAGTTCGGTGTTGGGAGATGGGGGATTGATTTTGGGGGAAGGGTGATCCGTGTTGGGGGAGGGGGGATTGGTGTTAAGGGAGGGATAGTCAGTGTTGGGAGAGGTGGGGGTCCGTGTTGGGGGAGGGGGATCGGTGATGGGCGAGGGGTGATCAGTGTTGGGAGAGGGGGGATCGGTGTTGGTGGAGGGGAGATCGGTTTTGGGGAGTGGTGATCATTGTTTGGGGAGTGGGGATCGGTGTTGGGGGAGAGGGATTGATGTTGGGGAAGGTGTCTTCAGTGTTGGGGGAGGGGAGATCAGTGTTGGTGGAGGGGGGGATCATTGTTGGGGGAAGGGTGATCGCTTTTGGGGGACGTGGATCAGTATCGGGGGAGAGGGGATCGTTGTTAGGGTGTGATCAGTGTTGGTGAAGGCGTGATCGGTGTTGGGGGAGTGGGATGGGTGTTGGGGGAGGGGTGATTATTTTTTGGGGTGGGTGTGATCAGTGTTGGGGGAGGGGTGATCAGTGTTGGGGGAAGGGGAGATCAGTGTTGGGGAGTGAACAATGTTGGGGGGGGTGATCAGTGTTGGTGAAGGGGTGATCGATGTTGGGGGAGGGGTGATCAGTGTTGGGGGAAGGGGAGATCAGTGTTGGGGGGGGTGAACAATGTTGCGCGTTGATCAGTGATGGGGGAGAGTTGATCAGTCTTGGGGAGGGGAGATCAGTTTTGGGGGAGGGGGATTCGTTGTTGGCGGAGGCGTGATCAGTGCTGGGGAGGAGGAATGGGTGTTCGGGGAGGGATGGTTGGTTTTCGGGGCGGGGAGATCGGTGTTGGGGGAGTGGGATGTGTGTTGCGGGCGGGGTGATCATTGTTGTGGCAGGAGTGATCCGTGTTGGGGGAAGGGGTGATCAGTGTTGCAGGAGGAGGTGATCCTCGTTGGGGGAGGGGTGGTCAGTGTTGGGGGTGGTGGTGATCAGTGTTGGGGGAAATGGGATCAGTGTTGGGGGAGGGGTGGTCAGTGTTGGGCGAGGGTTGATCAGTGTTGTGGGAGGAGGGATCGTTGTTGGGGGAGGGGTGATCATTGTTGGGGGTGGGGTGGTCGGTTTTGGCAGAGCGGTGATCAGTGTTTGGGGACGGGGGATCGGTGTTGGGGGAGTGGAGATCGGTGTTGGGGGACAGATGATCGTTGTTGGGGGAGGACTGATCAGGGTTGGGGGTGGGGAGATTGGTGTTGGAGGTGGAGTGATCGGTGTTAGGGGGGGTATTGGTGTTGGGGGACGGGGGATCGGTGTTGCGGGAGGGTGGATCAGTGTTGGGTGAAGGGTGATCGTTTTTGGGGGAGGGGTAGATCAGTGTTGGGGGAGGAAGAATCGATGTTGGGGCGGTGTTATCGGTGTTGGGGGAGGGATGATCAGTCTTGGGGGGGTGATCAGTGTTGGTGAAGGGGTGATCGATTTTGGGGGAGGGGTGATCAGTGTTGGGGGAAGGGGAGATCAGTGTTGGGGGGGTGAACAATGCTGGGGGGGTGATCATTTGTGGGAGGAGTGATCCATGTTGGGTGAAGGGGTCATCAGTGTTGCAGGAGGAGGTGATCCTCGTTGGGGGATGGGTGGTCAGTGTTGGGGGAGGGATGATCAGTGTTGGGAGAGGGGGGATCGGTGCTGGGGGTGGGGTAATCAGGACTGGAGAATGTGTGTTGGGTGAGGGGTGATCAGTTTTGGGGAGGGGCATGTTCGGTGTTGAGGGAGGGGTGATCACTGTTGGGGGAGGGGTGATCAGTGTTGGAGAGGGGGTTTCAGTGTTGGGAAGGGGCGAAGCATGTTGTGGGGGGGATCGGTGTTGGCGGTGGTGTGAACGGTGTTGGGGGAGTGGAGATCAGTATTGGGGTGGGGGACGATCGGTGTGGTGGGAGGGGAGATTGGTGTTGGGGGAAGGGGGATTGGTTTTGGGGGAAGGGTGATCCGTGTTGATGGAGGGGGTATCGATGTTAAGGGAGGGGTGATCAGTGTTGGATGAGGGTGGATCAGTGCTGGGAGAGTTGGGGGTTGGTGTTGGGGGAGGGGGATCGGTGTTGGGGGAGGGGTGATCGGTGTTGGGGGAGGGGGTCGTGTTGGGGGAGGGGGATCGGTGTTGGGGGATGGGTGATCGGTGTTGGGGGAGAGGGTTTCAGTGTTGGGGAGGGGGGAAGCATGTTGGGGGGATCGGTTTTGGGGGAGGGGTAATCGATGTTGGGGGAGGGGGTCTTGTTGGGGGTGTTCGGTGTTGGGGAGGGTCAATCGATGTTGGCGGAGGGGTGAACGGTGTTGGGGGAGTGGAGATCGGTGTTGGGGTAGGGGGTGAACGGTGTTGGGGGAGTGGAGGTCAGTGTTGGGGGAGGGGGGTTCGTTGTTGGCGGAAGGATGAACAGTGTTGGGGGAGTGGAGATCAGTGTTGGGGAGGGGACTTTGTTGTTGGGGAGGATCGATCCGTGTTGGGGAGGGGTGAACGGTGTTGGGCGAGGGATGATCGGTGTTGGGGCAGGGAGATAGGTGATGCGGGATGGCTGATCGTTGTTGGGGAGGGGTGATCGATGTTGGGGGAGGGGGGTCACTTTTGGGAGGGATCCGTGTTGGGGAGGATCGATCGGTGTCGGGGGAGGGCGATCTGAGTTTGGGTGGGGGGAATCGGTGTTGGGGGAGGGTGGTCGGTTTTGGGGCAGAGGGGATCAGTGTTGTGGGAGGGGAGATCAGTGTTGGGGGAGGGGAGATTGGTGTTGGGGGAGGGTTGAGCGGTGTTGGGGGAGGGGGAATTGGTGTTGGGGGAGTGGGTGATTAGTGTTGGGGGAGGGGTGATCATTGTTGGGGAAGGGAGATCGGTGTTGGGGTATGGGGGAATCGGTGTTGGGGGAGGGCTTGGTCGGTGTTGTGGGAGGGGAAATTGGTGTTGGGGGCGGGGGTTATCGGTGTTGGGGGAGGGGGGATCGGTGTTGGTGAAGAGGTGATCAGTGTTGGGGGATGGGTGATCTATGTTGGGGAAGGGAGATTGGTGTTGGGGTATGGCGGAATCGGTGTTGGGGGAGGGCTTGGTCGGTGTTGGGGGATTGGGTGTCGGTGTTGGGGGAGGGGGATTAGTGTTGCGAGATGGGGTGATTAGTGTTGGGGAGGAGGGATGGGTGTTGGGGGAGGGGGTGATTAGTGTTGGGGGAATGGTGATCATTGTTGGGGGAGGGGGGGATCGGTGTTGGAGGAGGGGTGATCAGTTTTGCGGGGACAGGTGATCTATGTTGGGGAAGGGAGATCGGTGTTGGTGGAGGGGTGATCGGTGTTGGGGAGTGGGTGTCGGTGTTGGGAGAGGGGGGATTGGTGTTGCGGAAGGCGCGGTTTGGTGTTGGGGGAGAGGGGATCCATGTTTGGGGAGGCGGGGATCTGTGTTGGGGAAGGGAGTGATCACTGTTGGGGGGGGGGTGTGATCAGTGTTGGGGCAGGGGAGATCAGAGTTGGGGGAGGGGTGTTCAGTGTTGGGGGAGGGGAGATCGGAGTTGGGGGTGGGGGGATCAGTGTTGGGGTAGGGTTGTTCGATGTTGGGGGGTGGGTTATCGGTGTTTGGGGAGGGGGTATCTGTGTTGGGGTGGGGAGATCGGTGTTGGGGAGGGGTGATCGGTGTTGTGGGAGGGTGATCGGTGTTGTGGGAGGGGTGATCAGTGTTCTGGGAGGGGTGATCTGTGTTGGGGAGGGGAGATCGGTGTTGGGGAGGGGAGATCGGTGTTTGCGGAGGGGGGATCGGTGTTGTGGGAGGGGTGATCTGTGTTGGGGGAGGGGAATTTGTGTTAGGGGAGTGGTTATCAGTGTTGGGGGAGGGGGATTTGTGTTGGGGGAGTGGTGATCAGTGTTGGGGAGGGGGATTTGTGTTGGGGGAGTGGTGATCAGTGTTGGGGGAGGGTGTTGGGTCTTGGGGGAGGTGTGATCTGTGTTGGGGGTGTAGTGATCAGTCTTGAGGGAGGTGTGATAGGTTTTGGGGAGGCTGTATCGGTGTTGGGGGAATGGTGATTGGTGCTGGGGGAAGGGTGTTCGATGTTGGGGGAGGGGGATCGGTGTTGGGGGAGGGGGGGATTAGTGTTGGGGGATGGAGTTCGGTGTTGGGGGAGGAGTTATCTATATTGGGGCTGGGGTGATCACTGTTGGGGGAGGGGTAATCGGTGTTGGGGGATGGGATTTCAGTGTTGGAGAGGGGCAAAGCGTGTTGGGGGAGATCAGTTTTGGGGGAGGGGTGATGGGTGTTGGGGGAGGGGGGTCAGTATTGGGAGTGTTCGGTGTTGGGGAGAGTCAATCGGTGTTGGGGGAGGAGGGATCAGTGTTGGGGGAGGGGAGATCGGGGTTGGGAGAGGGGAGATCAGTGTTGGGGGAGGGGAGATCAGTGTTGAGGGAGACAGGATCGGTGTTGGGGGAATGGTGATTGGTGCTGGGGGAAGCACGTTGGATGTTGGGGGAGGGGGGATCGGTGTTGGGGGAGGGTGTATTAGTGTTGAGCGATGGTGTTCGGTGTTGGGGGAGGGGTAATCAGTGTTGGGGAGGGCGGATCGGTGTTGGGGAGGGGTGATCGGTGTTGGGGGAGGGTGTATTAGTGTTGGGAGATGGTGTTCGGTGTTGGGGGAGGGGTGATCAGTGTTGGGGAGGGGGGATCGGTGTTGGGGGAGGGTGTATTAATGTTGGGAGATGGTGTTCGGTGTTGGGGGAGGTGTGATCAATGTTGGGGAGGGGGGATCGGTGTTGGGGGAGGGGTAATCTATATTGGGGATGGGGTGATCACTGTTGGGGATGGGTGATCGGTGTTGGGGGAGAGGGTTTCAGTGTTGGGGAGGGGGGAAGCATGTTGGGGGGATCGGTTTTGGGTGAGGGGTAATCGATGTTGGGGGAGGGGGTCGTGTTGGGGGGGTTCGGTGTTGGGGAGGGTCAATCGATGTTGGCGGAGGGGTGAACGGTGTTGGGGGAGTGGAGATTGGTGTTGGGGGAGGGGGTGAACGGTGTTGGGGGAGTGGAGATCGGTGTTGGGGGAGGGGGTGAACGGTGTTGGGGGAGTGGAGATCGGTGTTGGGGGAGGGTGTGAACGGTGTTGGGGAGGGGTGAACGGTGTAGGGGAGTGGAGATCGGTGTTGGGGGTGGGGTGAACGGTTTTGGGGGAGGGGGTGATCAGTGTTGGGGGAGGGGGATGATCGGTGTTGGGGGAGGGTGGATCGGTGTTGGGGGAGGCAGGTGATCGGTGTTGGGGGAGGGGGTGGACGGTGTTGGGGGAGGGCTGATCGGTGTTGGGGGACGGGTGATTGGTGTTGGGGGAGGGGGGTGATCGGTTTTGGGAGAGGGTGGATCGTTTTTGGGAGAGGGGGTGATTGTTGTTGTGGGAGGGGTGATCGGTGTTGGGGAAGTGGGGTGATCGGTGTTGGGGGAGGGGGGTGATCGGTGTTGGGGGAGGGGTGATCGGTGTGGGGGGAGTGGTGATCGGTGTTGGGGGAGGGGGTGATCGGTGTTGGGGGAGGGGGGTGATCGGTGTTGGGGGAGGGTGGATCGGTGTTGGGAGAGGGGGTGATCGGTGTTGGTGGAGGGGGGTGATCGGTGTTGGGGGAGGGGGGATCAGTGTTTGGGGAGGGGGTGATCGGTGTTGGGGGAGGGGTGATCGGTGTTGGGAGAGGGGGTGATCAGTGTTGAGGTAGGAGTGATCGGTGTTGGGGGAGGGGGGATCAGTGTTGGGGGAGGCAGGTGATCGGTGTTGGGGGAGGGGGGGATCGGTGTTGGAGGAGGGGTGATCGGTGTTGGGGGAGGGGGGAACAGTGTTGGGGGAGGGGGTGATCGGTGTTGGGGGAGGGGTGATTGGTGTTGGGAGGAGGGGGGTGATCAGTGTTGAGGTAGGAGTGATCGGTGTTGGGGGAGGGGGGATCAGTGTTGGGGGAGGCAGGTGATCGGTGTTGGGGGAGGGGTGATCGGTGTTGGAGGAGGGGTGATCGGTGTAGGGGGAGGGTGGATCGTTGTTGGGAGAGGGGGGTGATTGTTGTTGGGGGAGGGGTGATCGGTGTCGGGGAAGGGGGGTGATCGGTGTTGGGGGAGGGGGGTGATCGGTGTTGGGGGAGGGGGGGATCAGTGTTGGGGGAGGGGGTGATCATTGTTGGGGGAGGGGTGATTGGTGTTGGGTGAGGGGGGTGATCGGTGTTAGGGGAGGGGTGATCGGTGTTGGGGGAGGGGGGATCAGTGTTGGGGGAGGGTGGATCGTTGTTGGGGGAGCGGTGTGAGCGATGTTGGCAGAGGGTGGATCGGTGTTGGGGGAGGGGGTGATTGTTGGGGGAGGGGTGATCGGTGTTGGAGGAGGGGTGATCGGTGTTGGGGGAAGGGGGCAATCGGTGTTGGTGGAGGGGGGATCAGTGTTGGGGGAGGGGGTGATCATTGTTGGGGGAGGGGTGATTGTTGGGGGAGGGGGGATCAGTGTTGGGGGATGGGGGATCAGTGTTGGGGGAGGGGGTGATCGGTGTTGGAGGAGGGGTGATCGGTGTTGGGGAAGGGGGGTGATCGGTGTTGGGGGAGGGGGGGTGATCGGTGTTGGGGGAGGGGGAATCAGTGTTGGGGGAGGGGGTGATCATTGTTGGGGGAGGGGTGATTTGTGTGGGGGAGTGGGGTGATCGGTGTTGGGGGAGGGGTGATCGGTGTTGGGGGAGGGGGGGGTGATCAGTGTTGTGGGAGGGGTGACCGGTGTTGGGGGGGGTGATCGTTGTTGGGAGAGGGGGTGATCGGTGTTGGGGAGGGGTGATCGGTGTTGGGGGAGGGTGGATCGTTGTTGGGAGAGGGGGTGATCGGTGTTGGGGGAGGGGTGATTGGTGTTGGGGGAGGGGGGTGATCGCTGTTGGGGGAGGGGGATCAGTGTTGGGGGAGGGGGTGATCGGTGTTGGGGGAGGGGGGCAATTGGTGTTGGGGGTGGGGTCATTTGTGTTGGGGGAGGGGTGATCGGTGTTGGGGGGGGTGATCGGTGTTGGGGGAGGGGGGATCAGTGTTGGGGGAGGGGGTGATCGGTGTTGGGGGAGGGGGTTGATCGGTGTTGGGGGATGGGTAATCGGTGTTGGGGGAGAGGGTGATTGGTGTTGGAGGAGATGGGAATCGGTGTTGGGGGAGGGGGTGATCAGTGTTGGGGGAGGGGGGATCAGCGTTGTGGGAGGGGGTGATCGGTGTTGGGGGAGGGGGGCAATCGGTGTTGGGGGAGGGTGGATAGGTGTTGGGAGGGGGGGTGATTGTTGTTGGGGGAGGGGTGATCGGTGTTGGGGGAGGGGGGTGATCGGTGTTGGTGGAGGGGGTGATCGGTGTTGGGGGAGGGGGGGATCGGTGTTGGGGGAGGGGGTGATCAGTGTTGGGGGAGGGGGGATCAGTGTTGGGGGAGGGGGTGATCGGTGTTGGGGGAGGGTGGATCGGTGTTGGGGGAGGGGTGATCGGTGTTGGGGGAGGGGTGATCGGTGTTGGGGGAGGGGTGATCGGTGTTGGGGTAGGGGGTTGATCGGTGTTGGGGGAGGGTGGATCGGTGTTGGGAGAGGGGGTGATCGGTGTTGGGGGAGGGGGTTTCAGTGTTGGGGGAGGGGGTGATCGGTGTTGGGGGAGGGGGGTGATCGGTGTTGGGGGTGGGGGGATCAGTGTTGGGGGAGGGGGTGATCGGTGTTGGGGGAGGGGTGATCGGTGTTGGGGGAGGGGGTGATTGTTGTTGGGGGAGGGGTGATCGGTGTTGGGGAAGGGGTGATCGGTGTTGGAGGAGGGGTGATCGGTGTTGGGGGAGGGTGGATCGATGTTGGGAGAGGGGGAGATTGCTGTTGGGGGAGGTGTGATCGGTGTTGGGGAAGGGGGTGTTCGGTGTTGGGGGAGGGGTGATTGGTGTTGGGTGAGGGGGGTGATCGGTGTTAGGGGAGGGGTGATCGGTGTTGGGAATGGGGGTGATTGTTGTTGGGGGAGGGGTGATCGGTGTTGGGGGAGGGGGTGATCGGTGTTGGGGGAGGGGGGATCAGTGTTGGGGGAGGGGGATGATCGGTGTAGGGGGAGGGTGGATCGGTGTTGGGGGAGGCAGGTGATCGGTGTTGGGGGAGGGGGTGGACGGTGTTGGGGGAGGGGTGATCGGTGTTGGGGGAGGGGTGATTGGTGTTGGGGGAGGGGGGATCAGTGTTGGGGGAGGGGGTGATCGGTGTTGGGGGATGGGGGCAATCGGTGTTGGGGGAGGGTGGATCGGTGTTGGGAGAGGGGGGTGATTGTTGAGGGAGGGCTGATCGGTGTTGGGGAAGGGGGGTGATCGATGTTGGGGGGAGGGGATGATCGGTGTTGGGGGAGGGGGTGATCGGTGTTGGGGGAGGGGGGGTGATTGTTGTTGGGGGAGGGGTGATCGGTGTTGGGGAAGGAGGGTGATCGGTGTTTGAGACGGCAGGTGATCGGTGTTGGGGGAGGCAGGTGATCGGTGTTGGGGGAGGCAGGTGATCGGTGTTGGGGGGAAGGGTGAATCGTTGTTGGTAGAGGGGGTGATTGTTGTTGGAGGAGGGGTGATCGGTGTTGGGGAGGGGGTGAACGGTGTTGGGGGAGGGTGATCGGCGTTGGGGGAGGGGGGCAATCGGTGTTGGGGGAGGTTGGATCGTTGTTGGGAGAGGGGGGTGATTGTTGTTGGGGGAGGGGTGATCGGTGTTGGGGAGGGGGTGATCGGTGTTGGGGAGGGGGTGAACGGTGTTGGGGGAGGGTGATCGGTGTTGGGGTAGGGTGGATCGGTGTTGTGGGAGGGGGTTGATCGTTGTTGGGTGAGGGGTGATCGATGTTGGGGAAGGGGGGTGATCGGTGTTGGGGGAGGGTGGATCGGTGTTGGGGGAGGGGGGTGATCGTTGTTGGGGGAGGGGTGATCGATGTTGGGGAAGGGGGGTGATCGGTGTTGGGGGAGGGTGGATCGGTGTTGGGGGAGGGGTGATTGATGTTGGGGGAGGGTGTGATCGGTGTTGGGGGAGGGGGGGTGATTGTTGTTGGGGGAGGGGTGATCTGTGTTGGGGGAGGTGGTGATCGGTGTTGGGGGAGGGGGGTGATCGGTGTTGGGGGAACGGGGGTGATTGTTGTTGGGGGAGGCAGGTGATCGGTATTGGGAGATGGGTGGATCGGTGTTGGGAGAGGGTGGATCGGTGTTGGGGGGGGTGATTGTTGTTGGAGGAGTGGTGATCGTTGTTGGGGGAGGGGTGATCGGTGTTGGGGAGCGTGGATCGGTGTTGGGGGGTGATTGTTGTTGGAGGAGGGGGTGATCGGTGTTGGGGGAGGGGGTGATCGGTGTTAGGGGAGGGGGTGATTGGTGTTGGGGGGAGGGGTGATCGGTTTTGGGGGAGGGGGGCAATCGGTGTTGGGGGAGGGTGGATCGTTGTTGGGAGAGGGGGAGATTGCTGTTGGGGGAGGTGTGATCGGTGTTGGGGAAGGGGGTGTTCGGTGTTGGGGGAGGGGTGATTGGTGTTGGGTGAGGGGGGTGATCGGTGTTAGGGGAGGGGTGATCGGTGTTGGGAATGGGGGGTGATTTGTTGTTGGGGGAGGGGTGATCGGTGTTGGGGGAGGGGGTGATCGGTGTTGGGGGGAGGGGGGATCAGTGTTGGGGGAGGGGGGATGATCGGTGTAGGGGGGAGGGTGGATCGGTGTTGGGGGAGGCAGGTGATCGGTGTTGGGGGAGGGGGGTGGACGGTGTTGGGGGAGGGTGTGATCGGTGTTGGGGGAGGGGTGATTGGTGTTGGGGGAGGGGGGATCAGTGTTGGGGGAGGGGGTGATCGGTGTTGGGGGATGGGGGCAATCGGTGTTGGGGGAGGGTGGATCGGTGTTGGGAGAGGGGGTGATTGTTGAGGGAGGGCTGATCGGTGTTGGGGAAGGGGGGTGATCGATGTTGGGGGAGGGGATGATCGGTGTTGGGGGAGGGGGTGATCGGTGTTGGGGGAGGGGGGGGTGATTGTTGTTGGGGGAGGGGTGATCGGTGTTGGGGAAGGAGGGTGATCGGTGTTTGAGACGGCAGGTGATCGGTGTTGGGGGAGGCAGGTGATCGGTGTTGGGGGAGGCAGGTGATCGGTGTTGGGGGAAGGGTGAATCGTTGTTGGTAGAGGGGGTGATTGTTGTTGGAGGAGGGGTGATCGGTGTTGGGGAGGGGGGTGAACGGTGTTGGGGGAGGGTGATCGGCGTTGGGGGAGGGGGGCAATCGGTGTTGGGGGAGGTTGGATCGTTGTTGGGAGAGGGGGTGATTGTTGTTGGGGGGAGGGGGTGATCGGTGTTGGGGAGGGGGTGATCGGTGTTGGGGAGGGGGTGAACGGTGTTGGGGGAGGGTGATCGGTGTTGGGGTAGGGTGGATCGGTGTTTGTGGGAGGGGGTTGATCGTTGTTGGGTGAGGGGTGATCGATGTTGGGGAAGGGGGGTGATCGGTGTTGGGGGAGGGTGGATCGGTGTTGGGGGAGGGGGGTGATCGTTGTTGGGGGAGGGGTGATCGATGTTGGGGAAGGGGGGTGATCGGTGTTGGGGGAGGGTGGATCGGTGTTGGGGGAGGGGTGATTGATGTTGGGGGGAGGGTGTGATCGGTGTTGGGGGAGGGGGGTGATTGTTGTTGGGGGAGGGGTGATCTGTGTTGGGGGAGGTGGTGATCGGTGTTGGGGGAGGGGGGTGATCGGTGTTGGGGGAACGGGGGTGATTGTTGTTGGGGGAGGCAGGTGATCGGTATTGGGAGAGGGTGGATCGGTGTTGGGAGAGGGTGGATCGGTGTTGGGGGGGTGATTGTTGTTGGAGGAGTGGTGATCGTTGTTGGGGGAGGGGGTGATCGGTGTTGGGAAGCGTGGATCGGTGTTGGGGGGTGATTGTTGTTGGAGGAGGGGTGATCGGTGTTGGGGGAGGGGGTGATCGGTGTTAGGGGAGGGGGTGATTGGTGTTGGGGGAGGGGTGATCGGTTTTGGGGGAGGGGGGCAATCGGTGTTGGGGGAGGGTGGATCGTTGTTGGGAGAGGGGGTGATTGTTGTTGGGGGAGGGGTGATCGGTGTTGGGGAAGGGGGGGTGATCGGTGTTGGGGGAGGGTGGATCGGTGTTGGGAGGGGGGGTGATTGTTGTTGGGGGAGGGGTGATCGGTGTTGGGGGAGGGGTGATCGGTGTTGGGGGAGGGTGGATCGGTGTTGGGAGAGGGGGTGATTGTTGTTGGAGGAGGGGTGATCGGTGTCGGGGGAAGGGGTGATTGGTGTTGGAGGAGGGGTGATCGGTGTTAGGGGAGGGGTGATCGGTGTTGGGAGAGGGGGTGATTGTTGTTGAGGGAGGGGGTGATCGGTGTTGGGGGTGTGGTGATCGGTGTTGGGGGCGGGGGTGATCGGTGTTGGGGGATGGGGGTGATCGGTGTTGGGGGAGGGTGGATCGGTGTTGGGAGAGGGGGTGATCGGTGTTGGTGGAGGGGGT